>CM035229.1:61786375-62386375 GCA_020226215.1 Sindora glabra
TTATTTAGAGAGGAAAAAAGTCTAAAAAAAAAAGAATTAACAAAAATTTTGCAGAAATAGGGAAGATCTAAACTTTTAGAAGATTGGGAAGAAGGGAAAAGATTAAAGAAAAAGTCAAAAAGAGAAGAGAGATAAAGATAAAAAAGAAAGAAAGAAGAAAAGAAGAAGAAGAAGCATTGGCAAGACAAACTTACAAATAAGAAAGAAGAAAAAAATTAAATGTGAAAAAAAAGTAGAGAGAATGACTTTTTAAAATATATATATTATTTATGCTACCCTATCCCTTTTCTTATTTTTTATTTTTATTTATTTTAATTTGTAAAATTTCTATTTTATTTGTTAAAAAATTATAAAAATAAAATAATAATAATAAAGGGGGACATCCTTCTAAAAGATACCCCCACCTACTTCTTCAAGTGATGGGATGGCCTATCCATTTTTTATTTTTTTATTTTATTTTTTATTTTAATATTTTATATATTTAATATATAATGTCAAAAGTGTTCTTATGCTATTCCTATGATGAAATAAAATGAAATAATTTTAAGGTTCAAACTATTTAATATTTTTTAGATGAGAGATACTTTTAAAAAATCGAGTGAGTCGATTAAATTAAAAAATTTCAATAATTTTGTACATATAAATTATCTTATACTTATCATGTACACTCATAATTTATATTTTTATATATTATTTATATTTATAATGATAGAATAATATTGAAATCAGTTGCAAGTGCAATAAATATAATTTTAATTTTTATAAGTAATTGTTTAATCAAATTTGATCATGAAGTTAGTTAAATTTGATATTTCAAAAATTATAAAAAATAATATTGAATTATGATTTCAATTTTTCTAAGCTGTTATGTATTCAAATTTGGTCATAAAGTTAATCAATTTGATACTTTAAAATTGCAGAATAATACTGAAATTATAATCTCAATTCTTTCAATTTTTTATTTCAAATTTGGTCATGAAGTTGTATAAATTTTGATGATCTAAATAAAAAATATTATATATAACATTTGTAAATAAATAAATAAATAAAATTACTTAGAACAATTTTTTGTTATCTTAAAAATTATACTACAATTATTTTATTAAAAACCTTTCAAAAATAATAAAATAAAAATCTTTATAAAAGATAAGTTAATAATAATTTTTCATAAATAATAAAATGAAATCTTTTAAAAATATATCAAGAAAATAATAATATAAAATTTGTACTTATAACGTATTGGAATTAAGTAATCTGATTGCAAGTGTAATCATAGTGGTACTTAATATTATTGAAGCACGTTATTTTATTCAGATCCTATCATGAAATTGAAAATATTCGACAACCACATTAAAAAATTATTTAAAAATATTTTTTAAAAAATAATAAAATAAAATTCTTTCAAAATAATAAAATTTATGCCTATGACATATTGAAGTTAAGTGATTCGATTACAAGTATAATTATGATGGTACTTAACATTATTGAAGCACTTTATTTTATCCAAATCTTACTATGAAATTAGACAGATTTGGATAACAAACCAATAAAAATTATTAAAATTAAAATTATATTCTCAGAAAAATACACATATAATACAATAAAGGTCATCATAATTCAATTTATAAGATAGAATTAGAATAAATGAGCAACCGTTCGTTGAACGAACTTGTAAGATGCTAATACCTTCTCTACACGTAACCTGCTTCTGGATTCGAATTATAGGAATGCAGACTATTTTTAGTGTTCTAATCACACCATAAAAAAATAATTGATGGTGACTTCATCTTCTTTTTATTCATACTATATATAATTACATTTTCGAGGAGGCATAAAAACCCGCTTCTTCCTATAGATTCCGTTGTAAGACATGTCACGATAGCTTGGCAATTCCATTGGGGACTAAATTGGAGTAAGACCATTTTGTTTCTTTTTTTTTTATCTTAGTTTTGAATTTTCTTAATCCATTTTGATTTAGTGTTTTCTTTACATGTGCTTATTATGTTTGTCTCGTTATAATTATCCTTATATATGCTAAATTAGTCATGTGAAAATTTTTAGAATGATTGATGTTCCCTCTCATACACCAGACATTAAGAATCTCACACATATATCAAGAGCCTTCTACTCGAGCTTTAGATTACCTTTTAGGATTAGTTAGGGGGCAAAGTAGCAATACTTTTATGAGACTATTGGTCTTCGTGTAGGCTAGTAGAACATCTCTACTCAAATTGAACCTCTTTCATTTGTAGCCTATCATGAGTGAGGATTGGGGGCCTTACTAGCCTCTAGTGGCAATAGTAAGGACAATTTTAGGCCTTTCATTAATTAGGTGTCATAAAATCTAACTCAAGCACAAATTAGAATGAAACTTAAAACTGCCTTATTTGAGAGAAGTTTATTTATAAGAAGAAATCTTTGTACAACACATAAGAGAACTCTTCCATGACCAATTTTTTAAGCCATGCAAGTTTAGCTAAAAATGATAATTAAACCATATATAAATCAAATTGGGTAACTTATCTTCATAGTTTATCCCATGTCTTATTCCTGCCTAATTGAACATGGTTATTATTCTTGTTCCTTGGTTTTTTACATCTATCATTTCATTGTACATAGATATTGTCAAAAGTCATTTGAACTCATTGATTATTTATTATAAGCTTCAAATCATTAAAAAAAAATCTGAAAGTCTATGGTTATGAGCAGTTGGAAATAAGCCACAAAGTCATTTTAAAAAAAATGAAATAAAAGACTTCTAATAACATCATTTTCTTATAAATATTCATATGTCCACCTATTAAAACAACTCATTTTAGAAGAGAAACCTCGCTTTTATCCCACTTTCAAGCAATGATCTTAGAAAATATGGAAGAAGCCTTCACAAAACTCAGAATTAGTTTCCTTACTCTTCCTAGGTATTTTCTTAGAAAGATCTATAAATGCCAATTTGAAAGAATAAAGGTACTCATGTGTCATATCTTCCTAAAGATATACGTTGAATCATTGAAGTTAAGGTACGTCTAGCAGATGAGTGTATGATTCATTTGTTAAATATATGCTAAGAATAGGAAGAAGTTCTTATGCTAAGAAACGAAGAGCTAAAAGAATGGGAATTTATTATAAGTGTGCAAAGTAGACATGTAATACACATTGTAAGAACATCGGAATGGTTTCTCAAAATCGAGAAGATAAAATCAAGTTTATAAAGGATGGACTAAGTAAAAAGTCATTGGATAATATCCTTTAAACTCTTAAGACATATCTTAGTGGATAAGTTCATAGGATTTTTCTTGATTTAGTAAATTTATTCCATAAGAAAAAAAAGCGTTACATTTCAAGAATCTGATGTTAAAAGACCATTTTTACCAGTTTATAAGAAAACTAGACAGGAAGCAAATCCTTAACTCACAAAAAACGTTTATGGCATAAAACTGAAGGAAGATGATAACTAAAATCACAACTATTATTCAAGTGCATATTTTTTCTTTTTAACTTTTCAATCATTTTTTACTTTTTTACGTAATTATTTTTACTATTTCCTATAATATCATTGCATCTTATATTTATTTTTAACCTTTTCCTTATCGAATATTAAATTTTCTAATGATAATTAATTTGTATAACTTTTTTAACTTTTTCTACGCATTTTCCATTTTTTTAAAATTATTGCTGTCTAATTCCTTAAATTTTAAATTTTTTTAGCACTAGTTAATTTGCATGATCTTTTTATCACTCATTTTTACTGTATAAATATGCATATTTACACTTGTTAATGCACATATAACTCATCCTGAGGTAAAAGAAAAAGTGGAAGAACCATCAATACACAAATTTAAATCAATTAGTGTCTTTGGTGGATCCAATTTAGGGAAAGATGGAAAGTTTGTGAAGCAGCAAATGAGCTTGGTAAAATATTAACTACTAAAAATATTAACCTTGTGTATGGGGGAGGAATCCAAGGCTTAAGAGGATTTGGGGCAACATCTGCACTTATTAGAGGAAGTAGAGTTTTGAGTATCACTATGAAGGATTTGGATGACAAAATCATCACTAACTATGCCTTAAATACTGAATTAAAAGTTTCAAGCTTTTCCGAACGTTATGGATACATGGTTCATAATGCTGAAGCCTTTATTGCATTACTTAACAGTCTAGAAACATTGGAAGTAATTTTCAATATTACATATTAGGCCAAGCTAAACTTTTATAAAAAAAATCATTAAGGTTGTTAAATATTAACAATTTTATGATGGTTTATTATCTTTCTTGGATCAAGATATGGAATAAGGATTCATTTCTTAAGCGATTGTAGCTATATAATGTTTGCCTTAATTGCTGATTAATTGATTGACCAAATGTAAATTTCTATGGCTGAACCTGATCCATTGATGAAATAAGTAGATTGGCAAGCCCAAGACAACACTAAGGAATGTAAGTTAGACACTGCTCTTCGATTGTAACCTTCTCCACTCTTATAGTTTTACTTCTATTTCTTTTTGTTGTTGTGTTTTTGTCTTTCTTTTCTACACCTCTCCTTAATTATGAAGACATTGGATATGATGTCCAAATTAGATTGGAAGGAGGAATAATAAGAATTATTAGTAAAATTATTAGTCTGGTTATATGTGTAAAGGATGCTGAGTAAAGGGTTATTTTAACTTTTGATATACATCTTTTAGTAGTATGTTTTTTCTTCATGACTTATCCTCATTTAAAAAAATAAAAAAATCTTTTGTTAATGAAATCATTAAACTAACTGTGTATATAAAGGATGATCGAGTAAAGAGTTATTTTTTGCTCTTGATACGTATCCCATAAGCAACATGTTTTTCTTTATGATCTACTCTCATTTAAAAAAAAATCTTTTGTTAGTGAAACCATCAAACTAACTATGTGTGTAAAGGATGGCTAAGTAAAAAGTTATTTTTGACTTTTGATACACATCTCTTTAATAGTATATTTATCTTCATGATTTATCCTCATTTAAAAAAATCTTTTATTAATGAAACTATAAAACTAATTGTGTGTATAAAGGATAACTGAATAAAGAGTTATTTTTAAATTTTAATACGCATCCCATTAGCAATATATTTTTCTTCATGATCTACCCTTATTTAAAAAAAAGTCCATTTTTTTAATTATATTTGAAATGTTCTAGGTCTTCTTGCTTGTTTGAGTGTTTTCCACTGATTTTGAGAATTATATGAGTCTTAAGCATGGATGAATTAGGTTTGAAGGTTTTATAGCATGATTAAACAATTATCTTACTTCTTGAAATTAACAAGTTTGGCAATAAATTTTAAATTGAAATAGCAAGTTTAACAATCCTTAGTCATGAGACTTTGAGCCTATATAATTTATTATAGTTATCTTTCTTGTATGAGATATTCACCTATTAGGTTGTTACTCTAAAACTTGCTTTAATTCTCGTCGAGATTACATTTTTGCATACATGAGCAAATATGATTAAGGCATTTTCTTTGAATAAACCACTTATGCCCAAAAGCCAATATTTGCATGTTTATTAAGTACCTTCTTTGTGCTTGATTAACCTTTTCTTGTTTTTAACTCATTTCAAGCCCCAAAAAAATATATTCTACATAATCTTAGAGGCCTAGAAGAGTATTGAATCAACAAAAGTATGAGTTGTTAAATAAGTATGAAGTATATCAAATGTTTAAAGAAAAGAATCCATTAAAAAAAAGAAAGAAGAAATAAAAAAAGGGAAACAGAATAAGAAAAAGCAAAAGAAATAAGATGATATATCATTAAACAATTACAATTCCAATTATATGCCTTCTTAATTGCTTACTATTTTGATCCATTCATCAATACTCTTTTAATCTCTTTAATTAGTAGCTTCTCTTTCCATGTTATTACCCACCTTTTTACCTTGGTCCCATTACAACTTTTAATAAATCCTTTTAATTTGGTTTATACATGTGAATTAATTAATGAAGATTGAAAATTTAAGCAAGCCTATGGCAGTGCAATTCTTAATAGGTTAAGCTTGAGAGAGGCACTTACCCTTAAACATTTAAGAGATTAGAAGTATGACTTACGAGATACTATCCATTGGTTCTTTCGTTCTTAAATAAAGTTATCATACATTTTTATTTAAGATGACATGCATTACAATTCATAAATATTATGATTCCTTTACACTATAATGACTTTCTTGCTCATAAGTCTTCATTTTTTACTATAGTGGAAAATTGATGTTTTTTTTTTGTCCTCTCAGGATGTGCAAAACTAAGCACAGAAAAGTTTTATAAAATCAATTTCCATTGCTTCATTCTTAAGTTTTTCTTAAAATTTCCATTAAGTTAAATAATTCATATTTTGTAAAATTGAGTAGAGTTATTGCCATTAAGAAAAGCCAATGATCCAAATTGTTTGCATTATGCCACAACCAACTTTAAGGATTAATGTGAACATAGGTTGGAAAGATCATATGTTGTGAAAAAGGTTTTCTCTAATGAGGCTTATCATGATTAGTTTCATATTTTGTGATCTTTAAGTCATATGCAGGGGTAATTGACATTATTATTCTAAAACATATTGTGAAAAAGCCAGAATCAATTGTAAATGATATGTATTACTATCCATGCTTCGCTTCTAGTCTCTATTGCAATAATAATAATCATTATTATGTCATTCCTCTGTTCTTTGTGAAAATATCATGCATTTTTATATAGTAAGTGTGTATTGGAACACTACAAGATGACATGCTTATTTGAATATGTTTGAATAAAATTAGTGATGCAAATAGGGTTAAGCCAAACATTGATTGTCTCAATTCTACTAGATAGAAAATAGGGGGCAATATTGATAGAAAGTTTAAACCAAACAAAAAGGAATATGCATAATGGGAAATAATAAAACTCAACACTTTCCAAACATAACTCTTCTTAAGAAAAAGTTCCTAAAAAAATGAAGGAAGCAAATAACTCTTCTGAGAAACAATTAAGTCATTATTTCATGCATCACAATCTTATAACATTCACTTTTTTAAATCAAATCTAGTCAATCCAAGTCATTTTCTTTTTGTTAAATTGAACCTAGTTAAATTAGGTCAAACTTGCGTCAATTTAGTTCATTTTTGCTTTACATTGTTAAATTAAAACTAATTTAGGTTAAGCCTGCATTAATCCAAGTTATTTTACTTTTCATTATTAAATCGAATCTAATTAGTACCAAGTCTGTATTAATCCAAGTCATTTTACTTTTCATTATTAGATCGAACCCATTCAAGTTAGGTCAAGCTTACGTCAATCCAGGTTATTTTTACTTTTCATCATGAAATTGAACTCGATCAAGTTAGGTTAAGCCTGTATCAATCCAAGTCATTTTTACTTTTTATGATTAAATCGAACCCAATCAATTTAGGTCGAGCCTACATTAATTCAAGTTATTTTACTTTTCATCATTAAATCAAACTCAGTCAAGTTAGGTTAAACCTCCATTAATCCAGATTATTTTTATTTTTTATTGTTAAATTAAACTTGATCAAGTTGGGTTAAGCTTGCGTCAATCCAAGTCATTTTTACTTTTCATGGTTAAGTCGAACCCAATTAATTTGGGTTAAGCTTGTGTTAATCCAGGTCATTTTACTTTTCACATTAAATTAAACTCAGTCAACTTAGGTCAAACATGTGCTAATTCAGGTCATTTTTACTTTTCATTGTTAAATCGAACCAATCAAATTAGGTCAAGCTTATGTCAATCCAAGTTATTTTACTTTTTATTATCGTTAAATCGAACTTAGTCAAGTTAGGTCAAGCTTATGTCAATCCAGGTCTTTTTTACTTTTCATTGTTAAATTGAACCTAATTAAGTTAGGTTGAGCTTGCATCAATCCAAGTCATTTTACTTTTTATCATTAAATTAAACTCAGTTAAGCTATGTTGAATCTATGTCAATCCAGGTCATTTATACTTTTCATTATTAAATTAAACTCAATCAATTTAGGTTGAGTTTGCGTCAATTTAGGTTATTTTTCTTTATCTTGTTCCATTGAGCTAATTAGGTTGGGTCAAACTCCTCACATTTTTTCCACTTAGGTTTGGTTAAGCCCTTGTCTGTTTGAGTTATTTTTTTTAACCTAATCAATTTAGGTCAAACTTGTTTAATTTCAATCATTATTTAATATATAATGTTAAGAGTATTTTTATACTATTCCTATGATAGAATAAAATAAAATAATTTAGAAGTTCAAACTATTTAATATTCTTGAAGTGAGAAATACTTTTAAAAAATCGGGTGAGCTGATTAAATTAAAGAATCATAATATTTTTGCACATAAAAATTATCTTATATTTATCATGTGCACTCTTAATTTATATTTTTATATATTATTTATATTTGTGATGAAAAAATAATATTGAAATTAGTTGTATGTGGAATAAATATAATTTCAATTTTCCTAAGTAATTGTTTAATTGGATTTAACTATGAAGTTGGCCAAATTTGACATATCTAAAATTATGAAAAATAATATTAAATTATGATTTCAATTTTCTTGAACAGTTATAAATTTAAATTTAGTCACGAAATTGATAAATTTGATACTTTAAAATTATAAAATAATATTGGAATTATAATATTAATTCTTTCAATTTTTTATTTCAGATTTAACCATGAAATTGGATAAGTTTTGATGATCTAAATAAAAAAATTATTATAGATAACATTAAATAAATAAATAAAATTACTTAAAATAATTTTTTTCATCTTAAAAATTATATTACAATTATTTTATTAAAAACCTTTCAAAAATAATGAAATAAAAATATTTATAAAAGATAAGTTAATAATAATTTTTCATAAATAATAAAATGAAAATCTTTTAAAGATATTCCAAGAAAATAATAAAAGAATTTTTTTTTTAAATAATAAAACTTATGCCTATGATATATTAAAATTAAGTAATTTGAGTGTAGGTGCGATTATGATTATACTTAATATTATTGAAGCATGTTATTCTATTCAAATCCTCGTATGAAGTTGAAAAGATCTGACAACCACACCAAAAAATCATTTAATTTTTTTTAAAAAAATAATAAAATAAAATTCTTTTAAAATAATATAATTTATGCTTAGAATGTATCGATGTTAAGTGATTTGATTGTAGATGCGATTATGATAGTGCTTAACATTATTAAAATACTTTATTTTATCCAAATCTTGTCATGAAGTTGAACAAATTTAGATAATTAAATTAATAAAAATAATTAAAATTATATTCTCAATAAAATACACATGTAATACAATAAGAACCTTTATAATTTAATTTATAAGATAGAATTAGAATAAATAGGCAACCGTTCGTTGAACGGACATTATAGGGTGCTAACACCTTCCTTATACATAATCTACTTCTAAATCTGAACTTTAGGAATGTAGATCATTTTCGGTGTTTCAATTACACCATAAAAAAATGATGACGACTCCATCTTCTTTTTATTCACACTATATACAATCACATTTTTAAGGAAGCGCGAAAACCCGCTCACCTCCCATTGATTCTGTCACCGGCCCCATTATGATAATGATATATGAGATCTTCCATATGATCATATTAATGATCATGGGATCTCAATATTATAAGACATTAATTTTGTAGACTTTTACCTTATAATTAACCTAAAAAATTAAAACGATATTACCTTAATAGATACAAATAATGATCTTGAATATGCTTTAACTTTTACACATATTTGTGTTGACACATAATATGTTAAAGACTTCATAAATGACAATGACATATTAAAAGATGAAATGATTGATGATTAAATAAAGGAAAAATAGTTACAATTTGATTATGATATTGAAACTAATGAGAAATAATATTGGCATGTTACTTTTAGCTATAGTCATTTAGCTATATCCATTCTTAATAATTAATCCTCTTGCATAATATTAAGGTTGGTGATACATTTAACTTTAATATGTTATAATAAATATTATTCATATCATGCTATTATAATTGGGTTATAACTATAGCTGTTATTATGCCTCCCCATCATGGAAGGAACGGAGGAGTCAACCTACTATAGGGCCCTAATTGTATTTCTAATTACTTATACTATATAACTTATTATATTTTTTTGCATACATACATTTTAATAACATGATAAATATTTTTGAAAGTTAAGTGGATGCATTGTAAAATGAGGAACATTGGCCTTTAGAAGTTAGTATAGAAGAATGGCAGTAAACCATTACATGTGCACTTTGATAGGGTTACTTGAAACTTGGTAGAGGAGAACCAATAGCACTTGCGATGACTAATAGGAGTAAAGATTAGGATGCATTGTGAATCATTTCATAAGTTTTGGGCAGCAATACCTGAGGAGTAAAAGGGAATTCATGTAGGTGTCAACTTGCTTTCTCTATTAGTTTATAACATGATATTATCATCCTTTTAGCTCATATTGTTCTCTTACATGTCTTTTAATGTAATAAAATTTTAAATTTGTAGACACTTTATGAAGGAGTTACATCACATCTACAATGATATCCAATGCATTCTAGTCAATTGGTATAAAAATTGGAAGAAAGTTCTGCATAATGATTTCTTAGAGCATAGAGAGATAATCTTACTTATGACTTTGCTGATGCATTATAGGTGATTTCAATTAACATGCTAGCAAATCACTAGGAAAAGTGTTGTAAAATATTCGATAATAAAAAAAACATGCTAAGAACGAATTAAATAATATAAATCATAATTTTTTAATTTCAAGTTTATTATTAGCTTTTGTAATGCCTTTTATATTTCACTTTGAATTTATTGGAGAGGACTAGGAGAAATATGCAAAATAAAGTGCAGAAGAGGTACCATGATTTTAATAAATTGAAGTCTATTATAATGCATCAACACAACAAGATGTGCTAAGTAAAACTTCATGAAATTTAATATGATTAATAATTTAAACTAATACTGTCTACTTTTTTTAAAAAATGGCACAGAAAAATAAGCATATAGGTGCATTGCAACCATTAATAAAGAATTTTACCTAATCTCATTCCAAACCATCAAGGGAATGGGTATATCCAAATGCCCAAGGTGATTATATAAGTATTTTTATTTTTAGTTTATAATTTTAGTTACTTGTGATAACTTTCTATTCATGTTATCATTTTATCTTTAAATTAAAATATAAAGAAATAGATGCTAGAGTAAGTTATTTAGCTGTAATTATAGTTTGGTGTTGTTATTAGTAACTTAATAGCCGGCTAGATTGGTGAGCCTGCCATTATCAATGAGATGTTAGGCACTTATTGATGGCACAGAAAAGGGTTTAATTATATGCTTTAAGGGATACATTATAACACATCAATAGCAACTTATCAACTACATCTTATCCTCCATAGCAGGGATTTAAAAAATGAAGCGTTGCATGAAAAATGGCTGCAAAATTATGATTTTGGAAAGAACCACTTCCGAATTTCATCAATTTTACTATGTGATTATATTCACATATCTTATGGTCTATAATGGTGACATAAAATGGTGTTGTGGCTTGATGCAATAATAATAAACTGCATCTCACATATTTGACCACAACTCATTTTTGTCATATTGGAGTTCAAATCTCAGTACCAAAAAAGAAAAAAAATAGGGAGAGAATCTAATTAGAAATATGGTAATAACATTATAGAAGAGATTCTTTAACCTTTGTTGGTGATTAATAAACATAAAAAAGGATACTAAAACTATAAAAATAGAAGAAAAGAACCAAAATGCAAACTTAAAGTCTAAAATTGAAATTGAAAAATTGAAAATAGAAAAAAGATGGAGATTTGAATAGCAAATCCACAATCTAAAAGGCAAATAAACACTTTGAAAGGCAGATTGACCTTCTAAAAGGTGGATGTGGTAAATCCAACCTTGAATGATTTTTCTTTTGAAACATAAATAGTCCATCCTTTTGTCTGATCCCATCATCTAGCATTTGCATATCATCTCCTCTTCTAAGCAACAGTAAGTAAATTTCTTAATTTAATCCTTCTTTCATTTTCCTAAAAAAAATAAAAATATGGACATATAAGATTGTTAGAGAGATAAAGCATAGGATCAACTGATAAAGGTAATCAAATGTGATAAAAAATTTGAAATAGAAGAAGGAAAAAAATGAGAGAGGGATGACAATTTGAGATTGCAAGAGAGATAAAGTAAATGGTTTGATCGTCTCTCGTCTCCTAGCAAAATGGTAAAGTGAGGCTATGATTCTTCTAGAAAAATACAAAGAGACTCAGATAAATAAGTGTAAGTAGCGTGAGTGTGTGTTTGAAAGTCTGAGGCTAAAAAGATATTAGGATTAGCCCATATAGAATGTAGTTATCTCAATACATAACTATTAATTAATTCAATTAATAAATAATTATTATTAATTGATATATTTATATAAAGATATTAGGATTACTTTTAGATATAATGTGATTATTTTAAATTCTTATTAAATAATAATTATTAATTGATTAGGTTAATAAATAATTGATATATTTGAAATTTTTTAATAAATAATAATTATTATTTGAGTAAGTTAATTTAGAAATAATATGATTCAAAAGTTTTCTTGTACTGGATTAATAGAATTAAGTTCAATGCTTCTAAATGTAATGCATAGAATTAATCTAAAATTAATTTTCAAAAAAAATTATTTTAGGAGAAATAACAAGATTCAATTGAAATGCTTTGTTAATTTGTGACACTATAAATGAAATAAATATAATTGATTTGTGACCCTTTGAAATGTGTAATTTTCATAACATTACATTAACTTTTTTTTTCAATTACTAGTAAATAAGATTAAAGTTGCATAGGTACCATCTAATCACCACTCTCTTAGGAATTGGTAAAGATTTTTTTACCACATTATATGTGAGTAATGGTTTAGAGGGTTTTGAAAATTAATAAAAAAATCTTGAATACTTTCTTTTTATGAATTTTCCTTTAAGTAATACATTATAATGTAAAGAAGAAAGCTACATATGTTATTATATGCTTTTCCTATGAGTATTTAATTTTTTTTGTCAGTTAACAAAAACATTCTTGTTATTCACTATATAAATAACTATAATTTGTATAAGTAAATGTATGGTTATCATAGAAAAAATGAAATCATTCAAAAACTAGATGATTGTGAAAATGAATTTTTGTATTTATTTAACTAACTTGATCATGAAATAATGTTACTCAATTTAACTTTTTTAGTAGTACTCAATAAAATTAAATGATTTTCATTAATTTCTTTTTAATATTAAAATTTCATTGCATTATGTAGTAGGGTAATTTTTGTATATAAAATAAATTAATACTAATAACAATAAATATTTTTCCTTAAAAAGAAAAAAGAAATGTCCTTATAATTAAGATACTTTTTATATAAATTGACTTTTAAATAAGGACTATGTGTGAACAATTATATTATACAATTGGATAATATAAAAGTTTAAAAGGTGGAATAGCTTTACAGATTTTACTTTTTTAAAAAAAATTTAAAATAAATTAATAAACAAAATAAAAATAAAAATTAGAATATATAAAAGGTAATTTAATAATGAAAATGTTATTATCATTAATTTTTTCTATATACAAGCATTTCATAAATTGTATTTATTGTTATCATTATCATTACTATCATTGTAAAATGCTTTCATTTACTAATTATTAATATGTCACCTAAAAAAACTTTTTCATTAGGAAAATTAGAAGGTACATCAAGTAATGATAGAGGTTAGCATTTTGGTACTCCTATTCTTAGAACTCAAAATAATGTAGTTTGTAAAATTTGTGGAAAAGTTATGACAGGTGGAATTACACGTTTAAAGTAGCATATAACACATAAAAAATGGGACGTGATAAGTTATTCAAGAGTTACTTCTTTACTTAGAAAAGATATGATGAAGATCTTACAAGATAATAGTGCTTAAAAAAAAAGATTCTAAAAAAAATAAAGAAGAATTTGAAGCATGTTTAAAAAGGGATGGCTACTATGATAATGATAATGGTGATGATGATATAATTATTGATGAATAGAGATCCTCAAAATAAGTCATGCAAGAAAGTAATAGGATACATCAAGAATAGCCCTAAAAATTTAGACAAACTACTAGAAGGTATGATAATGTATATAAGAAAGGTAGGAGTTATCATTTAGTTACTAGTAGTAGAGTTAGTGCTTGACCATTTGATAATCTAACTTTTAGATCGAGATCCTCAAAACCTTATTTGATAAGGAGTAAAAGTTTGAAGCAGAGGAAAATTAAAGGTGGTATAATGAAATCATTAAGAAAAAAGCTTGGAAAAGCTCTCCTTAAGTTTATTTTGTATGATCATTTACCTATGCAATTGGTTAATTCTCCATAATAGCATAATTTACATACTGTGATAGTTGACATTGGGCTAGAGGTTAAGTACCCTACTCCTTATGAGATTTTAAAGGTGTATTTGGAACCAAAATTTCAAGCTATGAAAACATGGATAGAAGAATTAGAATGTAAATGGAAAGCGACAGGTGTTACAATAATGTGCAATGGTTGGATTGACACATGCACATAATGAACTTTGTTATCTACAATAATAAATGAACTATTTTTTTAAAACTTATTTATGTTTCTTTTGTGCCTTGTAAGAACACTAATTATTAGTTTAAGTTGCTTGATTAAGTTATTGATGAGGTTGCAGAATAATATGTCGTGCAAGTGGTTATTAATAATAAAAAAACATTAAAAGCTGCTAAATAAAAGTTAATGGAAAAATTATCATATTTTTTGGTCATCTTACGCAGCTTATTGTTTATATTTACGCTTTAAGGATATTAGTAAGAAATAAAATGTCCAAAAAGTATTAAAAGATGCAAAATTGGTGATTTCATTTATTTACAATCACATCTAGATAATAAACCACATGAAAAAGTTTACTAGGGTTAGGGATATTATACATCTTACTATCACTTGTTTTGTAATATAATTTATTTAACTCGAGTCAATTATCAAGCAATAGAAGTTTTAAAAAATATGTTTGATTCAAAATAATATAAAAAGTCCAAAATCAAGGCTTGAATATAAATTAAAGAAAATTATTTTAAAAAAAGAGTTTTGGAACAAGGCAAGTAACATAATGAAGGTAAATGAACCCATTGTGAAAGTTTTAAGATTAGTTGATAGTGATGAAAAGCCAACAATAAGCTTTTTATATAAAGTTATAAATAAAGCAAAGCAATCCATTTAACAAAAATGTCATTATCATACACAATATAATGACATTATTGACAAGAGATGGAGATTTATGCATTCAAATTTGATTTTGCAAGTTAGTCAACATATAATACAATTTCATTTGTGAATTTACTTTGTATCACTTATTAAATCTTAGTCATGATTATTAATTGAAGTTGCTTTTTGCAAGTTTATTTTCTTAATCCATTATTTCAATTTAGTTTGGAGCATTGAGAAGATATAGCAAAAGAAACAATTGATGGAACTATGAAGGTGATTTCTAGATTAAAACCCAATATTGATATTCAAATAAAAGTAATCAATTAGATTAGTTATATATCTTACAACTTATAACTTAATATATAATTTGTGACCATTATTATTACAAAGAATTTTAAAAAATATATTTAATGGTGTAGTTGTTAATTTTCTAAGATAAACATAAGACATTTGGAACACCACAAGCTCTTATTTTCAAATGAATTCTAGTAAGATAATAATAATAATAATAATATTTTTTGGTATTATATAAATGATTATTAGGTAATAACTTATATTTGTGTTTCCTATTTTTACAACAACTCAATGGTGGCTAATATATTAGAAGTGTACTCCTGAACTTTAAAGTATAGCTATCAAGGTACTTAGTCAAACAACTTCTATATCAAATTGTGAGCGAAATTGGAGCACATTTAGCTATATACACATAAAGACAAGGAATAAATTGAAGTATGCAAAGCTATAAAAACTTGTCTTTACCTTTTATAACATGAAGTTAAAGATGAGACAAATGATGAGAAGGAATCAAGAGGACATAGAGAATAATTTTAATCTTATAAATCTTGACCATATATTTCGAGAAAATGATCCATGAGATCTATGACTTGAGGAAAGAGAATCATAATTATTAGATAGTCCTCAAATTCCTAGATGGTTACCTAGGATTGACTTAAATGATGAAGATGTTAGAATGAAGGAGTATGATTCAAATTCTAGTGAAACATATTCATAAAATAGAGATGATAGCTTAAGTTGACCAAATGATAATGGTGATAGATGTGTAAATGAATTAGCCTATGAAGATAAGGATGAACAAAGGCCATATAACTCTTATGGTGAAATATTACATTTCAAATGTAATGACTTTTATGTTAATATGACAAATTTTCTAGCAGATCACATTGGTGATAATAGTAGAAATACATCTCAACAAAGAATAAATAAAAGATAACAATAAGAAATATCAAAAAATTCCTCCTCTGCTAGTATATCCTAAAATTTTAATGATTTTAATATTGACACTTCATCTCAAGGTAGCCATGACTATTATCCACCATCTTATCAATATCTTGATTACCTATCTTATAATTATCATTCACCTATAGTGGCTCCATCTTATTATCAAGGCTAATCATATCCTCAACTTTAACCTTCTTATCATTAAAGGAATGATACAACTATTGAATTTTTTGGGTATATATTTAGGCAAATGACATATAATCATGGTCAAAGTGAAGGTAGGGGTTATGATTCTCCATGTCATTCTACTATATGGTAATCAAAACAATATCAAGTTTTATCTTGTTTATTTTCTTATTTTTTATATGAAAACTTGTTAGGATTGTCATGTGAATGTATATATATATATATATATATACATATAAATATATATATGTATTATATAATACTTATGTTGAGAATACATGGTTAACATTACCATATATATTTATGTTTTATCTAATTTTTTATGTAGTATATTACTTATGTATTACCAATATAAATTGATTTTGTTAAAGTCTTTCCTAACCATAAAAAATGCAATGTGATTGCAATTTAGATTGTGCAAATTATAAAAAAAATTTACAGTTCGTGACGGCTACAATTTGCATTTTGAAGAACACATTAATCATAACCATAAAAAATGCAATGTGATTGCAATTTAGATCCCTGCTCTACAATAATAATATGATGTACCATAGTCTAAGAAGGTACAACAGTACATTATTTAAAGTCAATAACACATAGACTATTAGTAGCAAAAGTTATAGCACACTAAGTATCAACTCTAATAGCTGATAGAGCATGTGCTATCTGGACGTAGGGTGTATGTTTTTTCACTGCCTCCTACTTCTTTTAGCTCATAGCCTATCCCTCCCCTAATATTGCTTACTAGATTTGTTCCATGGCTACCTACGTTTAGACTTTAACCTTAATAGGATGATGCATAAGATGATGATAACTATGCAGATTTAGACAATATTTAGATTTTATGCACTTATTTTTTAAGTTGTAAATTACATTCTTATATACAAATATCATATGATTTTATTATTGTATATCATTTAGGGTTTTATTATACATTTCTTTTTTCTCTATTTTAGCATCATAATATAATAATATTTTTAAATTTTTTAATAATTATAAAAATATGTGGGAATGATGTTTACTATTAATATTGTTTAAAAATATATAATTAATTAATAATTGTACAAATTTTTGTATTAGAAAAATATTTGCACTGATGAGTCAATAACAAATGTTATCACTATAGGTTGTTTTATTTTTAAATTGAATAAAAAATTGTTTACATCGATAACATTTATTATTAACATAAGGTGTGCCATGTTAATAACTTCTTTAACAATGACAAATTGTCATCGATATAAAAGTGCTACTAAGTCATACATATACAAGTATGGTATTAGAGTTGTCAAATAGGTAATACGAATTGGATATGGACTAATTTGCATAGGCTTTGGTTCGTATGAACCAATTTGTATTACTTATGAAAAAAAGGACAGATTTTAGGGGTTTTGGGTTCGATCCATATTCATGCAAATACAAACTAGTCTATAGGCTGTAATTATGAGTTCACTAACTAATCCATATTTATTTGGTCCATAGGGATCATTTCATATTACTTATAAAAAAAACTCAATTTTAGATGTTTGAATTTATCAATATCGGCGAACTAGTTTATATTATTCACAGATTAAAGTCTATTTTACAGCCTTAGCAAATACTCTAATGACATGTGTCATTGGTATAGAATCTAAGGGTCTATAGGTATAATTTATTAGTAACAATGTGTTTTTGATGATATTATTGACAACATATATATATATATATATATATATATATATATATATATATATATATATATATATATATATATATATATATATATATACCAATGATATTCTTGTCTATATCAATGACAAATGTTATCGTTATAAGTTATATTCCTTGTAGTGTGATGGATTTTAGAGATAAATTAATGTTACACCCTCTTAATTATAAATAAATTAGAAATTATGATATAAAGAAGAGTAGTTTAAGTAACCGTCAAATTCAAGTGAATTAAGAATATCAAGTATGAATTATAGAATAAAATAGAAATGATAAAAATAAAAGTGTGAGAATATGATTCGAGTGAAATTTATTAGTGAAAAGTTTATTAAAATTTTGAGGTATAAAGTTGTACACTAATATAAGTGAGTATATGAGTATGAAAGAGGTTTATAAGCATTTTTTCAAAAATGCCCCTAAAATCTTATTTTCCCCTTTTTAGCCTTAAAAACCCTCACCTCCTTTCATTTTTCCATTTCTTCTACTCTCTATAAACAATTCTCTCATTACTTCGTTAACTAAGCAAGGGAGACTTCAAAACTTCTTGATTTTTTCATTTAATTAAGGTAAGAACAATGTTTTCATCGAGAATCCCTCCTATTTCTTCTTAGTTAATAAAAGATTTGAAGTTTATTTAATTTTGTTAAGCATTTTAAATCTTAACTCTAGAAACCATGGATTTTGGTATGATTAAGGTTGAAAGATTTTCAAATTAGTTTTCTAGCATCCTCTTCCACACAAGGTGAGTAGATAATTTAGCTAAATTTATAAATTTTAAGGTTATATGAAGATATATGTGAAATATAGGTTAATTTATGACTTTGCTTGATTCTGATTTATTTTGGTATTATGGAAGTAATAAATATTGAAAAGAGGTGATATGAGATGTTAGATAAGTGTATTGATGATTATACTTAGGTTTGATGTGCATTATATGTGTTTATAAGGTGTTTTGGATTGGTTGTACAATGAAAATTTCATAGAAAATTGAGTTTTTCATGTGTGAATTAATTATCAATTGATTCTAGGGGTCCAGAGGTAAAACTGGTCTTCAAAATTGAGTAACCAAGCGATTTCAGGCTTCCAGGGGTTAATAAATCAATTCATCAATCGATTCCAGGAGTCCAGAGGTGAAAACTAGATTAATAAATCGATTCACCAATCAATTCATAGATTGTAGAATTTTATGTCGACTTTGAAAAGGTATAACTCCTTCATCTTATGTCTGTTTTAAATAAACCACTTATTCATTTTAAAAGCAATTGAGTTTATTTTCAAATGGAATTAGTTTCAAATCAAAATCATATATATATTTTGGGATATCATTAAAATAGTGAGCAAAGGTCATGAACTCTAAATTTCAGAAAAAAGTACTTTTATGTCTAACTTCAAAAAGATATAACTTTTTCAAAACTTAGTTGATTTAGGAAAATAAGTAGTTTATGGAAAGGTGATTGAACTTACTTTCATATGAAAAGAGTTTCATACATAATACATCTATAGTTTATGAGTTATCCCTCAAATATCATTTATAGGTCAGAATTATGGTCATCATAGAACCCATATTCAATCCATTTTATGTTTCCATACCTTATAATGGCCTAACATGGATATTTAGTCTCTAAGTAGTAAAGGTATAGAAGTTTATGATAAAATATAGCATGAGAGCTATGATATGTGTAAATGTTTATAGTCATACAAGAAGGTATAATGATGTTGATGGATATTATGATGTACATTGAATTGAATTGTGATTGTATTGGATAGAGCTTGAGCTCTAATGTCTAAAGTTGCATTGTGAAGCATGCTATGAGTGGCAATATATGTGATTAATGTGATGGAGGTGATGTTATGAATACCGAAAGGAAGATTCCCTGTGACATGCTTATGTAGGGTATAAGGTTGACCCAGGAGACACAAGGAGGAATATATTTCATTTGATGTTTGTCCATTCAATGAAACATGATGCTGAGTACATTTGTCATGAGTATTGTTCTATGATACATTGAAAATGAAGTGAGTGTGTGTTAATTTCATTATTGATAGCTTTTACTTACTAATATATCTGAACATGACATGATTGGTTAAGGAAGGATAGTCTGATGGGTAAGTTAATGTAAATTTATTATTATTTTTATAGACTATTTACTCACTGAGCCTTAGATTCACTTTTTCGTGTTTTATTTTACAAATTCACAAATTGAGCCTCCATCTTCACCTCCTCAGAGCTAGAGTTCATGAGGACTTGTTGACAGTATTTTGGTAGCATAGTTTTATGTACATAAAATATTTTAGACCTCTTATCTGTCATAGAGTTAGATTGATAGATTGTTGAACTGACTCTTTAAGAGTTAGTTAGGTTTGCTTATCTTTATTTTAGGAGGATTATAAGCATTCCTAACTTTCATATCTTTTGTAGAAATTTTGATAAATGTTATCTTTGAAATACTATTCTCTTCTATAAATGTCTCACATTTGATAGGTCAACATTAAGTTAAGTATACACAAACATAGGTTAGTGGAAATTAGTAGAGGGGTTCCATGCCGGCTACGATCAGGTTAGGGTCGTGACAATTAGTAGAGGGGTTCCATGCCGGTTATGATCGAGTTAGGGTCGTGACAATTAATTTGCTAGAATAATTAATATAATTGACCACATTATTAAAATTCTAATTTCAAATGTACATTTAACATGTTTAGAAAATAATTATAAGATTATTTTAAAAAAATTGAATGTGGAACCTTTATCGATTATTCCTCATCTCAATAAAACATAAATGATTTAAAAATGTAAACATGATCATATCATTGATCCTTATTAAACATTATGAAAGAAATAATTATCAACAAACAATCAATATATTTGATAATATTTAATTATTCATAACTTTTCCAATAAATTTTTTCTTTTTAGGTAATTTGAAAGGGCAAACTGTTAGGATTTTGGATCAACATATATAGCAGAATTTTAAAATTTTCAATCCAAATCCTACTTAAGATCCATACAAAAGGGCATAAATCAGTATTAGGGTTTTATCTTATTTGTGTTCATGTTCTTTTGAACGAATCCTTGAAAAATCGAGATGAATCAAACACTAGCCAGAACGTACAGCATCTTTACAGTATCCATATAGAGTGAGTAATGACTTTTTCCATCCACGAAGCTGCTAGGATTCGTCTCTCTCACTAGGATTAGGATTGAGCATTTTCTGAGTGATTTAAGATTTTCTTGAAACTTATGTGTATGAATCAAAGTGCTGCCTTCAAGTCCCTTTTATAAAACTAAGGCATGTCACAATCCTAGTCCTACTAGGATAATGCTTCAAAAAAAATACTAATCACACTTAATAAATATCACCTTATCCTTATCCTAGAGAAAGTGAAGAAAGATAGGACTTATCTATTAATTATGTAATATTAGAAAATAAATTATCTCATAATATAATTATCTAATATATAATAATATAATTATTTGATATTACTTTAATATCAAATAATATCACATAATATTATATATATTATATGAAAAATATATTATTATCTTAATAATAATATATATGTACGAAAATAAATTTAATTAATTAAATTTTAGTCTAATTAAAAATTAATTAATTATTGTCTTATTCATACTTCTTTTATGTGATCTTGTAGGTTCTTACTACGTTGATAATAACTCATTTTGAGCCATAGAAAGTGAGCAGTATCTAGCAATACATCACTACCACTTAAGTAGTAAGATGTTTGTAATTCGATATTTACCTAATGTATGATTAACATTTTATATCATAATCCCTTTTGTAATAATATCGAATCGAACTAGAGGTATAGAGCATGCCATCCTCATCAATGTTCAATTTATATTTTTTGATACTGAGTAGACTTAAAATAAATTATCAATATCACATATTGATTCAATTGAGTATGGCCATGTATTTCTAAGTCTTACTAAATCAAATAGCCTAAGGATATTTCTCTTTGATACAAGAGTAATAAAATCTCATCTACAGCACTCACTTTCCTCTGCATGATTCATAACACACCCAATCAACACCCTACTTATCATCCCGATTAAAGGTGACATAGGATGATATCAAAGTGAGTAACTTTTCATATAGGGAACCGTAGTGACTTCAGGTCAAAGGACTATGTGCATTTGTGGTCATATGAAAATAACTAATGACATGTTTATCCATGCAGTATTCTCACAATGGGTTAGTTCAGTACATTATTTGTTAATAATGTACTCATGTATTAATTTGATATCAAATATCCATGATTCGTAATCATCAGTTACTATACATACTAGTTTTGATGTATTATTACTATCCTTTTTGTAATAATACGTGACTAGGGGTATTTTAAGAACAGTAAAGTTATTCCAAGGATAGTTATTATATTTAAGTTATAATTTATGCAAAATAAAATAAAATAAAATATAATAATTATATTGCCAAATGAAAATGTAATACATTATGTAATATTGCAATCATCTTATGATTGACTCTTGGGATACATACCAACACAAACATCTAAAGAAAGAAGAAAAATTAAAACCTAACTAATCTAAAAGTAGAGACCCTAATTACATTACCAAAAATGATAATTTCCAATCCTATATAGGGAATTTTAAGAAAAAAAAATTTAAGTCTGAAGATAAACAATATATTATAAGCCAATTTGCACACTTATTATCTTCTCTCAAGGTATGAACTATAGAAACTTTCCAATTTTTAGCAAGAAGCTTCACCATAACTAGTTGCACTTAGATTCCTCTTAGATGCCCTATCAATACTAACTTTCACCTGCCTTTCCAAGGAAAAATACCATCTAATATATAGATAAGAAAGTTACTTATCCTATCGAGGAGCAATTATAGTTTGAGAAACTATATACAATTTTATAGCATACTTCAAAATAGGCACCCTTAGGTTAGTCGGTTCAATAAAAGAAAAGTTAAACAATAATTTATTCCTCTATGTCCATAAATACCATATCGTAATGCCCCAAATAGAACATTAATCTAAGCTAGTTATATCTTTGAATTAATTTGAAAGATTCCATGAAAAATCAATGCATAAAATTCTATACAAAGAATAAATAAAGATATTTCCTAGGAAGTAAGGAAAGCTATATCTCTCTTGCTGGCTCGTAATCTCATAAATCATGCAATGACATAAAATATAAGAAAGGCTACCTAAATTTCAACAAGCCCTTTCCATATTAGTGAGCAAACCATTATGATAGCTTTTCCATATCAAATATTTGATGCATTCTAGCCCTTTCTATTTTCAAATTTTACTCTAAGCTTCTCACTTGAACTCCTCTCTAACTAGTTTAAGCATTTGATAAGTAATAGTTACTGAAAAGGCTACATTAAGACTTTCTTTCCAAGCTATATTATCAAGTTTTTTCTCCCTAAATGGAGGATGATAAGCTTTTATCTTCATTAAAATATCCATTAGAAGTTGTTGATTAAGAAAAGAAAAGTCCCACTACCATTAATGCCAACATGAATAAATAAAGCCACTGATTTGTTATCTATAGTAACAGGTAGAACAAAAGTAGATAGCTCATAAATGCAACAATTATCTAGCCAAAAAAAGGTTGACGCACCATTTACTAGAACTTTTGATGTACCTTTAAGAAAAGCTAGCTATGTTATAAAAATAACAAACACTTAAGAAATAATAAAAGAAAGATATGCAAAAGAATTATAAGAAATAAGAGAATATTTTATTCAATTATATCAAGAATGATTTATATAATCTATATTTATAGAGTAAACTGATCAAATGTTACAATTTTATAATGACGATTCATAAATAGAATTGAAACTTAATAATATACTATAATAAGAATGTAATATCTGATCTAATAATTAATTAACAATAATAAGAATATAATATATGATCTAATGATTGACCATAATTGGAAGTATGATGTTTGACTTATAAACATCCATATTTAATAAATTCAATATTTATTCGTAGCAGTCCCTTTTATATGTTCATATAATATATAATAGGATACTACTTCTTTAAAAACCTTGCTAGGAAAAACCCAATAAGATAAAAATCATAGCGAAGGAAAAAGAAGTATAATGTGCATTAACTCTCCCTTATAATAACATTCATTACGATCTTTAAGTTGAAGAACTCCAATATTCAGGACTAGTTTTTCAAATATAGCAGTAGGAAGTATCTTGATAAATAAATTTGCTAGATTATCACTTAAAAGAACCAATTGAATATTTATATCACCACATTTTTTAAGATCATGAATGAAAAAGAATTTTAGTGAAATATATTTTATTCTATCTCTTTTAATGTACCTTTTTTTCAATTAAGTGATACATGTAGCATTATCTTCATGTAAGATAGTAAGAATTATTTTTCTAGAAGATAAACCATAAGTCTTTTGTATGTATTGAATTATAGATCTTAGCCAAATATATTCCCTACTTGCATCATGTATTACTAAAATTTCTAAATAATTAGATGATGTGGCTGTTTTAATTTATTTCATAGACTGCCATGAAATGGCTATGCTTCCATATGTAAATAAATAACCTATTTCTGATCAACCATTATGAGGGTCAAACAGATATCTTATATCTACAAAACCAATTAAATCTGATTTAGGTACATTCTTATAAAACAAACCTAAATCCATCATGTCTCTAAGATAATGAAGTACATGATTAATTCTATTCCAATGCCTCGTGTAGGTGAAGAACTATATCTTGCAAATAAATTAATGACAAATAATATATTAGGTTATGTATGATTAGCAAGATACATTAGTGCTCCAATTGCACTAAAATATGGTACTTCAGGACCAAGTAATTCTTCATTTTTTTCTTGAGATCTAAAAGGATCTTTGTTTACATCTAGTAACCTTACAACTATTGGGGTGCAGAATGGATGTGATTTGTTCATATAAAACCATTTTAAAACCTTTTCTATATAAACTTTTTTATGTACAAAAACTTCATTCTTTAAATGTTTAATTTGTAATCCAAAGTAAAGTTTTGCTATACCTAAATCCTTTATTTCAAATTCTTTCTTTAAACAATTTATAGCTTTTTAAAGCTTTTTAGAAGTTCCAATAATATTTAAGTCATCGACATAAATAGTAATTATAGCAAACTCATTCCTAGATCTTTTTATAAAAATACATGGATAAATATGGTCATTTTTGTATACTTCCTTTAATAAATATTCATTAAGGCAATTATATCATGTGTCTGGATTATTTCAATCCATAAAGAGATTTGTTTAATTTGATTAAGTAAGCTTCTTAAAAATTTGAATTATATGCTATAGGTAAATTAAAACCTTCAAGGAGTTTCATATAAATATCATTATCAAGTGAGCCATATAAATAAGTTATAACAACATCCATTAGACGCAAATTGAGTCCTTCATATACCACCAAACTAATTAAATACCAAAAAGTAGCTGCGTCCACCACAAATGAGTATATTTCTTCATAATCAATTCTAAATCTTTGTGAAAATCCTTAAGCAACAACTCATGCCTTATATCTTATAATTTCACCATTCTTATTTCGTTCTCACATAAAAATCCATTTGTATCCAATTGGCTTTACACTTTTTAGTGTACAAACTATAGGTCTGAAAACTTTTCTCTTTGCAAGGGAGTTTAATTCTAACTTAATTGCATTTTTTTATTTTAACTAGTGATCTCTTTATTTACATTTCTTAATAGACTTTGGATCATGATCCTCATCATAATCCTTATTATTATTTATTACATCACGTGCTATATTGTATGCAAAAATATCATCAACATTGACTTCATTTTGATTCCATCGTATTCTATTTATGATATAATTTATTGATATCTCTTTATTTTCACTAATTTCAGGTACTTGAGTTTATTTTAGAACTAAAATAGTAATTTTATCTAAGGATCTTTCTGGAGTTACCACATTCACATCCTCAATTTGGCTATTTAGGTTCTTAGCTTTTTTTCTTTTTTGAGAATTTTTATTTTTGGAATCGATAAGTCTAACATGCTTTATGCATGCATTAGACTCATTTGTAATAATAGATTATCTGATAGGGACATCAACTGTCATGACTTGGATCTGATCATGACCGATATGGATCCCAATACCTGGTTTCCACCAACCTCACCACTAGTTCTACCTAATGGAAATCTATTTATTTTTATAGGAACTTAAATCATACTATAAAATCTTATATAAAAATGGATAGAGTTTCCCCTGTATTTCAGATCTTTTCGAGGGCCACTCGCCCTAAATCATAAAACTTGTATGATCTCAAATACGACAGCTTACTTATCATACACAATACTACATAATCTCACTATATATATACAGATAAATGATTGAACACATTAGGTGTTGAATAAATGTAATCTCTATATGTATACTTTAGATTCTAATCCAATTGTCAGAAATTTTCAACTAGGCCATTTTTTATTCTCTATGGATGCAACAAAGTTAAAATACTCTTACCTTCACTTGAAAATATTAAAAAATAAAAGGAATGAGTTATGAAAACTTAGTGAGTATATATCTGCCATTACTAAACCTCAATTCAATTCTATTTTGAAAGATTAAGTGTTGATTAAGTATTTAACAATAAGATAAATGCAATCTGTACTCTTTGAGTTCTGAGATAAAAATAAAAGGAATGAGTTATGAGAACTCAGTTAGCATATATCTGCTATTACTAAACCTTGATTCAATTATATTTTAAAAGATTAAGTGTTGATTAAATATTTAACAATAAGATAAATGCAATTTGTACTCTTTGAGTTCTGATATAAAAATAAAAAGAATGAATTATAAGAACTCAGTGAGCATATATCTACTACTACTAAACCTCGATTCAATTATATTTTAAAAGATTAAGTGCTGATTAAGTGTTTAATAATAAGATAAATGCAATCTGTACACCTTGAGTTCTAAGATATATAGAATCAAGCTCTAGAATTGAATATTCATCTGCGCATAGCTTAAACTTTATAATTCTCATCACAAGTCAGAATATCTCAACCATTCATTGGTACACAATATCATCATCATATCGTGCACACCCATTCCGGGAGATTATTACATACATAAATAGCTATAGTGGCTTAATTACAATTCCATCACCATGATCTCATTAATTAAAGATATTTAATCATAAACAAGTTTTCATATCACATCACAATACATATCAATCATAGTAAAATTACATGCATCCATTTTTTATCTCCTGAGTCATCTTTATACTCTCCACAAGCTGTCCATCCTTACTCCTCCCGAGCCAACCTTATACCCTACTTGCTTTTTTACCAAGAATTTCCCATCTAGTTTACATATCATCACCGTATCACGTTTCTCATTTCAAATGTCAATCATGGCATATTTCACATCACAATATACATAATAGAGCTTAGCTCTACAATCATAAGACTCAATGCAATATCAATGCAAAACATTCATTCTATCACCATAGGATGATTAAAACACGTAAAACAATGTATATACAATAGTACCATGCCCTCTCATTTGGCAATAATTTTCAAACAATATTATACACTTTCATAATCTATTATTCCGTAAGCATCAATAAATAACCATATAAATCTAGTCATAATACGAATCTCACTTGTTATCGCATTTCAAATTGCTATAAATTAGTAGTCACTGATATCATTATTATGCCATACAAGCCTACCAAATCACTATAATAGATAATTACTAACTCATTATAAGCATCATTTTTTGAATTCCTCATATATCACCACTTGATCAATTTCATTATACCATTCATAATTCCTTCTTACCTTATTTAAGATTCATCGATGAACAGATATATGACACTTAGTATTTATCAGAAGGATCATAATTTATGATATTTAAACACTTAAATATGTAAAACGTTAAATTAGAGTAGGATATATACTTACCTGTAGGGTCCATCTATTTAGTTTACTCGAAAGCATCCGTGTTTAACGTCCTCTCATCTTCCTATTTATGATTCACAAGAAGAGTCATAAATAAAGAGCATTCTTTATTTTCTTTCCCATCATCTCAATCTTAGTCTTATGTCATAAGATACTAATAACTCATGTTACTAGCTTGAAGGTCAACCATGCCGTGATTTAAGAATTTTCAAATTAAAGCCATATAGATAAAATTATAACTTAAAACTCTCATTAATCCCCTTTGTCTCATTTAAGCATTCATGATTATTAGCCTTTCCTTATTTTCAAAATGCCCATAAATGGGTTTTGCTTAGAATAGGCATAATTCTCTCAAAATAATAGCATATAAGGCTTTATACACATCTTAATCATTTCATTTTACCCTTTCATAACATAAAGATTATATTTTTTCAACTATATCATGTTATTTATCAAAATACTCAAATAGGTCTTTCGTGGATCGACCAACAAAATGCCATAAATATTTGAGTTTCATACCATATTTATTCTTACTATTACTAAATAATGTTATCGATAGCTTGCCATTGCCGGGGAAGCAATAGATCATCGATAAGAAGCAGTAACTTTCAATCTGCTCTATTCCATTCTTCTTTCCAATCGCATTTTATAGAAAGGTACTTAGTGTTGTTGGTGGTCGGGAATCATGCAAAAAAGTGGCTCGGATCTACCGCTTAGTCATCGATCATAGTTGCTTTTTCCCAGCTGAAAAGTAACATCGAGTAGCAGCAACTTGCAGTGATAGCCGTAACGCACATCAGCCAACAAGAAGGAAGCTACAGTGGGAGCATGACGCCAAGATGCTGGTCGAAGAAATGGAAAGTTAAGCAGTAGTGATGCAAAAGAGGGAAGGAGGGAGAGAGAAGAAAATTGGAGAAGAGAGAGAGAAAAGATCGATCAGCAAAAAAAAAGGGGAGGAAACAAGAAAAAAAAAAGAAAAAAAGAAGTCACAAGCAATGATTCGGTGCTTTTCAGTGCACCATGAGCTCCCAATCCTTCAAATCTTAACCTTTTTGCCAATCGTAAATCAATCCTAATCATTCATTTAATTAAAACCCTATTTTCTTAAAAATCCTTTCTAATCTTATTTAAAATTCCCATATTAGATAAATATTAGAAAATTCATTTTCCTTAAATTAAGAGTATAGACATTTATATGAATATCCTTCTTTAATGCACATACTTAGATTTTTGAGTTGTAAACATTTATATAACACCTTCATTAAATAGAATCCTAATAATATTTATTTAATGGATATTTAGATAATCTTGTCTCACCTAAACATAAACAAATATAATTAACCATACTCTTTAACAAAATAGCATATTTCAAGTTATTTAAAATAGTAAACTTTAAATAGTATCTTAAGGATATCATATTAACTTTAATTGGAGTATTAAAACCTGTATATATGATTTGGTTACTTTCTTTTAGTTAATGAATACGTTTGGCAATTTATTAGCTAAATCTTGCAAATAGATTTTTTTTGAACTTCTAGTTCACATTATTTTGTACAAAGATCAAGATGAGACAACGATAATTTATTCTAACTAATTTCTTTTGTCAACTGCTTATTTTCTCCCCTTAATGTTAGGAAAATTAATTCATTAAAATGGTAATCAACAGATCTAGTTGTAAATAAATTTCCTATTGATAGTTCAAGATATTTTATTATAGATGGATATTTATATCCAACATATATTCCTAACTTTTATTGAGGACTTATCTGAGTACATTGTGATGAAGTAATTAGAATATATACTGCACATGCAAAAATCTTTAGATGAGAAATATTAGGTTCTTATCCAAAAATCAATTGTAAAGTGGAAAAGTTATGATAACTTATTAGTCTGATGCAAATTAGTGCTATGACATGCAAAATTGCATATCCCCAAGTAGAAATTAGAAGTTTTGATTTCATAAGTAATAGTCTTGCAATTAATTTAAGACACTTAATAAATAATTCTGCAAGATCATTTTATGTATAAACATGTGCTATAGGATGTTTAATATGAACTCCAATAGAGATACAATAATAATTAAAATATTCAGAAATAAATTTATTAGCATTATCAAGTTATATTTTCTTAATTGAATAATTAGGAAAATGTGCTCATAATTGAATCAATTAAGTAAGTAATCTTGTAAATGCTCGATTATGAGATCATAATAAAGACACATGTGACCATCTAGTTGATGCATCAATTAAAATCATAAAATATCTAAATGATCCACATGGTGGCTGGATTAGTCTACAAATATCACCTTGTATACATTTAAAAAATGTAAGAGATTCACTTTTAATTTTTGCTGGTGATGGTTGAATAATCAACTTTCCTTGAAAACAAGCAGCACATGAAAATTTTTTAAATTGAAGAATTTGTTAGCTCTTTAATGAATGTCCACATGAATTTTCAATTATTTTTCGCATCATAACTGATATGAGATGGCCCAATCGATTATGCCAAATAATAAACTTATTATAATATATAAACTTTTGATTTATGACAGTATGTGTTTCAATTGTACTAATATATGTATAGTGCAAACTAGAGGAAAGTGTAGGTAATTTTTCAAGTATACATTTATTACTCGAGATTATACTAGTGATATAAAGATATTCAGTATTTCCTTCATTTGTTGTCTCGATATGATATCCATTTCAATGGATATCTTTAAAACTTAAAAAGTTTGTGTGAGACTTAGTAGAATATAACATATTATTAATGTGTAATTTTATTCATCTGGGTAACAAAATATTAGCTCTTTTGGAGCCTTCAATGAAATTTGTAGTACCAGATATAGTACTAACATTGTTTTCTTGCATTACTGATAGCAAAAATATTTTTTATCTTTGAGAATAGTATGCATCGTTGTACTATTAACAAGATATATATCTTTATTGACATTGTTGCTAACTAAAGGAACATTCATATTTTAAAACAAAAATATCAATAATCAATGTGAGGAAATACTACTTGAAAATGTAAAAATATATTTGAAAAAATAATAATATTAAAAGTAAATTCTTTATTGTTTTAGAAAATATACTAAAAGTAAAATCTAAGAAATTTCTATTTTTTTTGAACATTTCCATGATCAGAGTTACCTTTTTCACATTTAAAATTTGTCTATATATATATATATATATATATATATATATTTCTTTAAGTAATTTTTGGTAAAGATTAACAAGATGCTTTAGTGTATGATAGGTACGAGACCAATGACTTTTGCCGCCATAACAATAACATATATTCTTAATATATTTATTATTTTGTCCACCTTTTTCTTCGTTTTTCCACTTTTGGTGGAAACTTGAGTTCTTGATATAAGAACCATGACCAGGACCATATCTTTTACCACAACCTCGGCCATGGCTACAACCACATTTATAGCCATGAGTTTATTCATAAGTAAAATGATCGTGTGTTGCCACATTTGTTTTAGGGAATAGAGCAGAGCCAATCAGATGAAACCCATGATTTGTCATTAAAAGTTCATTATTTTGTTTAGCTATAAAGAGATAAGAAATTAACTTAAAATATTTCTTAGAACTTGTTTTTTTGATATTGCTATTGCAAAAGCAAATTGGCTGCATGGAAAGTGGAGAATTTTTTTCCTAACATATCTTCATCAATGATCTTTCCTTCACATAATTTCAATTGAGAACTGATACGTAAAATATTTACATATTTATTTTCCCTTGTATGATGCATTTTTGGATGTTATCTTGTTAAATTAAATAAATTTAGTTGCATTTTGTGAATGGATCTTGAATTTGAAATGAAATCAAATATTTTAGATAATGCTGTAATCCGACACTGTTTCAGGTTTTAGGCCATATCTGGAGTTCTGGATGTCCGATTGGGCTGTTCTTTATATGGATGGAAAGCTAAGAAGAAGCCCTAAAACTTTCATGTTTTAAGAAAAGCCCAGTTTCGGACCTAAGGATCTCAAATTCTGCTTGGAAGATGAAACAGTGATTCTGACGGAATCTGACATATGGCTACTAATCTAATCACAACTTGAGCTAGATATGTCCAAATTAGGAGTTATTTATATGCAAATTGAATAGAAGATCCAGCCCTACAACTCCTATGTTGACATAAAGATGTAAATCAGCCATTTCGGTGGTCAAAAGTGGCCAACAAAGTGAAACAACTTGTGCTGCGAAAATAAAAAATGTTGGCTGCGTGTGATTGGTAGCAACTTGTCAAATTGGATGGCTTGCAGCTGGTTTATTTACCTATAAATAGGTGGAAGTAGAGAGCATTCAGGATTCCAAGCATTGAATCATTCATTCATGCATCTTAGATAGTAGTTTAGTTCATGCAATTTTAAGTTCTTGTATGCCTCCTATATGGATGGTTCTACCTCCTAATGGATGGATAGTATTTTCATTTTTATGCATTTGTAATTGTATCCTTATGTTCTCCTCCTACATGGACGGTTCTACCTCCTAATGGATGGATAATATTTTTATTTTCATGCATTTGTAATTATAATTTTGTGTTCATGAATGTGATGATGTTTTTATTCTATGTTTGTGTTTAATTTCATTATGTTCTAATTTTTCATCTTCCTAGGGTGATGACGTAACTTGATAATAATGGATTGAATTCTAATCTATTGAAACTAATTTCATTTTTACTTCCTAGATTGAGTTTTAATTATTGCTCTTAATGCTTTCAATTGATTGGCCACCTTTTGAATGAACTCAATATGTGTGTTGAGACCGGAAGGAGATACATGTGTATGGAACCTATAATTAAAACCGTAAATTGCATATGAAATAGGAATATATTCATATGGTTTATGTAGTCTTAATGAGTTCCATAAATCCTAATGCATGATTAGTTGTTTTAATTCACATAGGAATATAGTGGATTAGCAATTAATTATAGAATTACTTGACCTTGGAAGAGGCTAGTAATTAATTTAGGGAAACTCGACTATCAATTAAGGAAGTTAAAATTGGATTAGTGTAGATAGGTGATTCAATCCGAAATTATTACGTGAAGTCTGATCCCTAAGTCTTTTATTCATCTTCATCTTTACTCCAATTGCATCCATATTTATTTTAAGTATTTTCTGCATACATCTTTATTTAATTGCTTCAAATCCAACTTAACAATTTGCCAAATAGTGTTAGGATTATAAATTTTGGTACTTAGTGAAACAATCCTCGTGGGAACGATACTTACTTATCACTTTATTACTTGTTTACGATAGTGTGCACTTGCGCTAATTGATAAACCATTTCACACGTAACAAGAACTAATTCCAAACATTATAAAGTTATACTCATTTATAGTTTTAAAAATCTTGAAACCTTAAATATATCCACTTATAATGAGCTTTTGGAAGAATGATAATTTTTTAATGATCATATATTTCTTTTAAATTATTCTAGAGAATAAATAGGTCTTTTACCATAAAATACTCAGTTTTTATCCTTCAAATTTTCCTATAATGTCAAGAGCCACAAATTCAAGATTCACAAAATTGAACATAATACTATCATAAGCATATAAAAATGAATTAGAAAATTTTCAATATAACAAAGGTTAGATATTGAAAATAATTATTAATCAATATATTATTCATACAATTATTAATATACTGTCAATTTTCAATTTCATTGTTAATCTATACGATGATCAAGCATTGCAAAGATTACCATATTTATAAATGGTATATTTCAAGCTATATTGAAAATGAATGAGATGAAGAAGAGAAGTAAATTATATATCTTTATGTAATTATTAAATACATGTATATATATCACTTATTCCTTGATAATTTTTTTCTTTTCCAAACTCAGTTTCTTGAATGTTCATGTTCATTTTTGCATAAAGCCAAACCTTATCATGCAAGTTAATTTTGCTTTCTATATCAAGATAACATATATTGTTATTTCGAATAACAAATTTTCAATCATGAGATAATAATATAATTAAATGTTTACCATATATCCATAATTGCATGCCATATGTATATGCTCACACATTTTATAAAAACTAACATGCACTTTAAAAATAGATTTAGAAATTTCACTCATTTAACATCCAAGAATAAATTTTTAAATGTATAATATGTCATATATGTGAATTTATGTTATTTTTTCTTTCTCATTTTAATTCATTATTTATTTTTATTGGCATTTTTGCATATCATATTTCATATTTTGTAACTATTTTCTTTGAATAAAAGTAGTAAACTTTAAAACTATTATAAGAATTAAAATCAAAGCATGAATGAAATAAGAATAAAAATGAGATGAGAAAGAAGAATTACTATATTAGTAGAAAGTAACAGAATTAAGTAAAATAATTTATGTTTAAAAGAAATTATCTCAGTAAATTAAAGCCTTGTATTGATAACGTATTATAAAAATAGTAAAAACTTAAAAAATAATAAAAGAAATATATAAAAGAGATGAAGTAGAATTATAAAGAGGAGGAGAATATTTAATTCAATTATATTGAGAATGATTTATACAATCCATATTTATAGTATAAATTGATTAAACGTTACAATTTCATAATGATGATTCATAAATAAAATTAAAACTTAATAATTAAACATAATAAGAATGTAACATCTAATATAATAATTGACCATAATTAGGAGTATAACATCTAATTTATGAACATTTACATTCACATTTAATAAATTCAATAATTATTCATAACAAGCTAGATTTTTTCTAAGCTTTTCCACAAGATCAAATCAATATTTTTAAAAATAAGAGTTATTTTAGTTAACATTTCTACTAGACCTGCTTATCATAACTCTAATCCATAACAAATTGAGGTTATTAGAAATTTTCCAAGCCATTTTCATGAGATTACTCATATTCAAAGCTTTTAAATCATGAAATCATAGCCTTCGATATTCCTTTGATCTATAAGAAAACATCCTAAGTAATGGTATGAACTTTCCTGTCACACATTATGCCCCCAAATGAAAGCTATCTGATGCTTTTTAACTTTGAAAAGAGTAATAAAGGAATAACTACAACCTGCATGGAACAAGTTAGTATATCTTTTATCATAGATTTAGTTAAAACTAATTTCTTGCCATTAAAAGCCACTTTGATTTCTAGTTAACTAATTTATCCTGGATCTTCTTAATAAGATGATTAAAAGTGCTCGTGTTTACATGTTTATGCATGAGAGGAATACCAAGATACTTGCCTAAATCCATTGTTTTAATAAATCCACATTTATCCACAATTTGATTTCTAACCCCTAAATGTATATTCTTAAAAAAGAAAATATTGGTTTTCAAAATGTTGACTTTCTAACTTGAAATTAAAGAAAATGTATTAAGGCATTTCAATACAATATCAATTTAAGTAAAAAAAGCTTCTCTAAAAAAATAAGATTATTAACGAACATCAAATAAGATATATTTAGGCCATTTCTTTCACCCTTAAGGGGCATTCATTACTGATCATTAATAATAACATAGATTAAATGGGAAAACTTATCCATACAAAACATAAAGATGTAAAAAAAGAGATGATCTCATTGTTTCAAACCCCGAGAAAGCTGAAAAGTCTCCATTTAAGTATTATTCTATAAAACATTAAAAGAAGTTTGTTATATGCTTTCTCAAAACTATCTTCCATCCTGATATCAGTAAGTATTCTTTAAATAAGATTCTAGTTAAAATCTATTATATACTTTAATAGAAAAGAAACCCTTTTTACCTCTAATTTTCCTTATGGAATGGATGATTTCTTCAACAATTACAATATTATCCTGAATACAATGAATTGGCATAAAGCTTGATTAGAAATAGGGGAATAAGGCAAGACATCATACCTTTAAGTTTGTTCTAGTAAGCATCCATCTAAGAATTAATAAATTTAAATACTAATACCAAGGTGTAGAGAATCATGGTTGAATATTAAGACTTTAGATTTATAACCAAGATAATTGATCATATTTACATACCTTTGCTAAGAAAGGAAAGAGAATTAATAACAATTTAACTTATATACTGAAATATACAACACATGCATGCACATACTTGAATGCTAACTAGGATCTTGCTAAACAATTATTATATTATGGATATATAGAAATGTTGATCTTACTTTTATTGTAATTTATTAACAATTATACACCAAATCGCACATAGTTTCCCATTCACATACAATTTCCATTCATGATAACACATTCATTAAACCTCAAATGCATTTATTAGTACCATTATTCAAGCACGCATAATTATCTATATCACAGTCTCATCATATCATATATATAATGACAAATAAAAAAGGCAAGTAAGCTTCTTCATGACTCTCGATTAGATTTATACTTTCCATAAGCATATCTTATTCCTTTTGGGTTAACTTGATACCTTCCATAAGTCGATAGCAAATCTGATTCTTGAGATAATTAATATACTTGTATCACATTTCTTATGTCTCATCACATTTTCTTTTCTAAACAAAATCATATATCTCATTTGCAATGAATTAGTGCCTTGTTGCATGGCCACATATTTTAATTTGTATCATAAATAACACAATAATTCAATCTCAATCATAATAATAATAATAGATAACAATGCTACCATGCCTTTATTGCATGGCTTTAATTATTTACTCAATAACAATCAACCATTTATATATAAGCATTTAGATTAAATATCATAAAATAAATAATAACATTGCTACGCCTTAATTATATGGTCCCAAGGTTTTTTCAAGAACTGTTCACATGGTGGGTGGGTATGGGTGGTGTGTCTGTGTCTGTGTCTGTGTGCACACACACACACACACACATATATAAGTAGGTATGTTTCCCGTTTCCAGCATAGTTCTAAATAAGTACATTGCATAACCATAAATCAATCAAGTAATCATATAAAAAGAATACTCCATGCTCACAAACAAATACATATGTATGAAAATTCAATTATATAGGGTTATGCATTCCTACACATTCACATGATAGTATAAGGTTTAAAATTGTTGAACTTAAATATCTCTACCTAACCCTACATCTAATTTCATTCTATTAAAGTCATATCTATTACATTTTAATCTCAATCCATGCCTATTAAAGCATGGTATTATTCATGTCAATGAGTGTTTGAAATAGAGAAACTATCGATTACCTATTAGTGACCTAATGGTCAACTGTTCACTCTTAATGATGAGTTCTTCTAGTGTATAAATGGTTAATTGTTCAATAATGGACCTTGATTGTCTAAATTTTCTAGGACAATGGTTAACTATTTGGATCCAATAGTTAACCATTCTTTTGGAAATTTTAGATTCCCTAGAGCAAATCATTGTTCATCCATCAAATATAGTATCCTAATGCTTTCTTTGTGCAACCAACATTTGCCACATCACTTGTAAACCTTAAAAAGATATTATTAATGCCATTTTGTCCCATTAATCTTTAACAAAAAAATAGTAAATCATCATATTTACTAAGTGAATCATAAAATACAAATTTTATTGCTAACTTAACAAGAGCCATTCAAATCCTTAAGGTAAAAGTTAAAATATTTACTTACCTCATGAGGAGGAAATTTTGGAAGGTTTGATTTCTTATCTCTTGGCCTTGATTGGCTAAAATTTCAAGGATCTTAAGTTAAGGCTTATTTCTCCCCATTTTAAGTTAAATATTCAAATTCTTTTAAATTCAAAAAGATTACGAAGAATCTAGTTGTCGTAAGGTATTACCTTATTTGCATGAAAGATTTAAGAAGGATTAACTTTCTTGTTACTTGATTAATGAAGAATGGGGAGAAAAAGAAGAAGAACATGAAGAAGAAGAAAAAGAAGAAGAAGAAGAAGGAGAAGAAGAAGAAAAGAATGGGAGAAAGGTTAAAAGATTGATCAAATGAGAAAAACAAGGAATAGTAAGTTGAAGTTTGATTTAAATAGGTCAAGGGCATTTCGATATTATTTTAGTTTCTAATTTATTTAACAATTTTTTATTTTCAATGCATAACAAAACTTTAAAATTCTAAAATTGTAAAGAGAGTGTGACAAATCTCTTACAACGTCTTTATGAAATAAGACAAGATTTTCATAATAATTATAGTTACACAATTTATATAAGGAGTTCCAAATATTTTGAAAAAAATTGAATGATATTGAATAAGATTGCAACAATAAATAATATATCGAAACTTTTTTAATTAGTAATAATAGTAGTGGTAATCTACTTAATATATATACTCAAAGTCTAGGATGTCAACTTTGAACCTTCAGTATGATGAGGAGTATAATTACTAAGGTAATATTGAGTGTCACCACATCATTTTATTGTAACTTTTTAATAAAATGTTACAACTATTTCATGTAATGCAAAATTTTTATGGTAATTGCAAATTCCACAATTTATGTAATTTTTTTTATAATTTAATATAAAATTTATATCACTAAATAATTTTATTATAACTGAATTTAATAATTTTTTTTTAAGTATGATTACAATTTTTTTATGAAAAATTGCTGTTACAATCTTTTTTTTATTAAATTGTAATGTATATATAACTTCTTACGAGATTTTATGATAAAACATATATATTTATTTTTAAAATTAGAAGTTATTAAATTACTAAATACATGTATACAAGGACTTAGTAATGAACTCTAAAAATGTAACGAAATATGCAAAAATTTTAAAAAGTATCAAATATTATGATATTTTAATTTATCGTGGATAAAATAAGTGGGAATTACAACACTTTCACCCACCGTAATCTTTCCCAATTTTTTAACATCACCAACTTCAGCGATTCTATAAAAATGGTTAAGTATAAAGGGAATAAAATAATATATTAAAGGGATGTCAACCAACACGTGGTCACATGAAGGTTAACCTTTTTTACATTTTAGTTGTGGGGAAAAATTATATTATTAATTGAAATATCATAAATGGCATTGTAATTAATTTATTATTATTAATAATTTTTTAATTTAATGAGTATATTTATTATGAAGATGGATAAAAATGAGTGAAGTTAACTTAATTTAAATTAATATTTGTTAATTAAAATTATTTACGCATTTTATATTATTTTATTATTATTAAATTAGTAATATTTTTATATAAATAAAAAATAAGATTATTTGAAGAGGATGTAAAAGTTAGTAATATTTATATATTAATTACCATAGAAAAAGGAAAAAATATTATAAAAAGTAGTTTCTAAAAAGTCAAAGGGATTATTAATTTATAGAAAAGGTATATTTCTATTATATTTATATATATAAAAATTCTAACTTTGGATTGGAAAATAACGAGAGAATATTAATAAACAAAACATTTGAAAGATAAGCTTTGGATACCAATTCAAGTACTGTTTTAAAACTTAAATTCAACATCGAATTTAGAAAGTTATTGACTTATAATTTAACTAGCTCAGCAAGTTCAAAAATAATTGAATGAAATGAATTATTTGGTTCAACCAAATTAAAATTATAGCTAATCATAATTAAATCGGTTAAATTTTTTTAAAGAAAAACTTGAAATACAGAATTAAAGTACAAAAAGGGCGTTGCATCAAGCCATGATCCAAAGCCGGCGCCTCTATTTTCACGGTACGCTAAAATTCATCGCCGCATTTGAACCGTTAAATGATAAATCTGTTTCACGTGACTTGCACGGGTCCACAACAGACAAATTCTTATTGGTGGCTTACAGCATATAAAAAGCCTAGCAGTTGACGTTGGACTCCGCAGCGTTTCATCTTCTGCAGAAAGGACCGAATAGGGGCCTGTTCCCGCCGTTTCGTTCAGAGTGACAAACACGTCACTGGTCACATTGTTCTGTTAGCCAGGCGCTTTTTCACTTGTAAATGATATCTTCTCTTGATCATTAGAAGCCGTGCTTCAATCGGAAACCCTAGATACCCTTTGATTCTTCAATGGAGCTTCGTTCTCGTCGACGGCTTTCTAGTCCCAAAGAGGATGGTAAAGTTCCTTCATCCTAATTTTTTATACTTTTTGGTTCTTTTTTTTTTTTCTCCCTTCAAAGCTCTGGTTTTTGTCTGCGGGTTTGGTGTGTGAAAAGTCTGTTTGGTTTCTGCGAAAGTGTTTGAGAACGAGGGAACGTGAAAAGTCTGTGTTAGGATCTTTCGGTTTTATCTGCTTATTTGTACTGTGTCTTATTGATGCTCATTCCTCGAAAAAGTAAATTCGATGCACCTCTTTTTAAAATGTGAAATGAATTTTTTAGTGGTATTTTGAAAATTAGAAGAGAAAGGTATTGATATACGAGTTTTTGGATTTTTTCAGAATACGCTCTAATTTTAGGGGATTGTTTTCCCGTGCTTTAACTAACTGAGGTCTTGTGATATTTATTTGAACTAATGCTGGGGTATAATTTGGCTACAGAGAAGGGGAAGCAGCTTATGGACGCCTCTGAGGAGTCCGAAACTGATAGCCAGCACAGTGATGACACCGATGAAGTGTTATATGTGCCATCTTCAGATTCTGGTTCCCATTATGAAGGTTTATTCCTTACATTTTTTATTCAATTTTAGTGAAGGCTTTTTGTTTATTGGAGATATTGAATGTTAGATGGCAGCTTGGTTTCGGTTTTAACTTGTAAGCTTTATGAATTGAAGAAAGTATATCCTGGAGTATTTGTACAATAAACCTGCAAAAATGTTAGGTACTAGTATGTTATCTGTTATAGATATATATCATTCTATTTAGACATCTGTGATTTTATATTGAGTTGGGAGATAACAGAGTAAGATTTTGTTGCAATCCACTTTCCTTTCTTATTTGGAAGAAAATACAAACCTCAACAGGTTTATGTGTGGATTTGATCTTCTTGACTCACCTGAATGCAGATGAAGATGTTGGTGGGAACTTTCTTATTGACTTAAATCAAGAACCAACTCCAAGCAATGGTATTCTAGATGGAGAAGATAACAATGATTCATCTGATGGTAGCAAGCCTTTGTCTAAAAGGAGGAAGGCACAACCTAGGAAGGGGATGGGAAAAATCTGCACAGTAAATGCAGAATTGAGTCAGGAAGAAAAAGTGGTTCAATGTGGGGAAAATGGTGGATATGACCCAAGATTGCAGCAACCAGTTGATCCTCATTCAGGTGGGCGGAAATATAAGAAACGTGAAAGAAAACAAAAATGTGACGAATCTCAGCCTGTATTGTTTTGGAATGTGTTGGAAGAGGAGCAGGAGAAATGGATTGATGAGAACTTTTCAGAAGATTTTGACTTAGATCATCAGAATGAAGTGATGACTGAAATTGCTGAGCCATCCTCTGATCTGACCATTCCTTTGCTGAGATATCAAAAAGAATGGTTAGCTTGGGCTTTGAAACAGGAAAATTCTGTGATCAGAGGGGGAATCCTCGCAGATGAGATGGGAATGGGGAAGACTATTCAAGCAATTGCCCTTGTCCTTGCTAAGCATGAAATTGGCCAGATGATTTCTGAACCAGATGGACCCTCACCTTCAACAAGTTCATCTGCTGTCTTGCCTGCAATCAAAGGAACACTTGTAATTTGTCCTGTGGTTGCTGTCACTCAGTGGATTAGTGAAATTGATCGGTTTACATCAAAAGGAAGCACCAAGGTGCTAGTTTATCATGGGGCTAAAAGAGGGAAGACTGGTGAACAGTTCTCAGAGTATGACTTTGTCATAACTACATATTCTATTGTAGAATCTGAGTACAGGAAGTATATTATGCCTCCTAAGGAGAAGTGCCCATATTGTCGCAAATTATTTTACAAGAGGAAATTAACTATTCACTGGAGATATTTTTGTGGGCCTGGGGCTGAGAGAACAGAAAACCAATCAAAGCAAATTAAGAAAAAGAAACAAGTTGCTAAACAGAACTTCATGGAAGGTGACAATGGCAATAGTAGGAAAGCTGGCAAGAAGATATCAAAGCATTCTGATGACTTGGAAAATTCAGATGCCATAGAGAGGACGAGTTCATCTCTACATGCTCTAAAATGGCAGCGGATCATCTTGGATGAGGTGAGTGACCCATCTGTGATAAACTACTATAGTACTATGATCTGATAGTATCCTGCATTTATAATCTAATCACACTGGAAACTGTGCTTTGTTTTTCCATGATATGAAATGGAAGAGTCAGTTTTTATTTTTGTGTTCATCTTTTAAGCATCTTCCTTGGCTCCTCTCTATTTCTGAATATATGTGTGATTGTTTTCTCTGTTGTTTATTCATGAGTTCAGAAACGAAGAAATCAATTGGTTGTACTTAGAGTTATGGCTTTATCTAAGTTATTTCCCTTTTCACCACTCAAAATTTGTATTTATATTGTTTATTTTTTTGTTTTATTACCCATGTTGTGTTATGACTTGATCATATTTGCAAGATATTTAACCTGATAATTTCTTCTGTTTCTTGACCATCATATTTCATATTTTACAATAGGCACATTATATAAAATCTAGACATTCTAATACTGCAAAAGCAGTTCTTGGTCTTGAGTCTTCCTATAGATGGGCATTGAGTGGCACTCCACTGCAAAACCGTGTAGGAGAGCTTTATTCTCTGGTAATTTACTGTCATATTGCCTGTAATCTGGAAATTTTTTTGTTTTTAAGTTATTTTAATTATGATGCCATTAACACAGGTGCGGTTCCTCCGAATAGTACCTTATTCATACTATTTGTGCAAAGATTGTGATTGCAGGACCCTTGATCATAGGTATGGCTAAGATTCAGTAGTTGATAAATTGTAATATTCATATGTATTTATTAGGCATGCAAACTTGTTACTTTGGGGTTGTGGGGTTGATCAGTTTTTTGTGTTGTTTTTTATACCTTCTCTTGACTTGCTCTGGAATTCTATTCTTCATCTTGCTCCTTTTTTCTTTTAAAGACTTCTTGAAAGATTTTTAGTATGTATCTTCTATTCTCCAGCAAGTTCTGTCTCATATGGAATAGTGCCACCTGCCTTCTTTTTGCCTGGAGGGAATATAATATCTAATCATTCCTCTCATGCTACAAAATTTGTGGTATTGGGGTTTATTTACTTGAAGTATTAATATTTCATAATGCTAATGTTGTGTGTGTGTGTGTGTTTGTGTACTTGTTTCCATTTACTTTTATTTAGATTATGTTTTAAAAGGCCTTTCTTAATACACACATGATTGTTGCTTTGTGCAGTTCCTCTAAACAGTGCCCAAACTGCCCTCATAATTCTGTCAGACATTTCTGTTGGTGGAACAAAGTAAGTTTTGTGGTTTGTAGTCTTTGTGCAGATAAACTGTGTGTGTGTGTGAGAGAGAGAGAGAGAGAGAGAGAGAGAAATCTTTGCAAATTCTTAGATGCTGTTTCAACTATCATGTTGACATACTCTTTATTTGATTTTGATAAGTATGTTGCCACACCAATACAAGTAAATGCAAATGGTGACAAGGGAAGAAGAGCTATGATATTGCTGAAACACAAAGTGTTAAAGAAAATAGTACTAAGGCGCACTAAAATAGGAAGAGCTGCTGATCTTGCACTTCCTCCAAGAATTGTACGTTCTTGTTTTTCATGTGTCCATGCATGAAATTTTGCATTTTCGAAAATTTATTATTTACTTTCATTTTTTTTCCCAGGTTTCATTGAGGAAGGATAGCCTGGATATAAAAGAGCAAGACTATTATGAATCATTGTATAATGAAAGTCAGGCACAGTTTAACACGTATGTCATATTCCTTGTTTTATTATACAATATAATTGAGCATGTCTGATGTAGTTTCTTCTTGAACAACATAATGTTTCTTCTGACAAGAATAACTAAGGTTGGTGTGGAGGGATGAGCTAAAGAAGTAAATAAATAACAAGTCTTGTATGAAAATTGTTTTGGAGAGCAAGTAGTAGTATTCAGCTGTGTTTTCTGTTAAGAAGGGTACTTGGTTGGTCAAAACTGAAGGTATATAATGATGTGAAAACTTTTACCTAGAATCTGGCTGGCTGGGTTCTTCCTCACTGTGGAAACAAATTACTGAATTGGTTTACCATTTTTGGACTGCAGAAGATGGATTGCCTAGTTTTATGCATGTGGGGAAGAATATATTTTGACTGATGATCTTATGTTGATATTGCAATATTGTTTGTCATGCAAAAATTTTCATTTGAATTCTTTTTCTTAGACTTTTTAATTGTCTTGATATGAAGGCAAGAGTGAGTGTGAAAAAAGATGGAGGTCAGTACTGTTGCTTTTGGTTATTTGATATTCCTTTATTAAATAAAGTCTTTGCTGGTGAAAAAAATCAGTTCCCCAATACTATCAGGACCCACCATTTTATTTCTTTTATAATTTGAAGGAATTTCAGTAGGAATGGATTTTTTTATTTTTTATATTTTTTTGGGGGGGATTAGGTTGACATTGTGATGAAGAAATTCTCTCTATTTTTATAGCCTTTGTACTAATTTAAGGTTTTTTTTTTTTCTTTGAGCGAAGATTTTTATTATTGATAATTCAACTTAAGTCATGGCATGTGTTTATTGATATTCTTTTCCCTTTTGCAGATATGTAGAAGCAAATACCTTGATGAATAACTATGCCCATATATTTGACCTCCTCACACGGCTGCGACAGGTGAAATTTTACATCAGTAAAACAAGAAATAAGTTTGATCTACTTTGTGGTATTTTGACATGATGGGAAATTGGACAAGCCCACATGCATAATTGAGGAACTTTTGGAAGTTTTTGGGTATTTAGTTTGATTATGCCTTTGAAGTATCTACTCTTTGAATTTTGTATGACCCTCTTCTGTGATGTGGAATTTTTTCTTTTGCAATAATAATTTAGATATTTCAGCACAGAGCATGAGATACTTTTATGTAATCTTAATTATTATTTGATTTTATTAAACTTTCAAAATTTACTGTTTCACCATACTGCCACTTGCATGCAATAAATTGTACACTAAAGATTGCATGAGGGTAATGTCAATGTTAAATAAGTGACTTGTTTGGGACAGATTAAAGCTAAGTTGAATTTTGTGAAGTGTATTTAGTTATTTTTGATAGTTGATGTGAGCTATCTTACTCTTATTTGTAACGGCTGCTGTATATTTTAACAGTTATACTCTTAAAATATGGTTAAATAATCTTCTTATGTGAGTTCTGATATGTCATGAGGGAAGTAGGTTTCCCACAAATGAATACTTAATGTTCTTCTTCATCTGGTTGGTTAGATTTGTTTGTCCATGCATCTCATTTATATACCCCTTGTTTAAATGTACAGGCTGTTGATCATCCATACCTTGTGATATATTCTCATACTGCAGCATTAAGAGGTGGAATTGTGTTTAATAATGGTAATGGTGAACAAGTATGTGGTATTTGCCATGACCCAGCAGAAGATACTGTGGTGAGTTCACCCCCTTTTTATCATGTCATGTCATTTTATTTGATTTTTTCCTCTTAGATCTGTTGTTTGGTACTTGTATCTGATAAATTTGTTTTAGCAAAAAGAGTTCATCTCTGGATCTCCTCTTATCTTTTCCTTGATGTTACAGGTAACCTCTTGTGAACATGCATTTTGTAAGGCATGCCTGATAGACTTCTCTGCTTCCTTAGGACAGGTGTCATGCCCCACATGCTCTAAATTACTTACTGTTGATTTAAGTTCAAGCAAGGATGATGCTGGGGATCAGGCTAATAAGATGACAATTAAGGGCTTCAGATCCTCAAGCATTCTGAACCGAATTCGGCTTGAGGATTTTCAGACAAGCACTAAAATAGAGGCGTTGGTATGTATGTCATGAATTAGTTAGATAATATATGATTAAGCTTATGCTTGTCTGGCATATATATGTGTTTGTGTTCATCCACCTCCAGTCGGGTTCGACTAATATGCTTTTCATATTTTTCTTTTGAAACCAAGCTATTTGTTAATTGGTATTTGGTAGCAATGATTACAAATATGGATAGATTGGTTTTATACATTACAGATGCATGTGGTGGTCTTAGATGCACATATGGTTGAAGAAGATAGAGATTGGGTTGATGAACAAAGGTGACAATTTGAAAATCTGTTGGACAAAAATTTGTATGTAGCACGCTTCTTGTCAGTTGAATAATGATTACATTCCCGTTGGTCATAAAGATGAATGGGTAATGATTTGCCTAAGCCAACTAAGCTGTTTAAAGAAAATGAGGATGAGGCCTGATGCCTTATGTGGCATTCCTCACGTAGTTTAGTGTGAAGATGACGTGTCCATGAGATGCTTCAGGCAATTTTATCTCATTCATGACATGTGATTATTTGGTTTGTCTGTATGACCTGTTCTATGCAAATCGTTCACAATCTCTGGTTATTCTCTGAATGTCTGAGCAATATGAAATGGTTGCAGAGAGAAGAAATAAGACTCATGGTTGAAAGGGATGGTTCAGCAAAAGGGATTGTTTTCAGCCAGTTCACATCATTCTTGGACCTCATAAACTATTCCCTGCAGAAGGTGATTTGCTGCTCCCTTTCCTGTTCTATTACAATGACATGAAATGTATCAGGACCATAATAATAATGATCTAATTGCAGTCTGGTGTGTCTTGCGTTCAATTAAATGGAAGCATGTCTTTGGCTGCCAGGGATGCTGCTATTAAGAGATTTACTGACGACCCAGACTGCAGAATCTTTCTCATGAGCTTGAAGGCTGGAGGTGTTGCTCTTAATTTGACAGTCGCATCACGTGTGAGCTATCTTGTTTCACATATTAATGTCAATCTATTGGTATCCTGCTGGTTGAATTTAAATCAAGTTCCAAAGCACAGTTTACGGTTTTGCTTTTAATATGCTGAATCAGTTTGTGGAATATAATATTTTTTCATCTCCACTATTTCATTGGATTTTTTTCATCACCTATGTTTCACAGGAGTTGTTTCCATGTGAATTTACTATGTATCATTTGGCTTGCAATTGAAAGTTTATGACTTTCTTACTGGCGATCTTTTTGGGTATTCTGCCTTGTTCTCTTATGCTGCATTTTATTAGTTTTGGCCAGTATTTTTTCTCTTTCCTTTTTCTTGAGGGTTTACTAAGGGGATGGAGTCCCATGTGTTCTTAAAATCAACTCTGAAAATGAAAAGCATTTCATTCGATGAAAATATGATGAAAATTATATTAACCATCCATGTTATCATGCTAAGCTTGAGGTTTGTCTCACCTATGGCCCAATTCTTGTGTATCCCCAGGTTTTCCTCATGGACCCTTGGTGGAACCCTGCTGTAGAGCGACAGGCTCAAGACAGAATTCACCGAATTGGGCAATATAAACCAATCAGGTGCTGCTTCCTTCACTCTATCACTGTAACTGTATACAAATTAGGAGATTGGAAAATTAAATGAAGAGAAGGTAGGTTGCTTCATTCTCTCTGGAGTTCTTAACACCATTTCCGTGTGCAGAATTGTGAGGTTTGTCATTGAAAACACAGTCGAGGAGAGGATTTTGAAGCTGCAAGAGAAGAAGGAATTAGTTTTTGAAGGGTATGTCGTAAGTGTATTGTATCAACATTGGAAGGCCTGCCTGCCTATTTTGTGACATTGACGGATTATTTTTGTGTCACTTTTTATTATAGGACTGTAGGCGGCTCTTCGGAGGCTCTGGGTAAATTGACGGAGGCAGACTTGAAATTTCTTTTCATCACCTAAAGCGGGACTGCTGTTTCAGCATGCAAATTACTTGCTGCCTTCTGTTGTTTCAGACATTTTGCCAAACTATTTTGCTCGGAATTATACCTACCCGTACGTGCCATTTTGCTTTTCATAATAAATAATAAATGGCACAAAGATAATAAGCATTAAATTGTTACTATGAAGGGTAACTCATACCGATTGATTTTGTCCATAAATACGCGTGGCGTTTAGTGATAGTTGGTGGGATTTTGATGGCTTGGGTAATCCATCCGGGCCCTGACATACGATTTTCTCTGAAGATATCGATGATAATCGGATACTTTGTTCTTGAGTGAAGAAGCAAGCGTCTATAGTGCGACTTCCATCCCTTTATTCGGATAAGTTGTTTATTTTTATTGGGAGTTGTAATTGTAATTTAAATATAAAAATATTATTTAAAAAATATTTCAATGCAACCATGATTGGTGAAACTAAGATTTTCTGTACTTGGTCATGTATGATTTGTATAGAAGTTGAACGAGCCTGTCGTCAATACGTCGGCGAGATTATATGTGACGATAATATTTCATAATAAATCCACGTTATAAGGTTGCTTAGCTGATATAAGCCTTATTTGATGATTGATAATTGTAGTGGTTAATTGATTCAATTTGTTGTTAATTAATAGTTATTTTTATTATTTGATTGCATTAATTGATTGAATAAGAATGTTTGGTAAAATTAATTTATAATTAACTGTTTAAATATAAAATGATATATAAGGATATAAGTATATTTACAAGTTATTTAAAATATTTTTATTTTAATATTTTAAAATTTGTATATTAGTATATTAAATTTTTTATAAATAATATATTATTATAATTTATTATTAAATTAATAAATTTTTTAAAAATTAAATAATTTTTATAAATAATATTATGTATTTATTCTATTAAATAATTTTTAAAACTATTATAGTTTATTATTAAATTATTAGATATATTATAAATAATATATTATTATATATTCACTTTTTTTAAAATTAAATCAAATTGATTTTTATAATTATTAAATTTTTTAAGAATTTTTAAAGAAGTATAAAATGAAAAATATAAAAATTTATTAAGGGTAACTTAATTATTTTGACTAATCAACTAATCGAAGATGTTGTTTCTCTCTGTGTTTAAATTTTCAGCTTTTCAAAGGTAAGTTATAAATACTAAAATCAATTGATTAATCAGCTGATTGAAGCCAATTTTGGTCAAACTAGACGCTTGTTATGCAAAAAGTTGTTATCTGAGTCCATAAACTTGGCATTTGTTGCTAGTAATGTAGTCGACGCGACAATTTTCCTTTTACCCCTTTTGGTTTCACATTTAAACTGAAGATATAAAGTAACATAAAGTAGAAATCTCTTGCTTTTTTTTTTCTTTGGTTTAGGTATCATTTAGTTTACAGAATTAAATATTTTTAAAAATTTTAATATTTTTCAAGATATGATTTATAGAAATTTAATTTTTAGAAATATAAAATTATTATATTTGATTTAATTTAAAATATTTTTTGAAATATCATATTATACTTTAATTTTAATTTTGAATATTTTAAAAAATATTATTTGATTACTAAAAATATTTTTATTAGAAGTTAAATAGTTATCAATAATAAATAATGATCGACAATAATAACTAGTAATAGGTAGTAGTGGCAGCAGCAATAGTGATAGATGATGGTCACAATAATTAAAGTGGTCATTAGAAACAAATAGGTGATTAGTAATGGGTGGTGATAGTGGTGTAGCATCTTGGTTATCAGTAATAAGTAATTGGAGGTGGTCACCAACGAAAAGTGATGACTAATAGTAGTTATCAATGATAAATGGTAGTTGATGGTAATTAATTATAAGTAGTGATAAATAATGGTTGTTGGTAATGCATAGTTCATGGTGATAATTATCGAAATAGATGATATTTAATAGTGGTCACTTGTGATGGGAGGTAGTAGATGATAATTATTGGTAGTAGATAGTAATTATGAACAATAATTACCAGTGATAAGTAATGACTTATGTTAGGTGATAATAGATATTAGTTATTGACGATAAGTGGTGATGAGTAATGTTTAATTATAATGAATGATGAAGTGAGTGAAATAATTTATTTATATCAATTAACTATATTTTATGTTATAGGAATGTAAGATACCCACATCTTTTTATAAGAATATTTTGGAGAGATATTAAGTTAAAAATATCCTCAATAATTTTTATATTCTTGAAAATATTTTTTTAAAATTTTAAACAAAATATGAAAATTTTATATTACCTTGAAATATTTTTGAAAATATAAGTAAGATTTGTGAACCAAATGTCATCTAATCTACTACATAAACTCTTTAATTTTGATGAATTACCTTTGTTGAATTGTTTGAGATTCATTATATATTTGTAAGTTCTTTTATACCTTGAATGAAAATTCATAAGTCAATACCTATACTTACAAGCAAATAAAGATATGATATATAGCAATCTTGTAACTTGTTTTGTTGATGGTTTTGCCCCCCATTGTTAAAATTTTTATATTGTATATTGCTCCCAAACGATTATCTGAAGTATACTGATTAAAGGTTTATTTGTTTATTATTTTTAAAAATATTTTTTGTTTAAAAAATAATTTTTTTTGATAAATTAATTTTAAAAATTATTATTTCAAATATCTAACTTAAAAATAAAAAATAGAAATAAGTTTTTGATATTCTCTTAACCTATTCTTTCATTTTAAATGCTAGTTTTTTAATCAAATAAAATATTTTCTTATTTACTTATCAATACATTCCTTATTTTTCATTTTTTAATTTAAAAGCAATTTTTAAAAAGTAATTTTTGAAAATATTTTTAAAAAATAAAAATAAAATTTTATTCAAACAGATCCTAAATTATTTGTACTTCTGTATGAGGAAAAAGGAATCAAGGAAGGCAAGTGTCTTTTTTTTTAATTTATTTGGTCAGCTAAAACGTCGTCTCTTTCAGCCACTATCAATACATTATTTAATTTAGATATTATAATACGGTATATATTATTTTTATTACAAAAATAACATAAATAAATTAAATATATAATTATAAACTCTATTTTTAACCTTAGTATTACTTTACATGTTTTAACCTCCATCCCTATCTAAATACTAACTACTATTATTTCTGGTGCGATGTACGGAGAAGGTTCATATTTATTTCATGTTTAAAATTAATTAAATTTTATATGAATTATAAAGCATAAAAAATATAACAATTATTTTAAAAAATTATTAATGTCCTCTTCTATCTCAATTTAAAAATGTACATAATATATGTATTAGCATCTTTCATACTTTGGTGATATATGACATTCTTTTGTGAAAATTTTCTTTTCCTATAATTATATTATCGTATTTATTAACAATTGAACATAATTATAAAATCATCCATTGAAGCTATAAAACACAATAAGTAACTCGTTAACATAATAATCTTATTATTTTCTATAAAACTTTCATTAAAAAAAATCAATCATAAGAATCAAATAATCATTTCATTCATAAAACATGCTTTAATCATTTTAAGTTTTCTAAAAAGTGTAACATGATAAAACTTTGGAAATTGGACAAAAACTTGTAAAATTGAAACCTGGATAATAAAAATGGTATGAGTAATAAAAATAATATCACATATGATATTTTTTTAATTTTCCAATAAACAGTCAATAACTCTTTATCAACTTTTCATTTTATAGCCTATTTCATCTAATGATTTTTGTATGGTGTTCCTTAGTTAAAGTATGCATATCAAAACATTCAGTTTGGATTTTGCAGAATTCTTAATGAATAATAATACAGTAAATTCGAAAATATAAAACTTACAAATCAAACTAATAATTCACTTCATAAGAAAAATCCTTTGATCAATATGTGGCATAATTTTCTGGCTCATATGTTACCACAAAATCAAAGTATGCTTACCGTGAGTTTTCAGCCATGGCATTGTAAATTAGATTGCGAGTTTAACTTCACTGTTTAGGCAATTAAGATTTCAAGCTTGACTTTAGGAAAAGCAGACAGACGAGGGAGCGGACAGGTTTAATAGTGAGCCCCCGGGACTAGAGACCGACATAGGAGGGGTCAAGCTACGTGTACAGTTTGTCGATGTGGCGAATCTTCATTGGGCCAGCGCATACACAGAACCAACACAGATAGTACACGCTCCCGCATGAAAACTAAACCATTAAAGCACAGTCTCGCATCCACCACATTGCTCCACAGCGAAACTTGGGATCTGAATTGAAAACCATCGTTCCTTAAATCCTCTCGTCTTCTCCTTCTTCAGAGAATCAGCTGGTCTAGGGTTTGCTTTCGGCATAGCAGCAGAAGATGTGGCAGCTTCTATACACAGTCATATTTGTCCAAATGGCTCTGATTGTAACCCTTGTTTTCAAGACGCCATTGAGGAAGCTGGTCCTCATGACCTTGGATCATGTCAAGCGAGGGCGTGGCCCCATCGTCGTCAAGACTCTTGCCGCCACATTGCTCATTGTGCTGTCTTCCAGTCTTCATAGTATGTTCAAGATCCAGCAACGTACAATTGAGGTCGGGCTAATCAATCCGACCGATCAAGTGCTTATGTCTCAGCATATGCTTGAAGCTTCTCTCTTGGGTAATTTCTCAATCTCGCAATTGATAGTCCTTTTTTAATTTTTTTCCGTTGCACTCAACCCCTTTGGCATGCTTGGTTGAAGAATACTACGAGCCATCCCACCCTAGTCCCCCTTCCCTTTTGACTCTCGGGTGTGTTGGTTCAATTTGATCAAATCATTTTCTTGCTTACTATGAAATTGAGGTCAACAGAAATTGACGTTTTAGGACTTTGGAATATAGTCGAATATTCTTCGGCATACTGATAATTGAACATAATATTAGAATCTCTGTTGTGATATGTAGGTCTAGTTAACTGTGGATTGTGGTATATTACTATAGAATGATGATATCCAAGAACGAAGTGCTTTCACGTCAGCTTATGGATATGAGTTGAGAATGGTTATGTTATGGTTCATCTTTTTTGATGGAAGACACTTCCTTTAGGAATATTCTTGTTTGCTTGTGTTTATAGTTACGAAATATTAAAATAACAGAAAATATTTTATTTGTTCAATGTTAAATCTAAGGAGTGTGGAGAGGAATTTGTTTCCGTTCACTATCATGACACTATGGCATTATTCCTTTAATCCCATGATTATGTGTGACTTGACACTTCTTTACAAGCAAATGAAATTTCAGTAAAGAAAATGTTTTCTGGCAGAACAAATTGAGAACTTAGCGTATCCCATGCCTGTTTTGTTTTTTCAAGGTTGTTTATGGTTGATAACATTCAACTTGCTGCAAGCTAATTTGAGTTGCCCTTTAAATATATGCCCTTTTTGCATGTCTGTCTCTAGACTGCTTTGATTTGCATGTGTAGTACTGCTCATAGCCCTTACTTCCTTTGTATCTGACTTGAAATCTATTGCCTTGACACTTTTAACATTTAAGATAGATACGGCATGTAAACAAATTTTTTATTTTCTATTTTAACTATCTTTTACTTTGGGGGAAGGGGTGGGGAATGTAAACTTGAGACTTCCCTCTTTAAGTTAGAGTTGTCGTGAACAATGAATCTTCAATTCTATCTTGGTCTTCTGGGCACAAATTTTGGTTATGCGATCTTATATGACCATACAATGAACATTTTATGGTTATGCGTAGAATGTATTGAACTTTTGATCATTTGAGTTGCAAGGTGTTAGGAGATAGAGAATTGGACCACATACCCTTGGAAAAATTAGATGCTTCTTCTAAGAAAATAAGAGCAGAAAAAAGAATTGGTGAGTTTGTTCAATATCATTTGTATGTTGCAGATATAGAAATTGATTTCTTATGCTCTGGCTTTTTCATATTGCACTCCTTGCTTTCTGATAGAATTTATCTTAGTTTAGTTTTCTTGGGTTAATGTTTTGTTGTTCTTTTAACAGTTGGCAATATATTGAGTTGCATTATCCATTTCATCTTTGAGTAAGTTCAGTGTATTAGATCTAAGATGCTTGTAGCTTTTGGAATTCCATACTGGTTAATTATTGCTTTTATGGAGTAGTTCGTGGTATTAACCTCTTTATTGCTTTAAGGAGGTTAAATTCTTGTTTATTATTTATTTTTTGCTATATGTATTTCCTTCATTCACACATTGTATACTGCAATATATATATATATATATAGTTGCTATGTAATTTTATTTGCCATTGAATTTGGTGGTTCTTACATCTTATGTGCAGGCTTTATTTTATTTCTTGCTCTGGTGATTGATCGATTACATCACTACATTAGAGAACTTCGGTTACTAAGGAAGGCCATGGAGGCTGCAAAGAAACAAAGTAGGAGTTTTGATGAAGCTAAAAATGGCAGTGCTGAGGAGCATAAAGCATTGACAGAAGAGATTGCTGCGTTGAGGTCCAGGGTTAAGAAACTGGAATCTGAATGTGAGGCGAAAGGAAACAAGGCCAAGACTTTGGAAGGTGAAGTAGGGGCTCTTCGAAAGCAGTCTGAAGGATTCCTTATGGAGTATGATCGCCTCTTGGAAGACAATCAGAATCTTCGCAGTCAGTTGGTGGCAATGGACCAGAGTTCATCGCATCTCGATAACAAAAAGAGTTCATAAGCGGTTCAATGTCTAGCCGAGCCATGTTCTATTCGCCCTCATTTCACTGTTATATACTGTCTGGGTTCATACTGTGATTGGAAGGAAAGAAAGAATGTTGAATTTGATGCTATTCAGTGTATAAACTATCAAGAAGTATAGGTACTCTGGATTTTAGGAAAATGGTTCTACTTAAAAAAAAGGCGAATTATTATCATTGTATAGGTCATTTAGTTATTTTTAATTTTGCTTTGAGTATGTTAAGTAGACTGCTAAGGGATTGATGTTTTCTTAGTGCTGGCGCTCTTAGTGATGTAGTGTCACCAGACATTGTCTGTGAAAATTTTCCTCTATCGTGTTCTGAGTTTAAGTTCAGTATTTTGTGTGTATATTAAGTGGTTTGTGGCTTTTATTACTACTAAAAAAATGACGTATTTTTTGCTATTAACAACTTGGTATCCAAATTTAGAGGGTGCTTGGATCAGCTTGTAAAAATGGAAACGAAACTAGATCAAAAAAGACGGGTGAGATAACTTATTTTTTATGATATTATTTGGTTCAGTCAGGAGATGGATTTTATTGTTTATGAATTTTTTTTTTTTGTTTGTTTAAGTTTTCATCTTCACAGATGTAAAACATGTAATTAATTACAAATCATAACGATAGCATGTGGCAATACGGCTATCATAGTGAACGGTAGTCGTGGAAGTTGCGTAGAAAGGCAGAGGTTGTGGTTGATAATGGCGCGGGTGGTGGGTGACCGTGGGTGACAGGATGGAGGGTGTGGTTGGGGAGTGATGGTGATGGGTGGTGGATGTAGAGGCTATGATGATCGGTGTGTTATAAAAGAAAAAAAAATGTTTTTAAAGTGGGTAATGTATTTTGAAATCTTAGAGGTAGAATGATTTCAAATGAAAAATGCTGTAAGTTCATTTGAAATTGATTGAGATTTTTTTTATTTTTGTTGAATTAAATTTTATAAATTTATTTTACTATCTTATATTGAATAACGGTTTTTAATTTGCATTCGCTGTATCATCCTATGTTGAATTATATCTTCTTGATTGGCATTCGGAAATTTTAGATTTCATTTTTAATGTTTAGAGCAATGTTATTTTAAATAGGTTAGAGATGATTGAAGGCAAGTAATAATAATAAATTCTAGTGTGCATAAATTAAACACTAAGTAAAAGAATTACTTTTGTGATTCCGTTGTCGGCCTTTCAAAATTTCTTAGCCAAACTCAACCTAAAATTCTGGACGTGTAGAATGCACAAGTAGACAGGAAAATAAGTCTAATTTCTGGTTTTACATGTGGCTCAGAACGCCATTTCTAAACACCTATAATTGCAATTCCTCATTCCTAGGCAGGCTCATTCAGATAGCTTTGAAACACGTTAGAAGGAAATGGCACAAAATCCTTGTTGTGAAAACCTTCTATCTGTTTCAATCCGTGCAAAGTTCAATTCCCCGTTTCCTTTTTCTTTCGTTTTGATTTTTGTCGGGAGCATCGTTGCTTCAAGTTGTTGCCAAGCATTTCTGCTAAAGTACAGCCTCTTTCTCACGATTTACTCATGGAAGTACTCTTACTCACATGATACAAGATATTCTGAAGTGCAAACAATGCTTTAATCCTTGATACACACATCTAAAATGCTTGTTGCCGAGGATTTCAAGTTCTTCCTTTAACTGTCATCTCCATCTCTCGCTGGCATAAATAACAAGCATCAGACACCACCAAATTCATCATTCCCCAGTTCCAATCTCTCAAACCCTGACACTGGCTCACTAATGGCACCTCCATTTCCAATGCCAATCAAATTCATCTCCCTACTATCACTGGCTGCAGTAGCCATTCTCATTAACCAAGCCAAATGCCAGAGGCCTAACCAAACTACCACCTTTGTCTTCTTCCTGCAAGAATTTGCCTCAGGGCCCAATGCTACCGTCGTCACGGTGATCGGACCGCCGCGGAGAAGGCTTAGGCCATCTGGCACATTTGGAACCATCTCTGTAGTTGATGACCCTGTCACACTGTCCCCTAACAGGAACGCCGCCCAAATTGGCCGAGCTCAAGGGCTGCTGGTGGTGTCGGCCTTAGACGGCTCAAATGTGCGTGTTGAGTTCTCCATTGTGTTCACCAATTTGCCGTACAATGGTAGCACATTAGAGATCGAAGGCATTAGCCGTCAACTTCAGAATTATAGAGAGTTATCTGTGGTTTCTGGCACTGGGAAGTTCAGGTTTGCAAGGGGTTTTGCTGCTTTGGAGACTATATATTTTGATGTGGCTACCTCTTATTCTGTCATTCGCCTGACGGTTACTCTGCAGCAAGTTCCAGAAATTTAAGAAAGATTTCTTTCAAGTCATTTTACGATGACAGAGTTATTGTATGAAACTTGTTTCAAAGTCCGTACTATGTACGGATTTATTGATACTTCTAGTTATTAAATAAATTTATATTTATTAAATTTGTATATTTATTGATGAATAAAATAAAAAAAATTGAAATCATAATTGATATTTGAGAAGGTGCCAATTTTTAATTTTTTAATACAATTGAAATAAGATGAATTTTGTTTCCATAAAAAGAGACTATTTGTAAAAATTTGCACATGAATTCTAAAAAAATATTATATTTAAAATTTAATATCTAAAAACCTTAAAAATAAAAATAAATTTAATCATTATTTTATGATACTTTCAATAAAAAGAGTATAACTTCATTTATTTTGAAAAATAAATTAATAGATTATATATTAAAATTTTGATAAATTTGAAAGTGATTATAAAAAATTTAATATGCAATATAACACTTGAAAATTCATCATTAGGAGAAGAAATAATAAAATAACTTGTATTAAAAATAATGCTTGGGAATGGTTGGTTAATACAAAAGAAATCCAAAATTTTATTTTGTCAACCTTTCATGATAGATATAAGATTGCCCACTCCATAGTCCCTATGTCTATTTCTAAGCCTAATTTTTGAAAAGTGATAATAGATCAAGAGGTTAGAGAATGTTTAATTGCTATCCTTACAAGGAAAGAAATTTGATTTGCTTTAAAGTCTTAAAAAGCTACTAAAGCCCTTAGTCTTGATGGGCTACACTTGGGTTTCTTTTAAAAATTTTAGGACCAAGTTAGTAATTCAATTTGTAATTATGTCATTCAATCCTTTCAAATTGTAAATATTCCTCCTTGGTTAAATGAAACTCTATTTTGATTAATTTCTAAAAGTAAAATTCATGAAACTATTAGTTCTTATAAGCCAATTGGTCTCTGTAATATTGTGTTAAAAATTATTTTCAAAAATTCTTTCATCCAGGATGAAACCTCATCTTGAAAACCTAGTTTCCACATTTCAAACTGCTTTTGATCAAAATAGAAAAGCCATCTAATTACATAATTGTTCTTCAAGAAATTATCCATACTATTGATAGGTCTAAATCTAGAACTAGTTTTATAATTCTTAAATTAGACCTTAAGAAGGCTTATGACTTTTTAGAATGACATTTTATTAGGAAAATTCTTGAATTTTTTGAATTTTTCTCAAAATGGATCAATTTGGTAATAAGTTTGATCTCAAATGTCTTATACAACATTATATTTAATGGAGGTAAATTGTAGTCCTTTCAACCTTCCAAGGGACTTCGTCAAAGAGATCCCTTATCCCCTTATCTTTTTATTTTATATCTTGAATACTTACATGTTATGATAGAAGATGAGGTGGAAAATAAATTTTGGAATCCTATTTCTTCGAGTAAGCAAGGATTAAAAATTTCTCTCCTTTTCTATATGGATGATGTTATCCTTTGTTCTAAAGCTAATTTGCAAAAACTACATCACTATAAAGTATGTTTTGGAAATTTTCTATTCCACTTTAGGGCTTAAGTTAATATGAGTAAACCTAAGATTTATTCTTCTAGGAGTATTGACATCTTTATAAGGGATTAGATTAGTTAGGTTTTGGGAATCAATCATAGTGATAACCAAGGGAAATGTTTAGGAGTCAATATTAATGTAAATTATAGTTCTACTGACTTGTATAATATTGTTGATGAAGTTAGGTAAAAGATTAATTCCAAGCAATCTAAATGGCTTTCATCTACAGGAAAGTTAATTCTTATTAACTTTGTCCTTTTAGCTATTCCTCTTTATAATATGTCATGTACCAAACTTCCTAAAAGTATAAATAATAAAATTGATCAATTGTTAAGAAATTTTTTATGGGATGATACTGTTACTAATATGAAAATCCCTTTCATTAAATAGGATAGGGTTACTTTGCCTAAATGTGCAAGAGGTTTAGGGATCAGAGATTGTGAATTTATGAATCTTAGTATGCTTGTTAAATGGGCTTGGAACTTTATTCAACAAGATAAACCTATTTAAGTTCAAGTCTTAAAGAGAAAATATCTCCCTAGACAACGTGGCAATATTACCAAATTAAATAAAAATTATTCTCATAATTGGAAGAATTTGGGAGCTACCTCAAGTATAATTAAAGTTACCTTGAAATGGGTTGTGGGTACAGGAGAAAAATTAACCTATGGCATGATTTTTATGTAGAACTTGCTCCTTTACAAAATTAGATACAAGGCCCAATTCCTCAATAAGAATTATATTTGATTGTAAGGAGTATTTTACATGATGGTGCATGGAAACTTAATCTCCTTTCCTTTGTTCTTCCTTAAAAAAATCTAGAATGTAATTTTTAGTATCCTTTTCAATATTCTGGGAATGTATGATAAATTAGTTTGGGGTTTATCTAAGTTAGGGATCTGTATAAGCAAAAGTGTCTATAATTTCTTGAAAAAAGTTGTTTAACCATATTCTAGTATAACATTCAAATGGATTTGGAAAATTTCAACCTTGCCTAAAATTTAATTCTTTATTTGGTTAGTAGTGTTTAATAGTGTCCTTACTAATGAACTCCTAATCAAGAGGGGAAAGGATGTTTCTCCAATTTGCAATCTATGTAAAACTAATATTGACTTAACTGAGCATATTCTCATGGAGTGTAGTGTTGCCATGAATCTATGGAATGTATCAACTTATCCTATATCTTGTTAAAATTCTATTCATTTTTACTTTTTTATTTGGTTGGAATTTAACATCAATTTATCCGATTCTTGTGTTAATCTTAATGTTTTGTAGGCAACAATGTTTACTTTTGGTTTATGAAATTTTTGGTTAAATAGAAACAAAAATATTTTCCAAACTAATCAAGGGGAAGCTAATTTGAAACATTTGACAATGAGTAAGGTTGAGGAATTTTGGGCTATAATGGGATAACAAAAAATACCAAAACAATAACTAATTAAGCAAGTTAAATGGGAATCTCCTCTTTATTGCTGGTATAAGTTAAATATTGATGAATCACTCAAAGGTAACCCAGGTCTAACTTCTTATTCAATAATCATAAGGAATAAGAATGAGGATTGAATTTTAAGGAGTTCAAGGGGATTAGGAATTTGTTCTGATTATATAGTTAAATGGCATGAATTGAGAGATGATCTTTCACCAATTCTTCATAGAGATTTACTCCTTATTGTTAGGAATTGGATGCATTATCCATATTGAATGCTTTTCAAAGATATAATCTTTCTCTTCCTTTCTTTATTTTTAGCCTATATATAAATTGTAAGGAGCTATTATAGAGATGTGAACAAGTCAGGACAACTCATGTATATGGGGAAGCTAATAGAGTGGCTGATTTTGTAACAAAAAATGCTTCCTACTTTTATAATGATCTAAAAATCATAAATACTACTCCTTCTAGGGCTACTCTTCTTTTATTGAACGATGTAATGAGGAGACTTACCCTTAAACTTATTTTAAATATCTAATTAACAAATTCCTTTTGTTACAAAAAAAAAGCACTTGAAAATTGATATGAAAAAATATTAAGAAATAAATTTGATTTTATTATTTATATTTTTATTAAAAATAAAATGAAAATTTAATTAATTTAATTTATGCTCTATATATTAAAGTTTTAATTCATTGAAAATATTTTATAATAAAAATAAAATATATTGTGTTATATCTATAATATTTAATGATATTAGTATACTAGTTATAAATAACAAAAGTAGATATAAAAATATACAGTGAAATAAATGAAAAAGGAAAAAAGGTGTATGTATTGTAAAATCTTGACAAAATTCTAATAAATATATATTTAATTTGAAATATATAAATTAAAAATTCATATAAAAATTCACAAATTTGAAGTAAATAATTTTTATTTCATTTTTATTTTTATTAAAATAAAATATATAATTAATTCATTTGATTAATACATTTTATATTTATTTTTTAAATTATTAAATATATTTAATAAAAATAAAAGCATATTAAATTATATTTTTAATATTTAATAATATTAGAGTCTCAATTATAAATAAAAAATTAAATATATAAAAAGAAAAAATGCAATGAAGTATAAAAAAGAAAGATAAATAATGTCTCAACTTTAAAACTTTGACAAAATCTTAATTGATTTATATTTAATTTGAAATATAGAACTTGAATATTCATGTCAAACAAACTAAAAATTTTAAATAAATAATTTTAATTTTAATTTTAATTTTTATATATTTTATTAAAAATAAAATATATAATTAATTTATTTAATTATTACTATTTAATTTCAAATTTAGATTATTTAAAATAATCATAATAAAAATAAAATATACTATATTATATTTATATTATAAACAATATGAGTGGGTATAAAAAAATATATAATGAAGTAGATGAAATACGAAAAAATAATGTGTGCACTATAAAATCTTAATAAATTTTCAATTGATTTATATTTAGTTTAAAATATATCACTTTAAAATTGATATCAAGAAAATATTGATAAATTTTAAATAAATTTGAATTTAAACTTCAAATACATTTATTGAAAATAAGATATGTAATTAATTCATTCAATTAATACATTTTTTATGAAAGTTTTAACTTATTTAAAATATTTTTATAATAAAAATTATTGTATAAGATTTATACTATTTAATGATATTATTATTTAAGTTATAAATAACAAATGTTGATATGTAAAATGAAAAAAATGCAATGGGATAGAGAAAAAAGAAGAACAATAATGTTTGAGTTATAAAAGCTTGACAAAATTTCAATTAATATATACTTATTTTGAAATATAGTTTTGTATGAAAATATTAATGAAATTTAAATGAATAAATTTTATTTTAATTCCTACTTTTTTAAAAAAATAGAATATGTAATTTATTAATTTATTTAGTACTTTATATATTAAAATTTTAATGTATTTCAAAATACAATCATCTAAACTATAAATGATAAAAGTGAATATAAAAAAAGAAAAAAAATGCAATTGAGTAAACAAAAAAAGAAAAATAAAAAATATGTCTTATAAATACTATAAGTGTGAAAAAAATGAAAAAATTGTAATATAACAAATAAAAAGAAGAAAAATATTGTGTTAACTGTAAAGTAATAAGAATAAAAAATATAATATATTCTAACTTTAGCTGAATAAATTGTTTACTTATTTAAAATAATTTTATAATAAAAATATATAATTTTATATGAATAATATTCAATGGTGTTTGAGCCATAAATAATAAAAATGGATAAGGAAAAAAGTGAAAAACTTGCAAAGGAGTACATAAAATAAAAAGAAACAGTATCTGAGTTTTAAAATAATAATAATCTCAATTACTATATATTTAATTTGAAATATAACATGAAAATATTTATATAAAAATATTAAAAAATTTAGACAAAATTCTAATTGATGTATATTTAATTTAATATATAATGCTCAAAAATTAATATGAATATAATATTGATAAAATTTAAATAAATAAAATTAATTTTAATTTTTAAATATTTTTAATAAAAATAAAACATGTAAATAATTAATTTAATTAATACTTTTCATATATAAACCTTAACATATTTAAAATATTTTATAATAAAAATAGAATATATCATGTTATATATATAAAATTAAACAACTTTAGTGACTAAGTTGTAAATAACAAAAGTAAAAATTAACTATAAAAAAGTAGCAGAACAAAATATGCAAAAAGAAAAAAATACTCAATAAAGTAGATAAAAAAGAAAAAAGCATATGTGAGCTGTAAAATAATAAAATTTAAAAATGGAATATGTAACAAATGAATTCAATCGGATAAAATTTATAACTTATTAAAAATACTATTACAATATAAAGAAAATATATTATATTATATTTATACTATTTATCAATATTGCATCTAAACTTTAAATATCAAAAGTAAATAAAAAAAAGAAAAGCATATAATAAAGTAGTTAAAAAGAAAAAAAATAGTGTGTAAACTGTAAAATTTTGACAAAATTTCAATTAATGTAATTTTAATTTAAAATATGGTACTTGAAATTTGATATAATAATATTTAAAAATTTTAAATAAATAAATTTAGTTTAAATTTTTAAATATTAATTTTGAAAATAAAACATGTAATTAGTTTATTTCTTTAATAATTTTTATATTAAGGTTTTAATTGTTTAGTATTGATATTGAAGTATAGATATTGATATGATCATTTATAAGCTTTTATTATTATAGGAATAACTGATATAAGAAATGGTGAAAGTGGAAGGAAGAGTTTTAAATTATACAATTACAGGATTTGATTGGAAAAATAATGGATTCTCACTAATCAAGTTAAATAATGTTACATGTAAGGGAAGTAAACAACCCTAACAAGAATTAAAGGCGATTTGAATAGAAAAAATTCATCAACCTACGGCCTGTTTCTCATATATAAAGCAACTTACTACAGATTTTTACACTTGAAAAGGGCTAAAACATCGATTAGGGTTGAAAGTTTTGGATTCAACAACTACAAGCCACTTGCTTAAATTCAAAATTATGTGATTTAGGTTGGATTGGATATTGTAATAGGTAGAAGCAGCTGAAATTTTTTAAAAAATAATTATATGGATAAGTATGGGTTAAAATCTACTATTCAATACTAATCATAACTCATCCACTAATATTTCAAGAACGATATCATTCTAGGCATTAGCTGTAAAAAAAAATTTGATAAAAATACCGGATTACGTTGATTTTATAAACAATTTATCGTTTTACCGTAGTTCTAAAACTAATTACCAGAATACGCAGGGCGCCATTCCAAATGGCGCCCGCAAGGCTTGGAGGCGCCATTCAAAGTAGCGTCCTCCCCTTGCAGGCGCCATTTGAAATGGTGCCCCCACCTTGGAGGCGCCATTCAAAGTGGCGCCCTCCTAAGGGCGCCATTTTCAAAATTTGAATTGGGAGGCGCCTAATGAAATGGCGCCTCCCCCCCTCTTTATATATACGGCCACCCCCTCCCCCTCCCTCCGCACTCCATCTGAGAAACCCTCCCAGCCGTTGTTCTTCCCTTCTTTCTTCGTAAATCTTGCAACCACTCCCCGCAGTTCCTCTCATTCCCAGTATTTTATATTCTTTCATTCAAAAATCATCATCTGTTCTTTCTTTTGTGCATTTCATTCGGAAGCATTTTCTTCTTTGGAGTAGATCTGATCTTCTTTCAACTTTTCCTTAGTTAGTATTTTTATAATTTCTGTATTTATATTATATTTTTTTAAATTAATTATTATAATTTATGATATGAAATGATAATCTAGGATTTAGAAAAAATTTATACAAATTTATATGATCTGTGATAATTAATAATTTTTATTAGTTAATATTTTGATAATTTTTGTATTTATATTATAATATTTATTTTATGTTGATTATTATGATTTATGATGTGAAATGATGATCTAGGATTTAGAAAAAATTTGTACAAATTTATGTGATATGTGATAGTTTATAATTTTTACTAGTTAATATTTTTATAATTTCTGTATGTATATTATAATTTGTATTTCATGTTGATTATTTTGATTTATGATGGGAAATGATGATCTAGGATTTAGAAAAAATTTATACAAATTTATGTGATCTGTGATAGTTTGTAATTTTTATTGTGTAGTATTTGTATATTTTTTATATTTATATTATATTTTTTATTTTATGTTCATTATTATGATTTATAATGTGAAATGATGATCTAGGATTTAGGAAAAATTGAAGCTTTAACATATTTTATTTTTTAGAAAATTAACATGTTATTAACAATATTTTATTACAATCATTAATTATATTTTTTAATTTATTACAATATTTTAAGTAAATTGAAGCTTTATTATACATTTTATTAACAAAAATAATTAATTTCATATTATATTTTATAGAAAAAAAAGTTAGTGATTAAATTAAATATTATTTATATAAATATTTTTAAATTTTTGTTGATGATAATTTTTAAATATTACATTTTAAATTTAAAATACATCAACTAAGAGTTGTCAAAGGGTTTACAGTTTGTATATAATTTATTCTTCATTTCATGTACTTTGCTGAATTTTTTCTTCTTTATTTCTTCAATCATTCTATTAAAAGTTAAAATGCAATATATTGAATAATATTAATATAATATAATTTCATATTTTTGACATAAAATTATTTTCAATGATCAAATATCTTTTTTTAAAAAATTCATGTTATGGAAAATGCTAATTAAAATAACTAACTATATATTTTAGTTTTAATAAAAGTAGTTAAGAATAAAAATTAATTATCTTTTAAAATTTATTAATATTTTCTTGATATAAAAGTTCAAACACTATATTTTAAATTGAATATACATCAATAAAATTTTATATATATTATTATTTTTATTTGTTTAATATATTATTTTACAAAATATATTTAATTTAGCGTGATTTTTGCATAATTTTTTTATTGATACAATAATATCTAATAACTTTTACTTAGAGATTAAAGTTATTAAATTATCTAACATATTTTTTTTTCATGCAGAGGCTTTTTTCTGTTTACTTCTCCGAATACTTACCGGTTAGTATTTTTATAAATTTTATGCTTATATTATAATTTTTATTAATCACGATGAAAATATTTTTTATATTGGTAGAGAAATTTGTTTAGAATGTTATGATATAAATAATATAAATTTTTTTATTTTATATTGATTGTTATGATTTATGATGTGGAATTATGATTTAAGATGTGAAGTTATGATTTATGAAAATTTTGTAGGAATTTATATGTACTGTGATAGGTTGTGCTATTAAAAGAACAACAAACAAGATAAAGAAAGGTGTCCTAATATAGGTCTTAGGACCTAGGTGAAAGTTATATTTAGAGAATTTTTTTCATGTAAAATCTTAATATAGCATAAGAGAGGTACTAAAAAAAAATTCTAAGATATGTAAATGTAACCAAAAGCCTTAAAAAAATAGGATATTGTTATTGAAAATTTAAACTTTTTTATATTTAAATAGTAGATATTATAAATGCAAGAATAATAAACGTACTTGAAAAAATTATACTATACATAGGTTTATCTAGGAAGCATTAAAATATATATGGAGGTATTGCAAAATAAGTATTAGACGAAGTCGGTGAATGTAAAAAAGAATTCATGACTGTATTATATTAAAAAATTCAAATAATAATGTGTACATAATTTTGGTTGCTATTTGGTAGTAGGTGTGAACAGAGAAAAAAGTCGTAAAAATAAAAAATATAGTGTATTAAAAACGTTAACTAATTTAATTAGTATAATTTGTGTAAAATAACTAAGAGAAGTGATAATTGAAAGAGATAAACTAAACCATAAATAAGATTATATAGCTAAATATTATATTAGTTTTGGAAAAGAAATAACATTTGCTTGGCTGGAAAAATAATCGTATTATTACGTAGTATTAATAGAATGCCTTGCAAAAAAGTAATACATCTCGTTCACTTTTAATTATAGTAATAAATACTACTACATTCGTTTATGAGAACAAAACTTGTATATGAGACTATCTGTCAGTTGTGGGAGTGCAGTGAGTATTTTGTAGCTAAAAGTAAAAAGATGAAGAAAAGTTTAATTGGTTTTATATATTCAAATGGTACAATTATTGAGGGATCAATGGGGGTAATGTACGATGGACCTCCCCTAAAGGCATTGAAATTAAGAGGATGCAACACTATGGATGTTTTGCGGGAGAGAATTCATGCCCGACTGAAGCTTCACGAAGATCAAGCTGTGGGGAAAATTGTTTATAGGTTTCCACAGCATCAAACAGAGGCTCAATACATGACATACGAATTGGACGATGATGAAGACTTGGCATGTGCCATTGCAAGTTACGAACAGCATCCGACGATGACAGCAATGGAGTTGTACGCGGAGGTGATCACATCCGAACTGCACGCGGCCAACCTAGGTTCACAAGAAAGAGTTCCAACAACTAGATCACCTGTGGTTCCAACGGCTAATGTCAGTACTAGTTGTTCGATGGTGCGGGAAGGGCTTCCTTACACGGGTGGAATCGAGTTCCACATTTTTTATAGTTATACTCCTGCATTAGACTCATCAGTTGCCGGTGTTTTCCCGCGAAATATATCATATACCATGATGGGTTCAACAAGTGCCTTACTGATCGTAGAGGAAGAATCCGCTGATCCTATATTGATGGATGCCCACCTCGAGTCTGGTTTTGAGGATGATGAGGTGTCTTGCAGTAGCGATGATGATTGTGACACTGATGACGAAGAACGCGCTACTACACATGGAGACAGTGTTGCAACGCGGCGAGTGAGGAGTGACAATGCTGCACAGACATCATGTGGTGTCCCTCAAGCTGCTATCTTCTCTCACATTGATTGGGATGCCATACGGAATCCTGATGAATTTCCGGAAATAATGAAACCAAGCTATGATTACGACATGGAGGACTTACAGGTTAGGCAAGAGTTCGATTGCAAGGAGGCTTTAATTGTTGCAACCAAGCATTACCACATCAGAAGGCACCACAATTATTACGTGGAGGAATCGGACACCAGAAGATTAAGTGTGAAGTGTGATAATTACGGGGACCAATGCAATTTCCACCTCAGAGCGACCAAGCTGAAGAATTGTAACACTTGGACAATAACTAGATTTTCAGGGCCTCACACATGTGTTAATGCCAGTTTGACACAGGATCACAAGTCTGTGGACTTCGAGTATATCAGTTCCTTGATACTGGAGATGATTAAAGTGAAGCAAGATGTTCCAATCTCACTTATACAAGAGAGGGTGGAAGGCATGTACGGGTATAAGATTTCGTACAAGAAAGCATGGAAGGCGAAACAAAAAGCAATTGTCAAGGTGTACGGTGATTGGGATAAATCGTATGAAGTGCTTCCCAAATGGTTGGACATTTTAGGCTACTGTGACCAGGCTCTGTTCAAGTTGGAGTCACAAGAATTCGTCACAGCTGACAACCGTGTTGACTCGCAGAAACATGTTTTCAACCGAGTTTTCTGGGCTTTCAAGCCATGCATTGCCACCTTTCCCTACTGCAAGCAATTCATACAAGTTGACGGAACGCATCTGTATGGCAAGTACAGAGGCGTGCTACTGATTGCTGCGACCCAGGACAGTAACAAATGTCCCGTTCCTCTTGCCTTTGCCATTGTTGATAGGGAGAACTATGAAAATTGGAGTTGGTTTTTGGCATTACTGCGGGTAAATGTTACGAACCAGCAAGGAATATGCTTGATATCAGATCGACACCGAGTTATAAAGGATGTTGTGGCCACCGAAGGTCTGGGATGGCAGCCTCCTCATGCATTTCACTGGTACTGTATCAGACATATTGCTAGCAACGTTCGCAAGAAGTGCAGGGATGACAATGTGAGGAAAGCTGTCCTCAAGATTGGTATGCCATATAGCATAATATCTTTGTTGAACCTTACATCTATAAATTTGTGTAGCTAGTAGTTCAACCCGATTAACCTATTTGTCTCCTTCTGTTCAGCATATGAGCCTAGTTGGGAAAAGGCCATGGAGAGATTGGAGAACCTTAGCAAAGTCAACGAGGAGATCCACAAGAAGTTGACCGCTATTCCGATGGAGAAGTGGACATTTGCTTATGATGAAGGCAGAAGATATGGTCATATGACGACTAACATTGTAGAGTGCATCAATGGCCTCTTCAACGGATTAAGGAAGCTACCAATCACAGGCCTTGTTCAACAAACATACTATAGATGTGTCAAGTACTTTGTGGAAAGGGCAAAAGAAGCACATGCTGAACTACAACAAGGCCACATATACGCAAGCAGATTCAGATAGGAGCTTGCGACTATCCAGTCACGTGCTTCTTCTTACCACGTTCGTGCTTATAATAGACAAGGGACTAGGTTTGAGGTGGTGGAGGGCCCTGATATGGCCAGGGGGTCATGTGGAAAGGTCGTCCAAGTGTTATTAGACAAAGGGTAATGTGAATGTGGACAATTCCAAGCATATAGGTATCCTTGCGCTCATATTATTGCTGCTTGTGCCTCAATCAACATATCGTGGGAACAATATGTCGATGCTGTATACAGGCTTGACACACTACTCAATTGCTATAAATCTGAGTGGTGGCCTATCGGGGAGTGGTCGCAATGGAATAACCTACCACCATTTCCTGTCCTAGTTCCAAATTATGGAAGATTACGTGCAAGGGGACGACCAAAGTCGACCCAGATCAGAAATGAGATGGATTAACCCCAAGAGAGTGGTGTAAAGCAAAAATGCGGTCATTGTAAGATGGAAGGACATAATCGTAGGCGCTGCCCACTGCTACATGGGGAGGAAGGCCTTTTTACACGTTGATTTTTATTATTTACTTTCGCATATATGTTATAAAGTTTATTAACCAATATCATAAGTGTAACGGTCAGATGATGTATTTTTTTTATGGTTGTAAAATCGCACGTCATTATGTATATATATGTTACCCCATTACTAGTAATGTGAACCGACCATCAGTTAATCATCCAAGTGTATACAAATTAGTTAAAATACCAAAATACGAATATTTTATAAACTTTTTTCCACTTCACCGCAGTTTCCAAAGTATTTACCCTGCTACGCAGGGCGCCACACTGTATGGCGTGATTGGGCGTCCGCTGAAGGCGCCTTTCAACATGGTGCCTTTGCTGCACCTAGCGGACGGGTAGGGGTTGGGAGGCGCCATTTCACTTAGCGCCTCCCCCGATTTCAAAAACATTATTGGGCCTGGCAGGCGCCATTTCACTCGGCGCCTCCCCCAGCCCCATTTCGCATTTCATAATATTTAATATTTAATTAATTAAATTTTATAAATTTATCTATATAATTTTTATTTTATTATTATTTATAATAAAATTATAATATTTAAAATATAATTAATTATATTTTATGATATTATTTATATATATTATAATTTAAAATTATAATATAATTATATTAAAATTAAATTAATTATATTTTATAAAAAAAATTTAGATTTATATACCAAAATATCATTATATTTTTATTAATTTACAAACTACACTATTTTTTTTGATGAAATAAATTATTCAGTTAATTTTATTATAAATAGTGTAGTTTATAAATTAATAAAAATATAATGATATTTTGGTATATAAATCTAAATATTTTTTATAAAATATAATTAATTTAATTTTAATATAATTATATCTTAATTTTAAATTATAATATATATAAATAATATCATAAAATATAATTAATTATATTTTAAACGTTATAATTTTATTATAAATGATAATAAAATAAAAATTATGTAGATAAATTTATAAAATTTAATTTATTAAATATTAAATATTATGAAATACGCAATGGGGCTGGGGAAGCGGTTGGCAGCCAATCGGGGGAGGCGCCAAGTGAAATGGCGCCTCCTAACCCCTTCCCCTCTCCTAGATACAACATGCTAGGTGCAGCGAAGGCGCCATGTTCAAAGGCGCCTTCAGTGGACGCCCAATGACGCCATACAGTGTGGCACCCTGCGTACTTTGGTAAATTCTTTCTTCACCGTAGTAAAGTGAAAAAAAAATTATAAAATAGTCGTATTTTGATATTTTAACCATACAAGTTCTTGTGTTGAACTTTGTACTTAAATTGCACAAGTCTGTTAACTTAGTGTGTGTTTAAATTTCATTCTAATGCAATTCTTGTCGTGGCAGATGGCATCCACATCCCGACGCGTTGATCCTGGACCACGGGATCCTTCACTGCTGAGGGCTTAAGCCTCACACATATCCCAGTCGATTTGGGTAGGCCATGTATGGAAATAATTAGATCTTAATAAACTTGGTTAAACCGTTTCTGAATTGTTAGACATGATGATTGGTGATTTTTTTTCTTTTGCAGCCTGACCGTGTGCTCAGGATTCGACGAGCTCATTACTACCATCACCAGCAGCCACCAGAGTTGATTATCCCCTTTTTACGAGAGGCAGGCTTTTACGGCTTGGCGATGTGCGAGTTTGTGCTGATCGACCATCAGTTGATCAGTGCTTTTGTAGAGAGGTGGAGGCCGGAGACACACACCTTTCACATGCCGCAGGGAGAGATGACTATTACCCTGCAGGATGTTGCTTTTCAGCTCGGCCTACCCATTGACGGTCGAGTAGTGACGGGGCCCACTGTGTGGGGATGGGGAGCCCTGATAGAAGAGTATTTGGGACTCCAGTTACCGGTGGATGAGAATGTCATCAGAGGGGGGCGACTGAGGATGAGTTGGTTGGAGAGGCATTTCACTCATCTTCCAGATGATGCGGATGAGGTGACAGCGCAGAGATTCGCCTGGGCTTACATTTTATGTCTCATTGGTGGGACGTTATTTCCAAACCATTCCGGCACATATGTCCACCTCATGCACTTACCCTTGATTGGACACTTACATGAGGCTGGGATGTATAGTTGGGGATCTGCTTGCCTGGCCTATCTGTACAGAGAGCTCTGCAAGGCCACCGCTCCGATTACATGGAGATAGGAGGGTGTTGCCTACTACTGCAGCTCTGGGCATGGGATAGATTTCTCACTATCGCCCCTCGATAGCTGTTATAGACATACCAGAGGGGGATGCAGGGATTAGCCCCCTAGCACGCAGGTTAGAAAATTTTTCAACTTTCACTTATAATTAAGTTTATTACGAAGTTGTTTAACTCAGTTATTGTACTTGGTAGGTGGCACTATCAGAAGACGTTCCAGGATAGTCCGGTACACAGCCTACCCCATTACAGATACGTGCTGGACCGTCTTCGACTTGACCAGGTATGTAGGGGATAATGCATATTTTTATTTCAGGGCTTTGTCCATTCCTTTATCGCATTTAAATGATAAAATAAATTTGTAATTTCAGATCGCCTGGATCCTGTACACTAAGGAGGTCACCGCATCACTGTCTCAGTACTGCTTTGACGGGAGTGACACGTGGACAGTAGTGGTGCTGCTCATTCACTTTCAAATTGTCGAGTGGCACCAGCCTGATAGGGTTCTGCGGCAGTTTGGACTACACCAGGCTATTCCAGAGCCACCGAAGTAGGTGGCAGAGGTCCATTGCCTTCACTTGTCCGGTTGGCATGATGAGGAGTGGCACATCCGCCATCAGCCGTATATTGCACTCTGGAATATCCGACGAGACTTGTGCGCTATCACCGAGCTGACCACACAACTAGTTCTAGGCCCACGATCCGATTACATGACATGGTACCGACGGGTTACCAGGTGATATATTACACCCGTTGGGGGAGCGCTAGACCTTGTGGTAATACTGCATGCTAGTTTTCTGTATCTGATTTTCTTTAAATGCATTAGTATTATAACTAACTTTAATGTCAAAAATTTGCACAGGTAGATGAGGTTTCCACACTACAGGACTTCACTACCCTTGAGGGGTAGGCTATGTTCACCTTCGATGCGCTTAGATCAGCGACGAAGTCCATCCTTCATGTCATTCAGGAGGTTGATCATGTGATTATTGACTCACATGCGGAGCCAGCTCCTCATGCCCATCATATCCCAGACCCTGTGGAGGGTGACCATGATCAGCCTCGCTCTCGCTGACGACGTTGCACTGCTCCACGACATACGTCGCAGGCTGATGTTCCGTCCGCTTCGACAGTGCAGCAGATTCCACCTTCGACTGCCCAGGAGACCATGACGATGATGCCTGATGTTATTGCCTCATCTTATGTGCACCCTACTGCACCTGATGATCCTTCATCCTCCACCATGTTCCCGGCTGCACTATATGGGCCGTCGTCATCCCAGATGTACCAGTTTCCTCCTGGTGTTCCATCCTCATTCCAGGCATTTCCACACATACCAAGAGTTTCATCTTCATTCTATGTCTTTCCTTCCGGTGATGTTGGTCCATCGCAGCCATATCGTCCTGCATTTAATTGGCATACTCAGGATCAGGGATTAGCACATGGTGGCATGATGACAAACGACTCAGATCTTGTAGATAGAGGTAGAGGTGGAGGCAGAGCGGGAGCCAGGGGCAGAGACAGAGCGAGAGCTGGAGGTAGAGGAGACACAGACACCGGGGATGTGACTCCCGAGCCTGCGCAGAGGGTTAGTAGATACGGCCGCCACATTACCGATCCTGGATGTGGGACTGGACATCACTTATGTAGACATTAACTTTCTTTTTCATGTTTATTGTATATTTATGTACATTTATCTTACTACTTTATTGCCAAACATTACCATTTAGGATGATTTCACTACTTTATTGCCAAACATCAACATTTAGGATGATTTTAATTACTACAAAATTTTTAATTGCTTGCGTAGGAACAATTATAAATAATAATAAACTTCAAAATCATTGCAACATTTATTTTTTTAAAAAAAATGATGATAATGACATCTCCCAAATATAATAACTAACATTATTAATTATCATACTTTCACAATTGTTATAATTATCTACTATTTTTTTATTTACCATGTGACAAAAAATAAATAATATTAAATTACTTTTATAAATTTTATATTCATAATATGAAATATATATTTATTTTTTAATTAATTTTTTTTCTCATTATTTATTTAAATATAAAAAAATTAATAATATTAATTATAATATTTGAAGGATAAATAACCATCATCCTTGTAAATGACATTAAATGTTGTGTTTATTCAATACGTTATGAGTCGAGTTTACCAAACATTTAAGAATAAAAATACGTAGCACAATTGTCAACGTAGATGGGGATGCTGCCCATGTACAGTACCAAACTTCAAGTCTTTTGGATTCACAGTAGACACGGTCACCGGCTAATTAACTTAGAAATGAGGAGCGAGGGTGCCGTAGGCCAAAGGCGCCATATCACCTGGCGTCCCTTCCCTTCAGCGCTAATGACGCCATTTCATCTAGCATACCTCGACACGCCATTTGGCGTCTCTCCACCGCTGTGCGTATCTTCTATACTTATTTCGATAAAATATTTCGAAGGAACGATAAAACGAATAATAATTTCTTAAAAAATAGTTAATCGATACTTTTTCCGCTCATTGCCAAAATATTTTATCATTGTGATGAAATAAAAAATAACTAATTCATGTTACAATTTTGATTTCATTACAAAATGAAAAGATTTTTGTAACGAAATAATCACATTTTTTTAAATTTTCAGCTATCTTCAACCTCGTCATTTCGCATTTACTTTGTTACAAAATAAAAATAATTTTATTGAGATAAATACAAAGTAGCAAGAATATTATTGGAATAAATACAGAATAAAAAAATATTTATTTCGTTATATTTCTTTTCATTTTTAACAATATTCAACTTCATATATAAAGAATATTATTGAATAATTCAATAAATTTACTTATGTGTAATAACATATTAAATAATTACTTGTAATAATATAATTCCAAACGTTGGAAGTTTATAATTTCAAAAATTGATAAATATTAAGTGTCATTGGATCAAATTTTGAGAGACATTAATATAAATTACGTAATTATTCTTTATTGATCCTATATTTTTTAAATAATATTTAATTATTTACTAAATATTTATTATTTTTATTCATTATATTATTATCATTAACTACTTTCTTATTTAATTCCTATAATAAATTTATGTATTAGATATCAAAGTGGAGTTAACATATTTTTTTATGACATCAAATATAATTATGAAATGAGTAATTTATTTTTAAAAATTGATTTTGAGTCACAATCATATATTATTTATTTTTAAAATTTTTATTTTTAAATGATATCAAAATTAATTATTTTTGGAAGAAAAAATTGCAAAAAAATAGGACTGAGGGCGCTACCTTGAATGGCGCCCTCAGAGCTCCCAGAGGCGCCATCTTGGGTGGCGCCCCCCCCCCAAATGGCGCCTCCCCCTTCGTGAGTATTTTGGTAATAAGTTTTCAAAAGACGGTAAAACAGAAATAAGTTTCGTAAAAAACAGTAAAATGGTATTTTATCCAAAAAATTTGTTAGCTTCTTTCTTATCATCACTTATTAGATAGGGATGATAAACATTGAAAATAGAACCTAACCTTTTATCCTTCACTTCATTTGTAGAAAGCAACCCAACCCCAGTGATCTATGTATTGCTAATTTGTTTACCTAAGGATTATATACATTTGGGGAACATACTAGCTTCATTTATTTGTTTTATCTATACAAACTAAAATAAAAACTAGCAATGTTAGTCTTTGAAATAAATTACATTTTCATTTATATCTTATTTCAATTTTAACTCCATTAATTTTCTTAATAAAGTACCATAGTGATCTATGTATAGCCAATTCCATCTAATAGAAGAATGCTTGCTAGTTCTTTTGTATTAATTTTGCAAGTGGAAACAGTAATATTTCACATAGACTCAAATTGCTTTGTGATAATGTTATATAGGAGAAAGTAGGTGGTAAACTAATTTTTAAAATAGTTAGTGTGTAGGACATTTTTGTTTGAGGTACCCTAAACCCACTTGCATCTAATAGTACCCGTTAATATCCATGAGGTGTGGGTTTAAATGGGTAACATAGCTTCTACGGATTATTATAGGTTTAATTTTACAATATGTAGTTTTAGACAAGTAGTTACTTTAGAGTCGTTAACCACCTCTGATCATCTAATTACCAGCCCTAATATCAACTATGCAACATCAATCTACTAAAATTGAGTTGAAATTTTTTAGTGTTATTTCCACTTAGTCTTGAACATGGCCTACGAGATTTCAACTCTTTTTTTATTACTTCAATATTTATTGAGCTTTTTTCTTATAATCCGATTAATATTTAAGTTGGGCTTAAATTATAATAATATGAACTAGATTGGCCCATCCTAACCTAATTATATAAATTTATTTTTATAAATATTATTATAGTTATAAAAAAATAGTTCTAATTATTTTTAATGAAAAAATACTTAATTTGATGTAAATAAATATTTATATGTTTAAATTTTCTATTATCTATTTAAATATGTATTTTTATATAAAATTTATTTTTATCAAAATAATAATACAAATAAAAATAATTAAGCTTTTGAACTAGAATTTAGGTTATGTATAATTTTAATTGGATCTAATTAGGATAAGTTCTTTTAAAATTAAATGGGCTGGGTTTGAGTTATTGTATTTCATATAATTATACAAGAAAAGTTTAGTTTTAAACTTGACAACTCAATCTATAAACATCTCTATTTCCATTTTGTTTTGTGCATATTACATAGACTGTCACGTACATGAGTTAGATTGACTTCAGTTATCCACTAGCCTTAATTATTCATACAATGATATGCATTAAGTATACATTCTTGTGCATAAAAATAAGTATAGCCAGTATTATTTAAAATTTTTTGTCATCCATTGAATAGGTATTATTCTTAAATTTCAAACTTAAGGTTCCATTGAAAAATACAAATTTTTAAGAGAAAATCTTCTTTCAAAATTTCTTTAGGATCAAAATTATAATACCTAAATAAATTTGTGGATGCTTAGGACATTCGACTATATTGATATCATAAGATTTTGTTTGTCATTAGGGATGGCAAAATTTTGATATAAATACTTATTCTATAGATTTTATCCTGATGATGCATGGATATTATAAGAAATTTTTTTTCACAAGACAAGGTAAGGGGAAAATTTTTAATTTAGATTTGGGCACAGGATACTATTAATATAATTTATCTCATGAAGTTTCACATATTTAATATTACAATTTTATTCATATAAATGACACATGTGCATATTATATAAGTAAATTTTTTAATAATTTAATTATTTAAAATAATTTTTAATAATTTTATTTTTAATTTAACTATTATATAAAAATTAATAAAAAATAGAAGGGGTTATTGTGGATTTAATTATTACAATTTATTGATTAAATTATGTATATTTTTAAACTTATATGATGAAACTATATTAAATATTATGTTTTACTTACATTTGAATTTCAAATATATAAAATTTTAAAAAATTTTTAGACATTTTTTATTTTTCTAGTTTTGCAAATTTTCTCATGGAGTATCGATATTTAATGGATTATGAGGATGGCACCCCAATTTGCTCCATCCTACGGGGTGGGGCAAATTTTGAACAAGTGGCAAGGTAATGTAAAATAAGACAATTTGGGACAAGCTTTGTTATATTACCATCCTTATTTATCACATTATTATTATTATTATTATTATTATTATTATTATTATTATTATTATTATAAATAATGGGTCTAGATTGCTTAACAATCATGTATTCAGTAATTTAATTTTTAACTTAATTAGTTATTTTATTATTAAGTGGTTAGTTTAATGATACCGAATTATTACTTTATTTTAAAAGTCACAAAAAATTATTAATATTTTAGTGGGTTTTGTAATTATGATTTATATTGAATATTTTATAACAAAAAAATATTCTAATAATGATATTTTAAAAAGATAGTCAATGCCAATTATTTTTATTCTTTCCTTTCATTAGGATTAGGATGTGTGTGTGTATATAAACTTGATATTGCACAACCTTGTAAAACTGTCTGGGTGTTGGAGTGGGCATGTCTTATGTGGCTTCATGGGCACCCTAAAGAAGATTCTAGCAGCTTTTCTCGTCTCAGCCTCTGGCTCAGACTCATGTTCTCTTTACATATCTTACTTTATATATTGCGTGACCTTTCTGATGAGCGTTAAAGAACCAAGACTTCCACCCCACCATAGGCCTGTAGGCCAAACATCAGCATCGGTACAATTTGAATATCTCTTAATTTACTAACTTGTGCGGATGTGCTTAAAAGAACAAAGCCATAGAGTTCTGACTCCTCGAGCCCAAAGTAGCACAGAATCAAGGATGAAGACTCCAAGACTGTACTATTTTATTGGCAAAATGCCTTCATTCACCAACTTTTCGCTTTCCGGAAGGCCAACTGCTGCATCTGTTCCTAACCACTAGAAGATTAGATTCAGAGGAGCTATATGTATTTTAATGCGGCGTATGCTCCAACTAATTTTTTTTAAAATTTTTATAAAAAGTTATATATTATATTCAAAATATTTTTATTCATTTATAAACTTTACTTTCACATAAATATTAAAATATATTTATCCCTATTAATCTTTTAATTCTAACTCTTCACTAATTAAAGTCTATTGATTATATATCTTTAATTCTAAAAAAGACCTTGTCTCGAATTTTTTTAAGGTTTTACTTTGATTGCATTCTGAATTTGATTATGGATATTTATCTATGTGAGTTTATTGAGTTGGTCATCTTTACTATTATTAGATTTTGCGTAATATTAATGAAACTAATATTGTTTCTTTATATCTAGAGTTGACTCCATAAAGTTTTTTAAACGTAAAGTACCGGAATGTGGTGGAGGTTGACCAAAATTTGTGACATAAAATAGTTTTTCAACCATTTGGACTCTGACTTCTGTGCCCAGTTTAACCTACTGTATTTGGCTGAAACCCACCTAAGATATAAGCATAGGATCTTCGGATGGCCTTAAAATCTGGAAACCTAGTTTTTCATACTATTTGTTACAAACGGAGCAGATGTTAACAAGTGTATTTGCACCTGTAGCTTAACTGGTTATGGAATTTTAGTTTCAGACCTACAAAACACAGATAAATCGAGTCCTCAGAAAGGAGAAGGACAATAAAAGCCACCAACAGAGAGAAAAGATAGATGAGACGTAGCACTAAAGTTGGCCACTCTGGTTCCCTTTGTATCATGGGAATCGACCAATAAGAGCATGCAAGAGAAGAGGATGAGGGCTTTTAAATGAGGCAACCACTTAGGAGCTGTCCACCTTGTACTCTACCTTTTGTTTTATTCCAATCTCCCCCTTTTTTTGCCTGAGAAAAAAGTCTGGTGTTTTTTAGTACCTAGATAACAAAGGTCAGTTAATCACAAAAGCTCCAGGCATTTAAACCCAACATACCCACCAAACATAAAGAGTTAGGTTTGATGCTAGGAAAACCATAAAGGATCAAAACTTTTAACCAACGTATTACATTTTTCCAATGAGAAGAGTTGCTCTAAAATGTTATTGACAAGAGTGAGTCTTTGTTTGGATGAAGTTTACAGTAGAAAAGTAAGCATAATATTTGTAAAATTTGCTGATATAATAAGAGGGGAAGACTTCGGTAGCACAAATTATTTATAATAATGTGTTTGACTTTTGATTTTCATGGACTCCACCATTGCAAAGATTAAAACTTCCTGATGCATTGATGTATAGAACAAATATTATCTTAACATATACCTTAATTTTTATAATTGTATTTATCTCTGTATTAAATGAATTAAATTGGTATGATAATTTCTCATTTGAACAAACACAGAGAGAGAGAGAGAGAGAGAAATATAGGGTTTTTAAATTATTTAACTATAAAAAATGTGATATTAAATTGAGCAGCATCTCATCAATGCATCTCTGAAAACTAGAACTACCAACACTAACTTCGCTACGCTTAAAATCCTCACAAAAATACCCACAAACTCTACTTTCACTAACGTTGCTTCTTTCCAACTCATACACACCATCACTGGTTGAAGCTGTCTCTGCCCCACAAAAGGCACTAGCTTCTTCAATTTCATCCCCTGCTTCTTCATCATTTCCTCTAATCGGGATCCAATTCTCATCCCATCTCCAACTGGGGCCCCCTGAAGAACAAATTGCTAATTTTCTGATCCTATCACAAGCAGAATTCTCAAAACTTGTACGAATCAAATTGCCGACGCTTTCTGACTCCTCCACACAATTCCAAATTCCCTGGTCAAGAATACTCGTTGGTGAGGTTGAATTAGATTCCTGGATTTCCTTTTCGCAAGAACTGAACTCCACAAGAAAAGGATGCTTCAGCAGCTGACTAGCCGTCCATCTCTCTCTCGGATTCCTTTCCAAGCACTTTTCCAAGAAATCCCTTGCTTGCTCCGACAGAAAACCTGGAATCTCCGGCGCTTGGCCGGAATACGCAATACGGTAAAGAACAGAAACCGGGTCAGCCACATTAGGCCAAGCTGAAACCCCACTTGCCATTTCAATCACGGTGCACCCAAGTGACCAAATATCACACGGATAACTCTGATCTTCCCCACGCGCCGCCTCCGGAGCCATGAACATCGGTGTGCCCCTGATCGGCGCCGCCGTGGCCTCCCCTGCTTCATTGACTCTTTTAGCACACCCAAAGTCAGCAATTTTGGCACCATCTTCACCAACCAAAATATTGGCACCTTTAATATCGCAATGCACCAATCCATTTGAATGTAAATATTCTATCCCCCGCAGAATTTGCCGCGTATAATACGCGATCATTGACTCGTCTGGCCGGCCGCCGCCACTCCGGCGAATTGCTTGATTAATTGTGCCAAAGGGCATGAATTCCATGAAGATATTGTATAAGACCCTGTTTTTCTCGGTGGTGATGTCGCAGCCTTTGTAGCCAACTATATGAGGTGAGGATAAAGAAGATAGGATTTTTTGCTCCCTCTGTAATAACTCGGACTGGGAGATCTTGGCGGACTTGACGGCGAAGATTTCGTCGGTGTGGGAGGAGGTGGCGAGGAAGACGGTGGCTGAGCAGCCGTGGCCAATGATGTGGCCTCTGGTCCAGTTCATGTTGTAAAAGAAGGAAGGAGGCTATTTTGAGTGATGTGAGTTCAAGTCTTTGATATTGGTCTGCAGCTTTATATACAGATCTTTTGGAGGAGCTGAGGAGGTTTCAAAAGGTTCGTTTTATTGGTGGCTTACCTGGTTTCGGTTGGCCCTCCTCTCTCTCTCTCTCTCTCTAGGGTTGACCAATCGTTTGAAGGAAGTCTACGACGTGTCTGATTTCGTATGTGTTCGAGGTTTGACTGCACACCCTCACACTTTAATATGTTGATATATCTGTTAATTATTGTTTATTATAATTAAGATGAATGCTACCATAACTTTTATAATCAAATTTTATTTCGGTGGACACAAAAAAAAATGGTGGTTTTCACTGAGGGTGGAAATTGGATAATTAAAAGTGGTTAAGAATCCTTAAACTAACTGCATGTCTAAAATTACACATGATAAAATTAAATTCGCAATCGCTTACAAAAATCATGTTTTCTACTTAGACTTAAGCCTCATGGTTACTTGTAGGTACATCCAAATGCATGTGGATTTAAGTAAAAAAAGTTAAACTTGATTAGAAGTTTAACCTTATGAAAATTTTATCATAGGTTTTCGAGAAATAAATAATTAAATAAATAAAATTAGAGTAAAAAAAAAGTAAAAAGAGGGAGAGAAAATTTTCAATTATTAGAATGTAAGATTTACAGTATTTACAGTAATAGATAAAGTTCAGAGTAAGAACTATTTAGAGTAACATTCTCGCTTGACCAATTTAGCTATTTGATTTGGAGGCAACATTTGATATTCTACTATACATTTACCAATGCTTAAGATGTTCAGTAAAGTATTATGATCATTAACGTACAGTATTAAAGGACTATCATTATCAAGAAACTCTAATGTTTGATTCCATTGAGGATTTAGAATTTTATACATAATTTATGAGATAATTCAACAAGTAAACACAATAAGTAAGGGAAATCATAAACAGTACATAAAAATTAGTATATTTTAGAGTGTTTACAAGCAAGTTGTGATTAGGATTGGATAATGAGTTTCAACTCATCTCCACCCACATACTTGAAATCTTTCTTTAAACTTTGTCCACTTTTATCTATTACGATATTTAATTTAGTCCAAACTGCATAATTATGAATTTCAACAAGTGGTTTATAATAGTTGGATCCAAACCTTCCAACCCTAGTATTCATTAAGATGAATTGCTCAACTCTCAATAATGATATTGGTATCATTGAGAAATTGGTGTTATGAAAGTCTACAGTTATAATTAATTAAAAAAATAAGGGGAATTCTAAGTTTTTTTTCTTGGTACATAGGAATTTTTTTTGGTGTCATTGAGGAGAATTTTGTTACCCTTATGGATTTGAAAACTATGGAAATGTGGTAAAATGTAAACTTATCCAATGGCTTTACTCATCCAATGACTTATATTTTATCACATCCACATGAGTTCTAAGCCCATTAGGACAATATAGAATGCATAGCTATAACAAATTTTAATGACGTAATAATGTTATTTAAAAAATTTTTCTTCCATCATATTTTGAATTTAAGCTCAATATTTTAAATATATATTAAGTAATTTACTATTTTTATCATTAAAAAAATAATAGTTTGAACATAAAAAAATATGAATGTGATTTTAACTTTTCAAAAATTATTGTGTGAAACTTATCAAGAATACTTTTTTTAACTTTTATTATTCTTAATATAAGACTCCATTTAATTAAATGGAAAATATTTTTTATAAAATATAATTATAAAATATTAAAATAAAAAAGATACTTTATTTATTTAATATTAAATATGAAGAATTCAAAGAAAATAACTTCTTTTTTGAAAAAGAATAATTTATTTTCCTTCATTATTATGATTTTAAATATTATTTTGTTAAACTATAAATATAAGTAGCATATTTTTCTTTTATCAATATATAAATATAAATATAAATAATATTTTTCTACCAAAAAAATACTTTTTGATAAAATAAATGAAGCTAAAATATCATTTTAGATTTTTTGTACGGAACCAACATATTCATAGAAGCGAGAAAATTAAAAAAAATAATATTATGAGCTTAAAATTGGTGGATGCTTACATGGAATCTTTTGCTCTTTTTTTTTTCCCCCTCATACAGAGAAGAAACGGCCCTGGTTTGGTAATTAGCACGTAGACGTGGTTTAAGACTAAAGTCCAACACTGTAGGCAGATTAGATTAAATTTAGTGCATGTGATTGTAAAATGAAAAAGAGGTTAAGAGTTTGGATAAGGTAGACTTGATGGAGAAACTAAGCTAGATTTCTTATTTTGTAGTATTAGAATTAGAATTAGTTGGTGTGATCAAACAAGTTTTACTGGGTAAGGACAAGTACAAGTCAACGGGTGTGATCATTTGGTTGGTCAAATACCCAAATGAAAATTATTCACATTCGCACCCTTGGTCCCTGTTATTCCCGTAATTGCTTACGATTCAACTGCCATATAATTGAGTTATTCCACATTTCTTCAATTTTTTGTCCAGATTATCACAATCCTCCTCCGTTGACATTGACTTAATTAATTACCAAAGTATGAAAAGTAGTACTTGCGAAAATAAATTGGTCAATTTTATTAGAAAATATTAAATAAAAAGGCCAAATCAACTAAATTTTTAGATTTACATAATTGTTTTGTCATCATATTATATTCATAATTATGCAAAGTACTTGAATCAAAGATGTCGGTCGCAAAATAAAATATATATTGCACCCAAAAGTACAGATTAATGTCATTTGCTTCATACGTGACCATTTTTCTAGAAACCCAGGGTCAGGATAAATTTAATTATTTTCACAGTTAAACCATTTAATCCAGGATTAATTATTATCCAACACGTGAAGCACCAGTAATGATACGTGGTCACGAAACACATGCCCAGGTATTCATTGTCATAGGTTTCTTTTTTGCTGAACATCGATCCTCGTTTTCCTGCATTATTAATTTGCCACATTTTATTATATGATTGGATGATTCTAATCTACTTTTGCTTTTATGGATTAATCACAGTCAAAAGGGTCATCCTAAAACCAAACCAAAATCATATCAAGTTGGTGCCCTCTGGAGGCATAGCTAGGTGTCCAATCTTAGGCTTGACATAAACGTTAACTCACAATCCATATACATATATAATCATACACTTAATTAATAATGGATTAATATAAATATATATACATACATTGTAAATATACCCTTATCTAATTCATAAATTGTCTTCTAATTAATTAAGAATTCTCAGAAAACCGTTAAAAATTGGTTTCGCGGTGTAAAATAGAAGCTAAAGAGGGAAAATAGTGCAAAGAAAAATGCAGCTTACAACTAAAAAATTATTGTAAATTTTACGTTTACTTAATTCATAATAATTAGAATCATGAAAAGATAACTATAATATATGTATAATAAAGCAGATAAATATTTTTTTATTTAACAAAATATAAATATACATATTATAACTAAGACATGATATCAAAATTTTTATATGTGCATCATATTTTGTATGGACCCCTTCATAAAACGATGGAGTCCATCTAAATAAATGATTTCATATATGCAGGTACCAGTGGCATAAAATTAACAAATTCTCCAGTTTATTATATATAGAAATTTTTATGTAAATTATAATTTCAGCCAGATTAAACCCAATATATAACACATGCTGGTGTGGAGAAAAATTGTAAAGGTAAAAACAATGAATATAAATTTTCTCAATTTTAATGAGAAATTAGTGGTGTGGATTTAAGAGGACAAAAGAAAGATATAAATTTTTAGTTAGTCTAATATAAAAAAAATTATAAATCTCTATATGCAATAATTTCGTTTTTCTATAAAATTGATGAAATAAGAAATTAGAAGTATGCGATCCAAAAGGTGTATATATATATATATATATATATATGAGTTCTGGGACATTATATGTGAAAAGAGTTAAAGAATATAGGCATTGTAACTAATATCCAAAAGCAACAAATGAGGGAAATCAAGTTGGTAGGAATGGGAGGTTGAGAGTGAGATGGGAAGCCCGGTGACCTAATTTGCAAAGCAAAAAGTGGGGTGTGAGGGAAGCAAAACCAAATAAATTGCTTTGTACAGTTACACACAAACTTTCAAATTGTTTAATTAGATGAAATGGATTTGTTGTATTTCTTAGAAAATGCACAAAATGGATTTTGAAAAAAATAGACATAAATTTTTTTATTTAAAATTATGAATTCCAATAATAAAAAGTAGTGAGACTCATAATAAAAAATTATATCATTATTTCTTTAAAAATGATATAAAAATAATTAAAAAAATGAAAAGATCTAAATCTTTTATTATATATTGTCGAAGTAGTTCAATTGGTTGCAGGAGTGAAATGCTTCCTTCTTCCGATTATTCCAAGGACATAAATTCGATTCATAAATTAACTTCATGTTATTATCTATTTTTATTTTATTATATCAATAAAACTTTGTTAAATCCCTATAAGAAATTTTAATTATTATTAACTTTTATAATGATGTATTATTATTTTATTTAAGAATAGTATAAAAAATTTTATTATGATAGTGCATTAAATATTAGAACGTGAATATGAGAACATTATATTGGCGTGGCTTGGAAGGTATTTATATATATATAAATAATGTGATAAATAAGGACATGATGTAGAAGCTTTGATCACACGCAAGTCACGTGGTCCGCTTTTCTAGTTTCGGTTTATGCGTATGAAAAGGGATTCGTCGTTTCGCTTCGTTACAGCAAGAAGAATAAAGTACGTGTGGCCCATTTATATGACTGCGTGTTAAGTCACACGTGTGAATTCGGAGCATAAAGAGCACGTGTTATTTCTATGTGGACATCCGACCGGCGACGTCGCCATGCGTTTGGTGTAATGCAAACAAAATATATTTTAATTGCATTTCACCAAACACAACCTTATTAATTACGGTTGGGTACGCTGTACGATCAGAGTTGGAGGCGGGTTTGGACAGACTAATCATAAATGCCGGCATCATATCATATTAGTTTAAAAAATGCAGGCTACTATTTTTATGGCTTTAGTCTCGGAATATATATAGGAGTTCGGGGGGAGGACCGATGGAAAAACAGCAGGAGAAAATGAGGGAAAAAATTAAAAAAAAAGTTAAATTATGATTTTTATTTTCTTTATTTATATGTTTTAAGAAAAATAATTGATAATTAAAAACTTTAAAGAATTAGTTATAAATCCTTAATTCCCTTCATTTTCTCAACCAAAATTTTCATACAACAAGCAACTTATGAGATGTATTACATTAAGTATGATAGAATTAAATGGAATGAAAAGAAATATAATAAAATAGAATAATCATTTTATAAATATGTCTAGTATAATTAGGAATGGAATATATATTTCATTCTTTTTAAAACAATAAATATTATAAAAGTAGAATAAAAAAATATATTAATAACAATAATACCCTAAAAATAAAAAGAATGCTTAAAATTAAAATTATATTCATATCAAAGATAATATTATCATTTTTATTTATTTATAACTAAATGTATATATAATTTTTAGTCAGACATGTATATTAAATAGTAAAATAGTAATATACGTTAAAATAACAAAAAATATTATATTCTAAATTTAATTATTAGAATTATAATTACTATGAAACTTTATATAGTACAAACATAAAAAAATTAATTTAACAAAAATTTTACATTAAGTAATTGTTATAAAGCATACAAAAATATTTTATTTTAAAATTAATTATTAAAGATATAATTATAAAAATATTTGAGTAGAAAAATATTAAAGACATTATTTTATTATTTACTAATATATGATAATATTGTAATATATGAAAAATGAGAAGAATAAGATTGCCAAAAAATTATTCTATAAAAAATGGAATTATCATTTTTTAACTTTTATTATAAAATAAAAATTTTATCTTAGAAGGATCATTCTCTAAAAAAAATGAATATTTCTACTTTATAATATTTATCAAATAGATTCTTTTCTTTTATTTTCATTTCATAACATCTATCAAATAATTTTTTTTCATTCCTTTTATTTTATTCCATGGTACTAGACATACAATTAGTCTTCCATCTTCTCTTCTCTTCTTTCCATTTTCCCTCACCAAGCATATCATCGGTGTGAAAAGTTTGCAAGATTAAAATTTGACTCGCGGATCATTCTATTATTTTCCTTTAAAAATTATTTTAGATTCTTTCTAATGCTGTTTTTAATTAAAAGATCAGTTTAAAAAATTTTAAAACCGTATATTTGTATTTGTTTCTTAATACTAAAAGTTTATAAATAATGGGAAAAAATAAAGACATGGCTATATTTATGCTATAAGTAATTCCATAAAGTAACACACTAAATCTATACAAAACACATTAAATATAAAATTACATAGTTAAAGAGAAGTTTTGAGTGAGTCTACCGCTATATTACCAAGTATTATAAAAATGTAGACCATAAATGGACCAAGCCAATTCACACCCATTTTTCTTGCACTATTATCAGCCAAAAACAAAAAAAGAATATAATTTTATTAAAATTTAATGGGGATTGCCAGCAATTTGCACAAACAGCAATTAAGTGAGAGAAAGGGATGAAATCTATCAATATATTAATTTAGAAAGTTTTGTTCTCTCCTTTCTTGATTTTGTTGTGCTACATGACACCTCATTCTTTTTTATTTTTCCTTCTAAAATGATCTCGTCAAATCAATTTTTTCCATTTCCCTTTTTTTACTCTTTTTATATATTTAATTAAATGATATAATAATAATTTACATATATAATGATATGTTATATATAATATTATATCTTATTATAGTTATATATTCTTTATATTATATTATAATTTTTATAGAAAGACTACACTCTATCTATTTGTAATTTTGCTAATTTTCACTTAACCTACATATATTTTCAAGTATTACAATTTACTCACCTAAACCTTTTTCCATTCAATTTTTGATGAAAATCTTTATAATAGGCAACTTAAGTGAGATCAGACAAAATTAGATGTGAATATAAAGAGTAATTTTTTAAAAATTTATATGGATTAATATCTAGGATTCTTAATATAGAGTAAGATATATTAATTTTGTCTCCTTATTTTAAGAATACTCCTTAAACAAGAAAAAAATCTACTAGAATATATAACGTGTAAAAAAAATTAACTAAAACTCTTGATGTTTGTAAATAACAAAATTTGTATATTTTATTACTAATAATTTTGTAAAAGCATATGACAATAACATATAATTTATAAATATAAATTAAGGTGATATGACTAATATTACTTTTTTTAATTCCAATTGAAAATTTTAAACATCAATTCTTATAAATATAAAAAAATTATAATTTACTTTGCCATAATTTCTATTTCACCTACTAAAATATAAAATATTTTGTTTGAAAAATAAATAATTAAAAAATAAAAACATTTTGAAAATAAAATTTACCTATTTGCAAGAACTTGGTTGTTGAAAAATAAGTAAGATTGATTTAAGGTTAAGTATGAATGAAAATAATCATATGATTATAAAGGAAGGTGAAGGGAGGGAATTTTCCCTTTTCCGTTAAGGGCTTATATTCCCCAAATAACCCAAATTCCATTATTCTTCCAAAACCAACATCTTTGTTTTCATCATCTCTATCTAGGCAGTTATCTTAAATTTTGCAATGTCACCTTCTTTTCTTTATAATCCTAACAAAGTAAGTATTTCTACACTCTAATTATGACAACATTCCTTTTTTAACTTTTCATTTAGGACTTTAGATGATTCAAAATTTGAATTGAAAGGGACTAGGCATCTTAATTGCAAACTCTTTGATTTTTGAATGTTTAGGAGCATGCTAACCTTCAATCTCCTTACCAATAGTTTCCTTTACAACTTGTAAGTGAGCATCTTTCGATTTTAACTCATTTTGAAAGATTTGATCAAAGAAATTATTTAACTAGTGAAGAGGATTAAGTTAGGTTCATTTAGTCAATAATTTGTTCCAAATTGCATTTAAATAATTATTATGATGATTCTTTTATGAAGTTAGGAACATTTAATAGTTACAAGCATATTCAAATATGGATCACTATGTATTTAATGTAGTATGAAAACCTAGGTATCCAAATCTATTTAGAAATATTGAATGGTAATTATATTTATGTTATATTTATTTTTATTTAGAGTTATAAAAATTTATTAAGATATCCTATAATTATTGGTAAAAAGAATGTAGGGATAAAAAAATAATGAAAGTTAGGATGAAAGGTTAAAATCTTAAAAAAAGTTAGGAAGTCAAATAAGCAAATGGCTAAGATTGGAGAAAAAAATGAACTTACGATGCATGTGATACATGGAATCATAACTAGTGGCCCATTTTTATTTTTTCCTCCATTTATCTCTTCCCCATAAACCTTTCATTTCCATCATCTCTCTCTCTCTTCTTTTCTTACTCTCTTTTTCCTTTCTCATAAGTCAACTCCTTGCATCTGCCATTATCGCTCTCGATAGTTTTGTCATCAGCGCCAGTGGTCATTGCTGTAGATGGTCTCCTTCCTAGCATCTGGTCAAGTGGTGTCAAGCGAAAAGCCACACATTTTAGTAGTAAGGGCATGGCCTTTTTTCTTCAAATAAGTTTGTCAAGAAGTTTTCAATAAGCTTTTAATGGCTTTTCCCTATGTTCTTCCTCTTTGTTCGATTATCATAAGCCGTTGTGATATGGAAAAGCTACAAAAACACAAAAACTTTATCTATGAATAATGCTTTTTCTATTTTCGACTTTTAGTGATCCATTACATTTTCTAATACCCTGCCAGCACCAATGGCATCTTAAGAGATAGTAAATCCTCCTCCTATACAGAAATGTTATAATATTTGATGTTCCAAGTTTAATTTAAAAAATCCATTTATGCATGCTTCCATATACATGGTTATGGCTTTAAAAATATAAAATTTATGCTATAAGATGATTGAACAAGATTATTAAAGTCTTTCTATATAATTCGCTTTAATATTTTTAGATGATATGAACTTAAGCTAAAGAAGATGGATTTTTATTTATCTTTTGAGAACGTGATACTGATTTAGAAATATAATAATGTTATGCTAAGGAGCATTAGAATAACATTTTTGGAATATGCTTAAGTCATAAAGTTTTAATATTTATATTTATATGTGCATGATCTAGAAAACTTATTTATAAGTATTTTAGATATATGATAATATTTATGAAGATTAGAAATTTTATGCAATGAAATGGTTAAATGAGATAATTAAAATCTTTTAATATCATTAATTTTAATATTTTGAGTGCTTAAAGTTAATTCGAAAAGTATATTTTATCTAAGCTTGATATATAAGATGATACATGGAAAGAGTATGATTTTCTTAAGATAAAGGATGTTATAATAAGATAATTAATGTTTATGAAATATTATATTGTAATAAATGGAAGTGATTCAAGTATAATCCAAGAAATTCATTCACATATGAATGTGACGTGGTAATTTGTTTAAAGTTCAGATGAATAAATATGTATATATATGTATGTGCATATGTGTGTATATGTGAATATATATGTATATATAAGAAAGTAACTATATGGTATTATAGAATAAGATGACTATAGGATTCTTGGAGTGTGAAGTTCTAATATTTTAATAGTTTTATACTTAATTCAAAAAAATCTCTGTTGAAAAAGAACTTCTAGATTTTTTATAATAATGTTAAATGAACACTATAAAACATGAGAAGTGAATGATCTAGAGTGTAAAGATACTATGATGCAAATATAGAACTATAATGTTTAGGAATAGTGTAGGTGATGCCCTTGTATTTATGATTTATCTCTATAAATTTCTAAATAGGAAAAAATGAGGAAATGGAAATAAACTATTCCAAGTCTTGCAATGGATGAACACCATTAGGTAAGTATATATCTCCCTAATAAATATTTTAGTATAATTAGCTTCATGTGACCTGTATACAATCTTTCATATAAATGGTATGAATTATATATACAACCACCTGCGAAACCTTAAGGGAATAATTACATATTATGTATTAGTATAGGCGTATTCTTGTAGTCATTCATGAATAATATGGAAATAATCTTTATGATGAAGAATTGGTTATCTATTTGAGTGATTATGGACCTACCATATTTAAAAGGCATGGTAGTGTCATTATTAACTATTAATTGATTGTAATGAAATTGCAAAGGGTAAAGGATATAATTTATATTGTGATCGAGTTTATATCATTATGTGTATGTTGGAAAATGTAGTGTGATTTACATTGAAATGTGAATGAATGTTGTGGCCATATAAGAAGGCATAATGGTGTTGCTATATATATTAAGTTATGTGCTTTGGTTTGCCCCATAATGATAAAATGGTTGCTTTATGTTAATATTGCATTGAAATTATAATTTATAGAGTTAAGCTCTATTGTGCATATTATGATATGAATTATACTATAAATGGTATTTAAAATAAGAAATATGACAAAGCGATGATGTGAAAATTAAAGGGGAAATTTCTAATGATATGTTCATAAAGGATATAAGGCAGACCTTAGAGAAATAAGGATGGACAGTTTGTGAAGGGTGAAACATTGACCTAAGAGACAAAATGTAGATGCATATGCATTTATTATACATTATAATGCATTATGATGTGATTTTGAATCTTGACTAATTTGAATACTTTTGCTTGATGTGATTGTGAAGGGTTGATTATGATTGAGCTTTATTGGCTGCTCGTAAATATGATGACCACCTGGAATGAATTATGTATAATATGATATTATTACTTTATACCAAAGGATAGTTGAGATTACTATAACTTATGATGTAAAATATGGAATCTAGGCTGTATGCAGGTGAACATCCATTTTGAGGTTTGGTTTCATATATTTTAGAAATTCAAGGAGTTTAGATTACAATTTTTTTTCTAATCAAATACTTAGTCAGCTTATGACTATTTAATATAATTGAATTAAGATTTTGAAGTGGTAGATATATGCTTACTAAGTTCTTGTAACTTATTTCATTTTATTTTTAATATTTTTAGGTTGAAATAAGTGTAAATGAGCTTTGTCATATCTACAAATAATTAAAGACCACCTAGTTGGAAAGTTAATAGTTGGAGTATTTTTAAAATTAGGATCAGGATAGAGATGAAGATTATATTGATTTGATACTTAATGTATTGAATTATTTATTTGTGTATGAGCTTTAAGGTTATGTAATATTATATATATCTTATGTTATTGTTGTATTTATACAAAATATATATTCTATGATTTAGGATATGTGCCTCTTGGAAAATGTTTGAAAATAGAGGAAACTCTATACCTTTTTTCATAAAATTTAAAATGAATTTTAAGTTATCATATAAATAAGGAGATTTTCATTAAGTAAAATTAGAGTAATCAATGTTAAGGTTAGTGGAAACTAAATATCGGGATCCATATTAGTTATGATCGAATTTAGGTTATGACAGATTGATTTTGGCTTTTATTTTATTTTAAAATAATTTTGCATTAAATTGCTTATTATTGATATTTGACATGGATTAAAGGTTGAATCTAGTAGTTATAACATTATTCTTTACATGTAATAGTGCTTGAATTGCATTATAATACATAAATGATGGAATTGGAGGGGTTTCTTTCATGAATGAATAATAAATTTTTAGAAAAATGCAAAATTATCACATGTGAATTAATTCTTAAAAAGATTCCTTAGGTCTAAAATGCATAAAGCACAATCAAGAATTGAATCTAGAATCAATTCCTCATTTCTAATAGGAAATTTATGAGAGCTAAATCAATTTAGTTGGTGGTCAAAAGTAATTGGCCCTGCATTAAATCAATTATAGACTTTTGAATCTAAAATTTTTACCGTAAAATGATCCCAAAATTGATTCTAGACTTATAAAAAGTTATTAAAGGTTTTGAATGAATTCATCTAATTAGATTTTTTGTTTTGCTCTTAATGTACATTTATATATGAAATGAATTGTTGACATAATAATGGAGATTTTCACCCCTTCTAAACATATAAATAGAAATTACATATCAGAATTTTGTTGGAAGGTGATTATAACTAAGTTAAATGATATTGATTGTGTATATTGGGCCATGTAAAAAAGGTATGGTAGTTATTGACAGGAATGTATATGTCATGATTCATTTAATTTATGATCATTAAGCTTAACCTATGTTAACACTTGTAAAGATTGAGGTAGAGGTGTATTGATTTAGTAATAACTAGTGAAGGATAAAGTTAACTTAGAGGGATAAGGATGAGCTTGTAAAAGATAAAGATAGATATATGTTATAAAGAAATTTACTTACTTTCTTTTCATTAATATTTATTTATCTCATATTATTTGAATGTAATATACATGAATATGAGAAATTGCATAAATAAATATACATGCTTATAAGATTGTTGTAATAATACTAATAAGAATGTGATGTGACTTGTGTGATGAGAGGATTTAGGCTAAAGAAGGATAAATTTGGTTAATAGGAGTTTAAATGGATTTTCTTATCCTAATAAGCTTTGAACTTACCTTTCCTATGTTTTATTTTATAAACTCTCAGGTTAAGTTTGATAGACAAAAGTACACTAAGAAAGGATGAATTTGTGTTTAAAAATTTAAGCTATTAAGAGTATAAAAACACTTAATTTTTCAAACTTGCTTTTTCATAACTCCCAAAGAGCAACTAGAAATCAAGTATGAAATATCAAATATATAGCATGTAAATATGTGCAATAAAGAGCTAGTTAAAAAGTAAGAAAAAAAAGGATAGCACTAGTATTGTAATGGTTCAATTGTCTAAAAAAATAACCTTCCCATTAGGTTTACTTCACTTTTTCAAGATCAAAATAAATTTTGGTGATTATCTATTAGTACTTTATCTTTTATAAAGCCTAATTACATTTTTTTGCTTGATCTTTCAAGGACTTAAGCTATTCCACCTTAACATTTAAGAATTTCCTTCTCACAACCTAGTTACAAGGTATTTACAAGTGTTTTTCTTACACTCCACTCTAGCTAGCGAACCTTTATAAGGTAAAGTTTATCTTTTGAAGAGGTTACAAAAGTTTATACATTCTAATAGTGTAGATATATAAGTTAAAGCTCAAGAAAGAAAACTATATAAGAGAAAAAGAATTTTAAAGATAGAACTTTCTTAGGAAAAGGAAAGAGATTCTTGGTGTTGATATATGAAGTGTGATCCTCTATTTATAACTAAAGAGATAAACTAGTCATTAGGATTAACATAAATCCCAGTGAACAACTTCTGCTTAAAAGGCTTTTCTTGCTTTTAAATTTTTTTACTGCTTGCTTTTTCAAAATTATCATTATCCAATCATAACAATTCTTAACATTATGACATGTGTAGTGCTTGCTCTTTCATATATTGTCTTAATGTATCTTTTTCAACTTGTGCTACAAAAGTATAGTCCATGTGCTTTTTTAGAATAATTTGAATTTTAGTAGTGAAATATCTTTTTTTGTATGATATTATTTACTTGCTCTTTTAGATTGATCACGTGTGAAAGTACAAATGCTAACTTAGCTTTAAGTTAGTAGTCAAAAGAACAACCTGCATATCTTAAACATTTGCTAGAAAAATAGGTATGATAATGTATAAAACCGAAAGAGCAACCTAGATAAGTTATAACTTTTTAGCTTGTTTCTTTGAAATAAATCAATTTAATACATAAGTTTTACAAATAAGGAAGAAAGTAACATGTATCATATCAAATAATTTTATTTTTCATGAATAAAACCTATAAAGCATGAAAAAAATTGAATTTGACTAATTTAAGTTAATCACAAAAAGTAATTGGATATTTTATCACAAATAAGTGAACCAATAAACTGGTTCTCTTCTACCTAACATTTTATTTCATCAAACTAATTCCATTAAAAGTACTTTAACATGTAAGACATTATTAGATTAAAGTTTAACAGTAATCTCATCATCAAAAAGCAACTAGGTACATAACAATATAACATATTAAGCATTTTTAAGCCTAATAAACATATTTTTGCATTTTACTAATTAATCCATTAATTCTTATCATCATTAAAATAAATAAATTTTACTAATTTAAGCATATATTTAAGGGTCTCACATTTTTAAAATTAATTTTTCCACCACTACCATAAGAATAAATCCCCCAATAACCTTCTTAGAATGCCAACTAGTAATAGTAGATATTTTCTTGTAAATGGATGTTGTTGGGCCTTGAAATGTATAGGCAAAGGGTAAAAAAATATAAATTCTTCTTGGTCAAGACTAGTTAAGCTAACTCATCATTAAACTATAATGGATTATAAGCAAACTTTATTCTCTTTATCGTAGAACCATTTTGATGAATATAATTCTTATGACTTTCAATGCTTTCTTCCATGTTCACCCCCTTCCTTGTCTTCTACATGTACATGTATGTTAATAAGGAAAAAATTAGTTAGACTAGTGGAAATCAATTGATCAAGTACCAAACTAATCACGACCTAAAAAAGTTCATGACAATTTCCTCTAAATTCATTTAACTCACTTGTTATGAAATATTTCATTGAAAAATTGATTGAAAAAAGTTAAAATGAGTGAATCGTTAACATTGAAAAATATAAATGGATAAATTATAATACTTAAAAATACAATTGAATTAAAGTGAAAATCAACTAAACTAAATGTGGATAAAATGTAATTATCCTTTTTTAATATATATATATATATATATATATATATATATATATATATATATATATATATATATATATATATATATATATATATATAAGGCAATTTAGATAAGTTTAGATTTGTGATTTTACTATACTTTTACTTTCTATTTTTTTAAACTTTTTTATTGATTTTTTTACCTAATAAATTTAAAGCATATAATTCAAAGTGTTCTATTAATTTTTGCTTTGATATTTGATAATTTTCCTTTTATAATTTTATAAATTTATTTGTTGCATTTAAAGACAAATATTGTGTTTTAATGCTCATTAGAATTCTTCCTCAATAAGGATTGGTTGTAAAGGTGAGTTTCTGTCCTCACATATATATGAACTTTTCATTGAAAGTTTTTTATCCTAAAAATACTAATTTGCAAGTTCCAATATTGTTTTAATATAATAATTTTTGTTTGATATTCATATAATTAAAATTGTCTTAACATAATACAGTTATATTTTTTATTGTAAATTTTAACTTTTAACCCTAAATTACAAATAATTTTTTTTGGCAATAAACTTATAAATAAAGTTAGTTTAAGATAGAAGTGTTAAAATGACTTGGTCTAGTATGATGGGTTGGACTGGTATAATTTTATTTAATTTAAGATTAAAATTGATATAAAAAAATAATAATAGTTGCTTGATTTGATAAGAGATTAGGACTTATTAGCCTAATTTGATAATAAAAGTTAGCCTATTAGATTATTAAGTTAGTTTTTTAACTTGATTTTGTTGGGTAAATAAATTAATATATTGGATTAACTTGTTAATATGATAATATATAATAAATAATAAAGGATTAATTGATTAATATTTATATGTATATACATATTAAGACTATATAAAAAAAATAACATTAAATAACTTTTAGTGTTAAAAATAGTTAGTTTATATATTTAATATTATACAAGTTTATTAAAATAAATAATTATATAAAAATTATATGAGAAAATTATTATCATAAAACTTAAAAATTAATAAAATAATAATTGCACAAAGTGATTATTATAATTAAATATACATAAAATAATTACTATAATATACTAATTAGAATAATAAATTATCAATATTACAATATGTGTTTGATAGGATATTTTGGATGAAAAATATCTATATATGAGTTACGAGAATTTAAAAATAAGTATGGTATAAAAGATTTATAACAAAATAATTTAAAAAAAAGATATATCACCATCGAGTGAAAATAAATAAAAATAATGATATATATAACCAAAAGAAAAAGATTTTATTTTGGTTATGGGAGATACTTTGATATATCATTGATGTAGTGGTATATTAGTACACTATCAAATTTGACCGTATATGAGATTTACTTTTTAAAAAATTAAATTTTATAAGTTATACAATAATATATATCAATGATTAATTATGGTACAAGTATACCATAATATTTTCATTTTGCTATATATAACAAAACAAATTGAGTTAACTTTTTTTAGGGGTTTAGCTTAAGAAAAAGAAGCGGAAAGCTTTTTTTTCCTTTTTTAAGACAAAAAGGATAATAGCATGATACTTTAGTTCAAATTGGATCCGTAACATGATGGACTTTCTTAGCTAATAGGAGCAACAAGTAAATAGAATGATGTTTTCTTCTATAAGCTCTCAAAGAATTAAGTGACAAAGTCTTAACCTTATATTGGAGTTTAAAGTAACTTATTCTATTTTTTGAACTTCTAAAAAAAAAAGTAAAACCCTTCTATCATTTCCTCAACGAATGTGATTGAGCTATATGAATTTGCATCCATTTATGGCATTTTCATTTTTATTTTGGTAAAGTAATTGTGGTATTTCTATCTTTCTCATACACGCATACAAAAGAAAAGGCAAAAGTAAAATTGTCACACAATGCTATAGAGATAAAAGGCTTCAAACAAAAGCAATAGCAAAAATAGATGGACTAATGCTTTCATTTCTCCTAGTTATGCCCTAAATAAAATAACATAAGAAAGGCAACTTAGCCACTCAAGCATGCCATTATTATATGTTTTATGCATAAATTGTTGTCACATCTTAAATTTACAGTATGACATTGTACCATATTTTTCTTTGAAATTGTAATGCCATAATTAAAATGTGATGGAAATCTTGATGAGAATAGAATAATGTTTCTTTCCTTTTTGTTTAAATTTTAATTTGTTAATTTAAGGATTTTTCTATTCTCTAGATGATTAAAACATGGCAATGTATGACAGAGGTCAATTTTTACTGTTAGTTATACCTTACCAAAAGTATTTTAGAATGACTGAACATGAGTAAGAAATCGCTTTTCACCTGTAAGCAAGCTAAATAGCAGGTTGTGTTCATTTTTAGCCTTCTAAAGTCAGTAAAAATATGTGTGTAGTAATAAAAGGAGTAAAGTGAAATTAGACAACATACTTGGCTTAGAAAACTAGTATTTATAGAAAAAATCATACTTAGGATAAACTAGTCATTTCATAATTAGGTGAAGGGGCATACATGTTTTTTAGTTAGGCAGATCATTCTAAAATTAATAATTATTTTCAATTTGTCATAATTGTCTCCAACTATCCAATGATATTAACCAGTTCCTTGTAGTTAGTTTGATTGCAAAATGGTTTTAAAAATCGGTGATCAAAGAATGGATATGCCAGCCAATAGGCTGACCTACTTTTTATTAGGTTAGGAATAATCTAAGCTTAAGAATTGATCTAACTTAATTCAATTTGAGCATTTATCATTTAAGCAAAAAATAGTGTAATAAAGCTTGGTCAAGTAATCAATATGCCAAAAAGACTTTGATTTGTTAACTCTACTGATTAGCATAGATCAATCATGTATAGGAATATTTTTGTAAAGTGACACTCTAGGAGCATGCAATCACATTTAATTCACATGTACTTTGATTACAATAATTAAGATGATTTTCTTAGAGATTTGCATTGATGATGATGAGATATTCCAATTAATGCATTCGTAGCTTTAAGTCATTTGATCTCTAGTGATTATTCTTTGAAACCATTAGATTTTGATGAGGATTTATGTGACAATTATCCTTAGTCGTTAGATGTGAGTGAACAAATTTGAATCTTAACCATCTAAAAGCCTATAAATAGAACGTTCTTGCACAAATTGTCATTTTTTCAATCCTTTTAATTTTCTTGAAGCAAACCATTGTGATTTTCTACTCTTCTTTTCTTTTAATCATTTATCAATAACCATCTTCATTGAAGAAAAGTATCCCATTGTTGCCATTTGCTAAGGTAGAATAATTATTCCTAGCATCATCTATTAAAAATATTGCTTTTGTATTATGATTTTGCAAGCTTAAGATCTTTTGAACTATGAAAACCAAAATGTTAAATTTGCATGTGGATAAGGATTCACTTTTTGTTTCTAACCTTGATTGATGAACTTAGACTTTACTTGAGGAGTTTTCCTCGTAAAAATTCTAGTATTCTTTTATTATGATGTTGATGTTGTTCTTACTATAATGTTGATAATATTGTATGATGTTATTCCTTTGTTCATCAAAATCCTAATTACTTATATATTGATTTACTTTGTTTAGTTGTAGGTACATTCTAATTTTTTTCTTTTCTTTTCTTTTACTAGCTTTAGACTTTTTTATGAACATTAATATGCATAAGGAATCTTTAGATGAATTAATAGGATTAAGCTCTTTATTGGTTTTTAGGAGTTGTAAGCTTTCTAAAGCATCAAAGGAAATATTTGAAAATCAAACTATTGATATTAATGAAAGACATATTGATGAATATCTTACTATCAATTTTAATGAAAAAGATATCAAGACAGGTGGAAATAATATTAGCTAAACAATCATTTTGGACTCATGTGATAGATAAAAGGATGGCCACCATGGCCGATCAACATGGTAAGCTAACTATTGGGATGATAGATATGAGCGAGTATGTTTTCCAAAAGAAACTAATTAATGTTACTAATATGATTGGTTTATCTATACTAACCAACTATGCTAATTTTCTTACATTTATTAGTTTTGTCAATCATGTAAGTACCTTATTCATTGAAACAAAAACTCACTTAATGAATTTTATTAAAAAGAATTGTGGGGTGCACTATCTTAGAATTTTTCCTTTCTCACTTGGTGATCTTGATTAATGAAGCCTACTTTGTTCAAGAAAGGTCAAAGTTATAATAATTTGTTTATAAAGATGTAAAAGCTTAGAATTCTTCAAAAGAATGGTTAGAAGCTAGGAAGATACTTAGGTTCTATAACTCCAGTCCTTTTTTTCATGATAAACTAAATATTTTTTCTTATAAACTGGCTTAAGAGGATGAATAAGTCTATAATTTTGATGTTGCATACTATTTCATGTTTTATGAATCAATTATAAAAAATATTGGTGTTAAACTTCCTTTTACACCATTTTGAAGCTTTCTATGAAAAGTGAACATGATTCTTATAACTTTCATTGGATAGCTATAGGTAGTCTACTTTGAATTCTTGGTGGTCAGTTTAGAACACGATTCTTATAATTTTTTCTACTTATTTTGTAATACATGTAAATTAAGTAACTTTTAGGTTTATATTAGTGCTAGAGAAGGGAGACACATTTTTTAAGGTCTTAACTCCAATGTGCATGGTTAGAAGGAATTATATTTTAAAATCTATGCTTGGCTTGGAAGATACAATTTCTAGCTTTATTTGAATAGTTAGGCTTTATTCCTAATTGTATGGTCTAAGCATAATATTATAAAGGATGTGCTTGAGCTAGTGAATTGGATAATTTGCCAAAGTGATATAAACAATAGAGGTCGATCCCTATTACATATAGTATATTATAAGTGTGTTTAAATTAATATTCATTTAAAGTTTGCTTATATATTTAATTTTACCTTTTATTCTTAACTTATTAATTATTATTATTTTTCAAGCATTTATTCGGTTAGGCGAGTCATCATAATGAACAAGGTTAGAAAATTAATAAAAGAAGCTAACTAAAGTAAAGGTGGTCCAAGAGAATCGAAGGGAAGAAATAAAAGCTAAAGCCCTATTGAGGATTAGTCTAAAAGGAACATTTACAAAAGAATTAGAAAACCAACTGAAAAACCTCATTAGGATAGAATATGATAGCTTGAGATATAAGAAAAGTCATCTGATCGATAGCAACTATCCTATTCTCATAGTATGAAAAGAAAAGTAAAAAACTTTTATTAGAGAAAGGAAAAAGAAGAAAGTATAAAGGCAACTATTACAATCATCTAAACTATTTTTTATGTTGTTAAAGCTATTAAAATTACCATCTTCGTTTCTCAATCCCCCTATTTAGAAGCTACTATCTTCATTTCATAACTTTCATATTCAAGAACATTATTGGAGTCGAAGTCTTCTTAACCAATTTCATTTTAGAGCCCCAGCTTTGATATAAATATTATAAGGAAAAAGTTATTTGGAAGAAATCAGCTTTGAGTAATCTCTTGACCCTAATTGATTGCTAAAGAGTGTATGGTATCAGGATATGAATTACATACCGTTTAGGGTCGATTAACTCTTATACCTTAAGGATTCTATAAGGCTTAAAGAGAAAGCTATTGAGATCAACCTAAACCATTTCTTTGCTCAAATTATAATCACAAGTTACATTTTGCTATCATTAACTTCATTATCTTTAAAATGATTAAAAAGCTAAAGGAATTTTACTAAGCTTATAAAGGGAAAAAATTTCTTAGATAAATAAGTTGCAAAAAGGGATTAAGAAATAGAAAGAATCATATGAAAGAGTTGTAAAAAAAACTCATGATCTATAAGGGTCAATTAAAAAGGGCCAATTAAACAAAAGAACAAATTACTTATTAAAAGGATTGCTATTATAAATAATTTAGAAGGTAGATTGATAAAGATGAAGGAATTAGTTGCCTGTATGAAGAAAGAATTTGATTGAAAGCAAAAGTAAGCTAAGCAAAAGTAGGATAAGTTAAAATTGGTAATTGCCTTAATAGATAAAGTAAAAGAAGAGTTTGATATGCTAAAGAAAGAGAGAAAACTAACTAAAATAAAAGAAAGAAATTAGCAAAAGAAGCTAATGTTGAAAATATTAACTTGAAATATGAATTTAATTAGTTGAGGAAACAATGTGAATAAGTAATGAAATTAGTTATGAAGGTAGCACGCTTGCCTTTGAATCTTACCAAAGATCAAGCTAAGACTTTGCATCTTGATTTGAACTTCGATAAGAAAAATATTTTCAAAATTGCTACTAATATGTTGATTGATTCTAAAGAAGAAGGATCAATTGATGATGATGCAAAAGAAGAAGAAGAAATGACTAATTAACATGTTATTGAATTGAGCCACACTGATTAATTGATTGAAGGTATGGTTACTAAAGACCAAACTCAACTGATGAATCAAGAAATTAATGTTAACATTACTAAAGCTAACCAATTAGAACTTAATGTTCAAGTTTAAAGTGTCACAGAGATCATTTCATTTTAAGTTCAAAATATCACGAGGTCATTTCATCTCAGGAAAAAAATGTAAAGAAGATAGTGGTCATAGAATAAATGTTGAATAAGCTTCTTGGTGTAATAATGCTATATCAAAGAGAAAATGTAATGATTTTTTAAATATATTAATAAAGTTTACTTTGTTATATGCATATATAATTTAAAGGTTTCATATAACCTATGTAATTTTGACATTTAGTACTTATGCAATAATATTATATTTTTACTAAAGCACTTATCTAAGCAAATAGTTGAAAATTTATCTAAGTGTTGAAAGTAAATTTATTCATTAAAGTTTTAAGTTTTTGTATTTTGTAGTCTTTAGCAAGAATTTTTCAAAATAATAAAATGGCTAATGTATAGGTTAGTTTTAGTTAGCGATTAGTGTTTACTAAGCTAATTAGTATGGCAACCAGTGGGAACTAGGCTAAAGTAAAGAGGTGTTTATGACCAATATAATAAGCTGATTGAAGCATATCAAGCTAATATTGATGAAATGGTCAAGCCTAAGTTTAATGATTTCTAAAGTTAAAATAGCATTTATTAATGTATATTAGGTCAATTATAAGATGATTGATGCATATTGAGCTTAAGTTTAATGGCATGTAAGGCAAAAATAATATTGATTAATGCATATCAGGCTAATTTTGAGAAGGTAGCTAGCACATACTAAACTAAAATGAATAGCATCTAAAGCTAAAGTAGTTAATTGATTGATATGCATCAAGCTAATTTATGAGGTAATTGGTGCATATTAGGCTTAAGAGTGGTGTTTAAGTTCATTTGAATATTTGACCAATGTATATTAAGCGAACTTTAATAAAGCTACTGATGCATATTAAGCCTAAAATGAATGGCGTTTAAAGCCAGAATAATTAGTTGATTGATACATATCAGGCCAATTTCTAATTTTCATACCGTTTTTCTTTTTAAGATATTCTTATGAAATATATTAATCCTTAAACATATCTTAAAGCAATACACTCAATAATTTGATACCAATAATGTAATAAAAAATTTCCTTTTTATCTTTCTTTCTTTTAAGGGTGATTACAGAAATCAATCTATTAAGGTAACAAATTATTTCCTTTAATGGGATACATTCTATGTCCTTGGTAACATTTTTCCTTCTACTATAAACAACCTACAAGAGCCATTTCCTAAGTTTTGCACTATTTTGAAAAGTTTTTCCTAATTTGGTGTTAATTTATCCCCATCCTAATTTGGTGCTAATTTACCTTCTTTTTAGTATTTTCTTGGACTATTAGCTTTTTTTAAAACTAGTGATCCTTTATGAAACTTTCTTGGCCTTACCATCTTATTATGGTATCTAGTAGCTCTTTTTTTGTTAGCAAATAACTGCACAAAAGGCATTTCATGTTCTTTATTAACTCTAGGTTTAGACCTTCGTTTATCAAACTTTTATTTTCTTATTCCATGAACCAGTTTATTCTTTGACTAGGTTTTTTTATTTCTTAAGAATGAAGGCTTCATGTTTACAAGTAAAGTGGAAAGAAGTTTCATTTATTGATTTTTGAGAAGTCATCCTATAAGACCATATAACACTTAGTAACTTTTCAATTTGTTTACTTTTGACCTTCCAATCTTTTCTTTAGACCATCAAGTATTATACAATTTACTAATTTTGTTTGATTATTGCTCTGGAGATGCTTAATTAAAGTAAACCTTTAGTCAATTTAGAGGTCTTTGTAGAATTTCTTAAAGGATTCATTTATAAATTGAGTGTCATTATCACTAATTATCACCTTAGGCATGTCAAATCTATGAATAACACTTTTCCATATATATTTTTAGGTACTTTTAACAGTATTGGTAACTAATAGTTTTTCTTCAATCCATTTAGTAAAATAATCTGTAACTATTATTAGAGATTTAAGTTCCATAGGCAATAGTCCTAAAAAGTTAACCCTTTCATTAAGTAGAAAGCTATAGTGAAACTATTATTTTTTGATTAGTTGCTGGCATTTAAGGAATATTGGGATTTAATTGATATCATTTACATTTCTTAACTAGCCCTATAGTATCTTTTTCATTATAGACTAAAAGTATTGTGATTGAATAGCCTTTTATGCTAAGAAAGATCCAATAATGTGAGTACCACAAATCTCCTTATGTATCTTTCTTAGGACGTAATTAGCTTTATTTAGGTGTAGGTATCTTAATATCAATAATACAAACCTTTTTTTATATAACAAACCATTTTCAAGGAAAAATAATGCTACTTTCTTTTTTTAACCATTCAACTTTGAGGTAATCTTTAAGTAATTATTATTTTTCAAGGAAGGCTTTAATAGGATCCATTTATAAGGCTAATCATTCTATATTCATCATCTTATCCTCCTTTATGTTAGTTGAGTTATTATTTCTTTTAGAATAGATTGATTATCGACTATTACTCTTATAATAACAACTTTAATAGAGCATCTGCTTAATTATTCTTATCCTAAGAGATTTGCTGCAACTTAAATTCTTTAAATTTTGCTATCAAAACCTTTATTTTTTATATATTTTTTCAGACAAGGAATTTTTATCTTATATGTGTCATTTATTTACCCTACTATTAACTAGGAATCATTTCTCACCAAAACCACTTTTGTACTTATCTTTCTGGCTAATTTTAATCTCATAATTCAAGCTTCATACTCTACCTCATTATTGATTATTTTGAAGTCAAACTTAAGTGGACATTCAATGGTCACTTCATTCGGTCCCTTTAGAATAACTCCTACCACATTGTTATTTATCTTTGATGAGCCATAAAGGTTTTAGATAAGTGGTCCGTCTTTTTATTTTACAACTTTTTTAAGTTTGGCAATTTCAGCTAAGAAGTTTACTAACACTTGAGCTTTAATAGCTTTCCTTGGTTTAAAGGTTATGCCATATTTTATTATCTTTATAAACCATATAACTAATTTTCCAGCAATATCTGACTTATATAAAATTTACTTTATAGGTTGATTGGTTCTAACAATGATTTAGTGTGACTAGAAATAAAGCTTTAAACTTCAAGATGCAATAATTTACATAAAGGCAAGATTTCAATTTTTTGGTATCAAAATTCTACTTCATGAAGTACTTTACTTATGAAATACACTATTTGTTATTTTGCATTTTTTTTATGAAGATAGTCCTAATAACTTATTCCACAGTTGCCAAATACAAGTATAAATATTCCTCTTGGTCACATTTAAATAATACAGGTGCAGAGTTGTTCAAATTTAGAATTGTATTTTCATATATTTTATCCTATTTGAATTCCTTAAATTTTTTTAGGATCTTATAAAATGGTTAACACTTATTAGTTGACCCTATAAGCTATTGATTTTTATTAAGCAAAAAAGATGAACATTAATAGTTATCATATTTAAAAAATATGTAAATTGATTATCATGGTAAGAATTCCCTAAGAGCACTAATATAACTAAAGTTTCTGGACTTTTTAAAAATTAGTCAAGCTTCTCATTTCTAGAATTGTTTTGCACTTTGTAAGGTTAACTTCAATCCTCTTTTCTGTTAGCATAAAGCCTAAAAATTTACCGTTAGTGATGCAGAAGGCATATATGATTAAGTTAACCTTCATATTATGCTTTTTCATGACTGCTAAGATTTCTTTCAAATCTTCCAAGTAATCATCCAAACTATGAGACTTGATTAGCATATCATTTACATATACTTCCAAGTTACAATTAATTTGGCTTTTAAACATTTTTTATCATCCTTTGGTATATTACCTTTGTGTTTTTGAGACTGAAGGGCATTACTTTATAATAGTGAACTCCTTCATTAATCATAAAAGTAATCTTTTCTTGCTCTTGTAGCCATATCAATATCTGATTATATTAAAAAAGGCATCATCTAAACTAAAGATGACAAAACTTAAAGCTTTATTAACAAGAAAATTTATATTTAGTAAAAGGTATGAATCTTTTGAGTATGCCTTATTGAGATTGGTGAAATATATACATATTCTCTAAGATCCTTTTATCTTTTTTACCATTATCATATTAAAAAGCTAAGTGGTATAGTGAACTTTTTTTAGGAATCCTGCCTTAAAGAGCTTATCCACTTCAATTTTAATTGCCTTAATTCTATTAAGGTTATGTCTTCTCTTCTTTTATTGCATTAACTTGATAGATAGGTTGATGGCTAACTCATGGTATGCTACTTTTAGATTAATGCTTGGCATGTTTGTAGTTGACCAAGAAAATATTTCAATGTTTCTTTTTAGCTTTTGAATTCATAATGCAATATTTTGCTAATTTTTATCAACTAATCATTTTTCTCTTTGAAGATTTTTACTTCTTTGATGTCAGATCTTGGCTTTGAATTTTTCTTTCAACCTTTTTCTCAAGGATTAAATGATTTTATATTTATCAGCCTACACTCTTTTATAGCATCTAATTCTTTTCCTTAATAATATTTCATTCTATATTGTTCTTCTTTATTCAATTTATTCATATAACATTTTTTAGTCATTAATTGGATAGCTTTTACTTGGCTTATCCTTTGCTTTATTAGGAACTTTATAAGGAGATAAGGAATGGAAATGATCACTATGACTTGATTGAGTGAAGTTCAACTAAGAATAGTATAAAAACCATAACTAGGTTAATTAAGATAAAAATAGAGCATCATGAAAGTTTTAGAACTTTCTATTAGCTTTTTAATGGCATAAATATCACCTAATTTAGACCTATCCCTTGCTCTATTAGGAACTTTATAAAGATATGAGAAATGGAAATTATCACCCTTAGCTTGATTAAGTGAAGTTCTACCAAGAATAGCCTAAAAATTGTGATTAAGTGAACTAGAACAAAAATAAGTATCATTTTCACAATCAAATTTAACCTTCCAAACATCTAAACTCGGCTTCAACTTAAGTATAAAAGTTTTAAAACTCTCTCTAAGTTTTTCAATAATATAAAGATTACTTAATTTATGCCTTTAAAACTTAATTTATAGCAAAAAATCTAAAATAGTGCTAAAATTTAGCATTAACCAAATAATTCATAAACATTGTAATTTCATAACTTAATTATAAAATAAAACTAATTCCGTTAAATTAAGCTTATGTAACTCTATAAGAGGCATAAAATATGAGAAAATAATATAGATAATATTAAGCATATTAATTATCACCAACAAAAAAAATTATGTTTTAAGTTTTAGCTAATGTTGTGGTCATCACCATAGCAATTGATGAACTTATGTAGAAGAGGATTGTCAGCTTATTACTAATTAACAGAGAGCATCGTCGTCTAACTACTAGATAAATAGTGGTTCAAGGAATGAACTGTGTGATGTGTGCTTATGTTTATGAGTTAGAAACAAAAGAAGACTATTATTAAGAAAAAGAAACTTTTAGTACAAGTTAATAATGATTAGTAATCATAAGTAAGAACAAGCATTAACTGTTACTTGGATCGATTGATTAATTCTCCATTAGAATTTCCAAGAAAATTAATTGAATCCTTAAGTTTCTTAAAATTTTCTTAATGATTATTAAATTGAGGGATCTTCTTTCAAAAGCTCTCTTTTATAATTGTTTTGATCATTACCATAATAGGTTGCATTGCAAAATATGAGAATAACAATAAATAAATCTTTCCATTACATAGGAGTTGATTTGTAATTCAGATATCAAGAAGTAGATGAAATCCATCAATAAACAAGATTATTCTAAAGCGATAATTTTAAGTCTTATGATCATGATTTCCTAGAAAATCCTTTGAGAAAAGGAATATACATATGTTAAAATGCTTATTAGTAGAAGACTTGTCAAGAAAACAAAGATTATAATTGATTTTTTTTATTTTATCCTTTAACTGGTCAATTTTGATGAATTTAATCAGTGGATCTTGCATTTCAACAATGTAGTTCATAAAAATTAAGCAGTAACGCCAATGAATAGATTGTTTATAGTCAAAATAACAATAAAAATGATCGATTTTGGTAAATTAGATAAAAAATGATTTTTCTTAATCTATTTTAGCAAGCTCTATCATTTCTCAAGATGTACATAAGATTTGAATAGAAGAAAAGTAAAAATAGAGATTATACTTTTTAGGCTTTGAATGAAAGTAGAAATTTAATTGAAACATGTTGCGACTTGCAAATAAACAATGCTAAATGATAATTAGACTCTACTAGAAGTACGATAGAGTGGCTAAGCAACGGTAAGGAATCACTTTTTACTTGCAAGCAAGCTAAATAGTGGGTGATGGTTTGCTTTTAACCCTTTGATGTTTAAGTTAGTAAAAACAAGAGAGAGTATGTAGTGGTGTAGAAAATAAAGTGAGATCAAATAATGCACCTGATTGATCATACATAGGGTAAATCAATTATTTCATAACTGGGTGAAGGGGTATATAAATTTTTTAACTAGGTAGATCATTTTGGAAGTAATAACCATTTCCAATTTATTATAATAATCTCTAGTTGTCCTACAATATTATGATTAGAGCTTTCCAATTCCTTGCATATGGTCCGATTGTACAATAATTTCAAGGATCGATGATGAAAGAATGAACATGCTAATCGATAGCATAATCTTTCATGGAATGAGCTGACTTACTCTTTATTGGAATGGAATTGATCTAGCCTAATCCGATATGAGTATTCATCACTTACTACAATGAAAGTGATCATTGCTTCCTTAAAGTAACATTCCTATGATGATGAAGCTTAAAAATGATAAAGGGTGGCTATGATTCCTTTAAAAATTTTAAAATCATATAGTAATATTATATGATTATGTAAAAAAATTTTTAAAAAAATTCACATAAATCATTTCACTTTCTAATTTTTACTACTATTTGATTTTTTTTCAAAAATTTATATTAAGATGCATGCTTCATAAAATTGACATATGTATGATCATACATGAAATGCCATTTTTCCAAACCAGCTATACCTACATTGAGTCACTAATTTATCATAATTCACAATTAATAAATAACTTCTCAATTGGGTTAGAATCTTAAAAAACTAAAATTTAATTAATTCATAATTAAATTTATATATAAAATATTTATAAATATAATTTTAAATGAATTGAATTTTATTTTTTTAAAAAATTTCAAATTGCAACACAAGGTCTAATAACAAATAGAAAATGGCTGATAAAAAAGTGAAATCAAATATTTAAGTATTTGGTCGGCCATTATCCCTTAGCAAAAGCAAAAGGTGAATCATTAGATTAGACCCTAAATTAAAGGAGCATTTAGTTCATGGAATATTTTTAAAATTTTCAAGAATATTTCAGGAGAATATTATATTCCCATATTTAGTACAAAGTTTTAAAAAAATACCTAACAATGTTATATTCTAGATAATATTTTTAATCTAACTTTCCTTTAAAATATTCTTATAGGGGATGTGGGTTATTCAGATTCCTATAGGATAGGAATATTGATACTAAAATAAAAGGATAAAATTATTTTTAAATTTAATTTTCTCTCTTATTTATCACTTTATCAAATAATTTTTTATTTAAATTGAAAAATAATTATCACTTAATTTATAAAATATTTTATTATTAAGATATACAATAACATTAATTTTTAAACTGCAATTCATTTTATATTGTTATTTCTAATATTTGGAAGATTATTTTAATATATTTATATATAAATGATTTCTTTTATTGAAAAATAATACAATAGGTTTGGAATTTTATATATATATATATATATATAAAATAATAGTATTTTTAATATTTTTATATTAGAGAAGAAGTTACAATGTAAAATTTAATACCAATATGAAATATAATTGTGAAAATAATTTAGTGGTGAAAATTTATAATTTTATAAAAGGAGAAATGTCAAATATATTTAATAATATAATAATAATTTAAATAAATTATACTTATTCCATTTTAAAAATTGATCTAATAATGATAATATGACTAATGGTAAATATACCTTATAAAGACAAAGAGTGCAGAAAAATGAATAAATAATCAACCTATATATAACTAATTTCTAAGTAGGATTATAGTGTCTAATTACTATTAGAAGTAGTAATAAAATTCTATTTTAAATAAATAATATATTAATTATTAAAATATAATACATTAAAATTTTTATTATAAAGTATAATATAATAAATTATATTTTTATTTAAAACTACATAAATAATTAAAATTTTTTACATGTAATTAATTGAATTTAATATTTAATATTTAAAAATTTATTGAAATATGAATAATAATAAATATACCATATAAAGGCAAAAAGTGCCAAAAAAATGAACAAATAACCAAATTATACATAACTTATTTTTAAATAGGATTATAGTTTCTAATTACTATTAAGGGTAGAAATCAAATTCTATTTTAAATAAAAATATATTAATTGTTAAAATATAATAAATTAAATATTAGGATATGAAAAAGTATAAAATATTTGTAAAGGCAAAGAGTGAAAAAAAAAAAAAACAAACAAACAACTAATTTATACATAACTTATTTCTAAATAGGAGTATAGTATCTAATTATTATCAGAGGTAGCAATCATACTCTATTTTAAATATAAAATATATTAATTATTAAAATATAACACATTAAATATTAAAATATAATAAAGTATAAAATATTTGTATATATATTTTAATAAATTTTTGAATATTAAATATTAAATATTAAGATTTAATTTATTACATGTTAATTTTTTTTAATTATTTATATAATTTTAAATAAAAATATGATTTATTATATTATATTTTATAATAAAAATTTTGTTAAAAATATTTTTAAAATAATTTCAAAATTTTCAAGAATATCAAATATGTACTAAATATAGTAATACAATGTACTTAGGAATCTAACAAAATATTTCAAAAAAAATTATAATGAATAAAATATAAAAATATTATATTCATATTAATTAAACTTTCAAGAATCATATTCTTAAAAATATATTTTTTTAAAAAATATATAAAATTTCACAAACCAAATACTATCTATGTATGTGATCACTATCAAAGACCGCTTGATTCACGAAATCTTACATTCTATTTTAAATAGAAAATATATTATCAATGGTAGTATCATATTCTATTTTAAATAGAAAATATATTAATTATTAAAATATAACACATCAAATATTAAAATATAATAAAGTATAAAATATTTGTGTATATATTTTAATGAATTTTTAAATATTAAATATTAAATATTAAGATTTAATTTATTACATGTTAAAATTTTTTTAGTTATTTATATAATTTTAAATAAAAATATGATTTATTATATTATATTTTATAATAAAAAATTTGTTTAAAATATTTTTAAAATAATTTCAAAATTTTCAAGAATATCAAATATGTACTAAATATGATAATACAATGTACTTAGGAATCTAACAAAATATTTCAAAAAAATTTAAAATGAATAAAATATAAAAATATTATACTCATATTAATTAAATTTTCAAGAATTATATTCTTAAAAATATATTTTTTTAAAAAATATATAAAATTTCACAAACCAAATACTATCTATGTATGTGATCACTTTCAAGGGCCACTTGATTCATAAAATCTTACATTTTCAGGAAAGTATACATTTCTGGGAATGTAAAATTCTTATTTTTGATTCAATACAAATATTTTTGAGAATATTTTTTTACATTCCCAAATATATTATATTTTCATGTTTAGTTCATAATTTATATTCTTAGAAATTTTATTACTTTTTCAAAAAATATCTTTATCAATTTTTGTTATAAATTGAAATAAATTATATATTTAATTAAAAATATATAAATAAATATTTTTGAAGACTTAATAAATTGATAATTTAAATTATATTTTATTAAAATATAATAAAGAATTTGATATATAAAATATTAAAATTTTTAAGGATTTAAATTTAAATTTTCATGTAATTAATTATATAAAATAAATAAATAATTTCTCTATTGTTGACAATGTTATATTTCAAATTAAATTATATATATAAATATTTTAAATAATTTATCATTTTAATATAAAATTTTAATTGAATAAATTATATATTTTATTTTTATAAAATTATTTGAAAATTAAAATTAAAATTTATTTATTTAAATTTTATTAATATTTTTATATTAAAATTTAAGAATTATATTTCATATTAAATATATATAAATCAGAATTTAATTAATATTCTATAACTCACTTCAAATATCTAGAATATTAAAAAAATTATTTATAAAATTAAAATAAAAAATAAAAAATAAAAAATATAAGTTAAAATTAAAAAATAAAAATAATTTTTTTAAAATAAATGAGGGCATAAAAGAATGTGAATAAAATTATCTTTTTACTTTAGTATCCATATTCCCATGGAATAAAAATGTGAAATACCTACCTCCTCATGAAAATATTTGAGGGGAATATTGGGCACCAAGATATTTCCAGAAATGTTACATTCTAGAGTAAATTTTTTAAAAATTTGAATCAAATATGGGAATTTCACATTCCCATAAAACATTCTAGAAAATGTGAGAAACATTCCTTAAACTAAACACTCCCTCAAAATCTTTTCTCTCCACCTTCGAGATAAGCATATTTTTGCATCCTACGAAGAACTTTTGGATGCTCACTACGTTACAAAACGTGAAATGAACGCTTACGTACCTGACTCAATTGTATTAATGTAAAGTCTGCAATTATGAAATTAAGGCTGAAGTTGAGTAAAGGAGTTTACCTTTCGGCTATTTAACTTGTATAGTCGGTGGAGATAGCCAGATAGACTACAAAATGTGAGAGGCTCGTTTGGTTCCTTATTGTTTATTAAGGGTTCTGAACCACTTTCACTTTCAACACATTTCATCCATAGAAAAGGTCCCCTTATCCTTGATTGGTGCAAAATATAATTTGGAGGGAGGGCTGACAGGATGAAGATAAAATTTTATATAAGGTAATTATTAGAAATATATTGTATATTGTGCATATAAATTTTAATTCATTTTTTTCATATGTATATAAAAAAATTTATTAATTTATTACAAATAAATAAATAAAATAATAACTTATTTTATGTGAAATACTAAAAGATTAAACATTCATTAATTTATTGAAAGAAAACGTTCATCGAAATAAATGTTTGTACATGTCCTTTGATATAATTGACAACTAATTTGCATTGTTGCAATTTTATTTTTTTTATTTTTAGTTATGCATTGACATTGTACTATAAAAATTATGCAACAAAGAATGCCTTCATTGTTTGTTCTCATTTTGATTCCAATTTAATTGTTAAATAAGTATTTATTGTTATTTCCATGTCCTTGTTATCAAATACAATTCATATATAGCAAAACCTTTTATATCATGTAGCAAAATAAAAAATAAGCTAAAAAGTATAGCATGCTTTATAAGAATTTACAATTATTAGGGTCTCATGTATAATATTGAAATACCATAAATATAAAATTTGTATTTACTTACCTAATGGATTTGCAATCGTAATTGAATTTAGTGAAAGCTAATAAATTTTTCTCAACTAAATCATCCTTTTTGCTCTTCTCCTTAGTCATAATACTTATTTATAAAACCCTTGTAATCCTCCCTATAACGCTCTGTTTGGTTGGAGTGAATAGGGGGGAGAAAAGAAAATTAGGGTAGAAATGAGGAAAGAAGTGCCAATTTTTTTCTGTTTGGTTGGGGGAGAAAATAGGAAAGAAGAGAATTTTGTAGATGCGCAGTAATGTGGGCCCCGCATTTTTTTTTCTCTTCTACTTTGGGGAGAAACAAGCAGGAAACTCTTGCAGAAGCTGGTGTCGAGGAGTTGGCCACCGTACAGAAGACGAGCTAGCTAGAGTGAGGCTGCTGCTGTCGGACGGAACTCCACCGTGAAAGCACCAGCGACGTCCTTGCGAGGTGAGCTTCCGGTCGACATCCTTCCCCATGGTTTTGCTGGTTTCTACTGTGCCTATGCCTATATCTTCAGCCTTGCTGCGCCTGTGTCTTCAGTCACGTGTGGACGAGGAGGCTGCCAGAGACGAGGAAGCGGCTGTAGATCCGGACGTAGACAGTGCTGGGCGTGGAGAAGCTGCTGCCAATCCGGAGCTGGGCGTGAAGGAAGCTGCTGCAGGGGAGCCGGGTCTGTGCGACCCACTTACCGGGTCGGGCATGGAACCACACCGGGTCCAACCCGACCCAGTTTGATTGGGTCAAACTGACCCGGATTCCTTTGATTTTTTTTAATCATGTTTTCAGATTATTCTTTGGAAAATAATAATGTTAATATTTTGCATTATTTATTTAACTATCTTTAGGTTATTTAAATTTGAATGATAATAATGAAAATATGTAAATTTGAATACTATGATTTTATTTGGAAAAAAAAATCAAGTGTATTAAAAAAAAGTGAGCAACTAGTTATGGTATATTTGATTCAATTAAACAGAATATATATCAATTGTTTGAAAGTTAGAAAATGAAATTTGGTACATATGGGTGTTGTTTTAAATTCTAAAAATTATCCTAATTCCTTGTACTATACAATTAGGGAACACAATGTCCAATACTAGTGAGGATAGCCTATTTTACCCGTCATTCTTATTAATTTATATTTTGATGTTATTAATTGACATACATAAAGTTTGGGCTTCTGTACGAACTGCACAATTACTATTGATGAGCTGTTTAGTTTAAGTTATGTTGGTTATTGTACAATTGCTAGTTGTTATCTATAACTATAATCACATATTCATACATAATTATTGTTTAACCTAACATTATGTTGATTTGTTAGGATGTAGGTCACTACAAGAACCCAAATGCTTCAAATGCTGGGGAAGACTACATTGTTTGTAATGTTGCGGCTTGACACAAATGTTATATTTGAGAAATGTGTATTGTATAATATGGAGTTATTTGCTTATGTTGGATTATTGTAGTATCTGTCCCCATGCTTTTATGGATCATGTAAGACTTCTTTAACTAGTCCCATGAACACACACAGCTTTATTGGATCATCTATGTTCCCCATTAGTGCATCCATGTATATTTTCTAATATGTTTAATGTAAGAGTTATTAGATTAAAGCTAATATCTTGATTGTTAATATGTTGTTGATTATTGAAGGGTTCTATATATTTTTCCCATGAACACGCACAGTTGATGATGAATATTAGGTTAACACATTTTATAATGTATCTTATTTTGAATTGATAACATTCAGTAAAAAGAGGATAAAGTTTATATCTTTCTATTTCACGTGACAATGAGTTTATTCAATTTAACATTGTGCACATCTTCTTAATTTTTTAGTAAGTAAATTTGTAAATGTCATCCAAAAATATGATGGCTTAGAATTATAATTAATTATTTATTTAGTATAATTAATAAATTATTTTAATTAATTATTTTAATTATAAATAATTTAATATTTAAAATTTAAATGTTATTTTGGTATAATAAATGTTCTTGTATGAATTTTATATCCTTTCAAATAAAATAATTCATATTATCCATTTTCTTTTTCTTCTATTTTCTCCTCTATCCAAATACACCTAATTTCTCCTGCATTTTCTTTTCTCCTCTGTTTTCTCTTACAACCAAACAACCTTGAAGAAAATAACTTCTCTCCTATTTTCTTTCTCCTCCATTTTTTCTTACAACCAAACAAAGCCTAAAAGTTTTACTAAGCTTTTGGCATATACAACCACCAAACCATACTAAACTACATAAATGTATTAAGCCCATATATTTAAGATCATAATTTTAAAATGGACCTCATGCATATATCACAATTTGGCTAAATTTTAATCAGTCGATTTTATTAAATTAAAAAATACTAATTAATAGCATCTCACTTTATGAAAATTTTAACATTCTCCCACTTGAATAATATTAATTAGGTTTTATAAGAGTTTTAACAAAATACATTTTGAAAATAAGACTCCAGACTGATTGATTAAAAAATTTATATTTCCAAAATTAAAAATGATTTAGCCGTTTGAGACAACATCATAACAATCTTATCTAATATAGCTAACCAACACTGAATCATAGTAGCCTTTATGCCCCTTATTAACTTTAGACCAATTTATGGTTACAAGAGTTAATGACTTTATCAACAATGAATTTTAGTGTGATTGTATAGTAAGAAGCAAATGTGATTAAATGTTTTTTTTTTTAATTATCAGTCCTCCATAATTTCTCCAAATTTGATGAGAAATCCATATGCTATATGTATGTCTCATCCATATTCTCGAGATCATTCAATTGAGTCATTCTATGAGATATACTTTTTTTATGTCAAAGTCATACTTAAGATAGATACTAGTTTTAAGAAATAAAATTTCAATACCTATAAGTACATGTGCAAGTAAAAATATATAATAACATAAACTATCCACTTTTTGATGATTATTAATGAAATTAAATATCTCATAGAAAAGAGGGTCTAACATAGCAAATTATAACATGAGAGTATCAAATATAGAAAATATGCTCCTACTAATTAAATGTATCAAAAGACCTTAAGACACCTATATTCTTAACATATTTACTAAAAACTACAGGTCTTAGCTATTTAGTCAGAGGATCAGTAATCATATTGTTTGTATCAATATGCTCTATAGTAATGTCACCATTTTTCATAAAATTTTTGACCTTAAGATACTTTATTTCCAAATGCTTAGACTCAAGTATAGTTTTGTTATTTTTGGAAAACAACATAACTAATATGTTATCATAGTAAATCCTTAGTGGATTAGAGATGGAATCAACAATGTAAATACTAAAGATAAGATTCTTTAGCTAAATAACTTGTTTAGCTATTCCATAACATGCAACAAACTTAACTTGCATAATGGAAGAAGCCAAGAGTATTTGTTTCACACTCCTCCAAGATACAGCTCTTTCAACCAACATAAAAATGTATCATGAGGTGGATTTTATATCATCTTGACAGCTAACAAAGTTAGAATCTGTGTGTCTAACAATCTTAAGATTGTTAATTTTTCTGTAAACTAGCATATAATTTTTCATCCTTTGTAAGTATCTCAACATTTTCTTGATAGCAACCCAATGATTCATACTAGGGTTAGAAAGATACCTATCAAGAACTCTCACTGTAGATGTTATATTTGGCCTAATGCAGGCTTGTGCATATATAAGACTTCCCACCACACTAGAATAAAGTATATTTTTCATTGATTCTCTTTCTAAATCATTCCTGAGACATTAACTGAGGTTGAGTTTGTCACCTTTTATAATAGGTGCATCCCTACCTTTATCATTTTGCATGTTAAATCTAGTAGGTACACGATCGATATAAAACCTTTGTGAAAGTCCCAATAAACCTCTAGATTGGTCTTTATGAATCTTTATCCTAAGAACAAATAAAGCATTTTCAAGATCTTTCATATCAAAAATCTTAGACGATGATTGTTTAGTCTTATGCAGTAATCTATTATCATTAATAGCTAGAAGAATATCATCCACATAAAGTATAAGAAAAATATATTTACTCCCACTGATCTTAATGTATATGCATTAATCAACTTTATTTTCTTCAAAGTTCATGAAAGTAATCACCTCATTAAATTTAAAATATCATTCCCTGGAAGTTTATTTAAGCCTATAAATAGATTTTTTAAGTTGACACATTAAGTGTTCTTTTCTAAGCTCTTGAAAATCTTCTGGCCGTACCATATAAACTTCTCTCAGATCTCCATTCAAAAAGGTTATCTTTACATCCATCTAATGGAGCTCTAGATCATATTGTGCTACTAAGGCCATGATAATCCTAAAAGAATCCTTATATGACACTGGTGAAAGGGTCTCATTGTAATCCACTCCTTCTTTCTGAGTAAATCCTTTTACCACCAATCTAGTTTTAAGCCTTTCAACATTACCCTTAGAGTTTTTCTTAGTTTTATACACCCATTTACAATCAATAAGTTTACACCCTTTTAGAAGCTTAACAAGCTCTTAAATACCATTGTGAGCCATAGAATTTATTTCATCTTTTATTACATCTATCTGCATGTCAAATTGTGGATTAATTATTACACCTTTAAAAGTCACAGGATCAATAACATGACTAATATCATAGTCACTTTCTCTAAGAAAAACTAAGTAATTATTAGAGATTGCAGATTTTCTTTATCTGGTAGATCTTCTTAAAGACATCTCAACTTCATTCTCCTAAGCTTAAGTTATATTAGTAGGATAAGGAATTGGATTAGGAGGTTAATCAAAAGGAATAGGATTTGTATTCTGCTATACATTATCTTCTCCTTCAATATTTATTGGTACTGTAAGACTTTGTAGATTTGGTAAAGGGAAAGTGACATATCTTGCAAGCTTACTATCATTGATAACTTCTATGGTGCTTCTATCTATAGTACCCTATTCTAAAATTTTTCCACTTGTGACTCCATAAATTTAGCTCTTCATTTAGGATAATAGAATTTGTACCCTTTAGAATGGTCTAGGTACTTTAAAAAGTAGCAACAAGTAAACCAAGGTTCAATTTTCTTTGCAAAAGGATTATAAATTCTAACTTCTGCAGGATATCCGTAAACTTGAAAGTGGTTCGAGCTTGGTTGCCTACCGATCCACAGTTCAAAAGGTGTTTTTAGCATAGATTTGCTGGGTACTTTATTCAATATATATAATGCACATTTTATGGTTTCACCTTAAAGAGATTCAAGAAGATTAGTTTTACTCATCATATCTTTAAGAGTGTAATTTCTGCTTTCGATCACACCATTTTGTTCAGGACTACCAAGCATAGTATATTGGGTAATTATTCAATTCTCTTGTAGGTATTTAATAAATGGTCCCATATGCTGTCTAGTTGTACCATGTCTATCATAATAATTATCACCTCAATCAAACTTGATAATTTTGATGACTTTTCCTAATTGTTTCTCTACCTTCATTTTAAAGATTTTAATTTTTTCAAAAGCATCAGACTTCTCCTTAATTAAGTAAAGGTAATCATAATGAGAAAATCATCAATAAAGGTAACAAAATATTTATTATCACATAGAGCAAGAGTAAGTGGTCCACTAATATCAGTATATACAATTTCTAAACAGTCAAAATTTCGAGTGATACCTTTACTTTTAATCTTAGTTAACTTACCCCTTATAATACATGTATCCAAGATTTCAAAATTAAAAGAAAGTAAAGAACCATCTTTTATCAATTTATTAATTCTCTCATTTGGGATGTGATCTAATTTTTTATGCCATAACAAGAAAGACTTTTCACTAACTAAAGTTCTCTTAAGCACTATATTTTCAACACTCATACAATTATATTCATTATTTTGGGTCAATCATAATCTATATAAATTATCAATTAGCTTAAACTCACTAACAACTTTGGATTTAAAGATAAATTAACTTTTCTATTCTTAACATTAAAATAATATCCATGTTTATCCAAAACAAAAACTAAAATTAAAATTTTCTTAAAAGAGGGTATATAAAAAATATTTTCCAAAATAAGTTCAAAACCAAACTCTAAATTTAAACTTATTATTCCTATATAACTAACTTCAACTTCAATATTATTTCTAACTCTAAGCTTGACTTCTTTCTCACTTAGCTTCCATTTATTTTTGAATCCCTGCAAAGTAACAACAATGTGAACAGTTGCACTATTATCAAGCTACTACAAATTTAATGGGGCACTAACAAAATGAGATTCACAACAAATGAAAGTTAGTGGTTTACCTTCTTGTTTATCCTTTTTCTCTATCTAAGACTTGTATTTGTGGCACTCAAACTTCTTATAACCTTTCTTTTTGTAGAAAAAACATTTATCATATTTCTTAATGGCAGCTTTAAAACTACTTGCCCTTTTTGTCTGATTATTGCCTTAGTTTTTGTTGCCTTGAAACTTATTAAGAGCTTTTGATCCAAACTTCTTAGGCTAGTTCGAATTTTTTTTGTGGCTAAATTTGGAGTTAATAGTGAGTAAGGTACTCTCATTTTTCTCTCTTTTAAGTTTTTCTTCTTCAGAAACACATTTGGATAAAAGATCATTGATACTCTAAATTTCATTCATGATGTTATAGGCAGTTTTAATTTGGGTGAATTCATGAGGGAGAGAATTAATGACATGGTGAACAATGAATTTGTCAAGTAGGGTAATTTCATGGGAAGCTAATTTATTTTTAATGTAGACCATTTTTATGATGAAGTCTCTAACATTTCCAATAAAATTATACCTCATACTCGTTAGCTCACTTATAAGGTTCCTAACCTTAAACTTGTTAAATTTTTTGTACATCTTACTCATAGTATTATAGAGTTCTTTAGCATTCTCAATAGCATCTAACTCACTCAAAATGTACTGAAAGACAGATCTCTTAATGGCATGTAGGTACATATTGTTTACTCTATCCCACTTGGCAAATAACTCATTTTGTTCAGTAGTACTTTGAGCAGTGATGGTTGTACGCAGATCAATATGTAAGGCTATATCTATATCACTTATAACTAGGGTAAAGTTCAAGTCTTCATTCCATCTCTTATAGTTGAATCCATGTAAGATTTTAATGGTAGCTTGATTACCATTTATAATAAAAGTCACTACTCAAGACAAAAATGTAACAATTAACCAATGGATAATTTTAAATAGCAATAATTCCTGATGTGTTACAATAACTGGAAAGTCTAGGTGCATTATCGTTTTCTTCCCTTTAAGCAAAAAATATGATATGTTAGTAAGTACTTTCTTCATAAGGTTAATATGAAAATATCTAATTTTTAAAAAATCATCCCCTTTGGGTAGATAGATTTTCTAAACTGATATATTTTCAATCGTGATACCTTATGCCTTATACCAAAACTATCTTACATTATAGCCCATTTTGGGCAAATGATTATATAAGATAATTCTAACACTATCTCATGATTTCTGAATAAGAAAATATTTCACTAATCACTATAAATGAGCTACTTTGGTAGCCAAGTATTTATAATTACTAATGAAATTTTTCTTAAAATTTTTAATTATTAGAATCTCATGTATGATAATTAAAACACTATAAATATAAAATTTGTATTTACTTATCTGATGGATCTGCAACAATAATTAAATTTAGCGAAAGTTAATGAATTTCTTCAACTAAATCTTTCTCTTCGTTCTTCTCATTGGTGGTGACTCTCAATAGGTAGAAATCATGTATATCAAAAGTGAAGAAGGAATCTAGCCATAATCCTTATCTATAAAACTCTAGTAATCCTCTTCATAAAAGGTTTACTGGGCCTTTAGCCTACATAATCACTAAACTACGTAGATGTGCTAAACTTATATTTTTAATATCATAATTTTAAAATAGGCCTTATGCATGTCTCACAATTGGATTAAATTTTAATTAGTTAGTTTTATTAAATTAAAAATTATAAATTAATAGCAGCTCACTTTATAAAAAATTCCAACATGCTTAAAATGCATTATAATTAATGAAACATTGTACATTAAACAACTTTGCCACTAAGTTGTTAGCAAATCATCTCTAGGATTTATTTAAGTACTGCAAAAATTAAACAACCAATAATTTAATAATCTCTTTTCCAAGAACTCTTTTAAATAATCTAAAGAAGTAGTGAAATGATTAAATGATTTAGATAAATAATAGAATGATGGAAGATAAAGATTTATTTATCTTTTTCATTTATTCTCAATTATTCATTTTCTATAGATAAATAATCACCTCTAAGATAACACTTAAATTAATATATCTTTTAACTATGTACCAATATATCCCTTGAACATGAACTCACATAATTCTTAATTATGAACCAATGCATTTTTTAATTACAAACTATCGTGTCTTTTACATACAAACAATCATATTTAGTAAATATAAATGATGTGTCTCTTGAATAAAAGCCATCAATTTTAATTATGAACTTATATGTCTATTTATCATAAATCAATATATCTTTTAATCATAAACTATTATATCTCTTGATTTCAAAATAATATGAATTTCCAACAACTAATATATGCTTTAATATTTCAATTTGAGAATTTAATCACATATATACATAATAATTTATAAACTATTTTCGACATTCTCTTAAAATATGTTATAATATAGAAATTTTCTATGGTGCTTCACTTAAAAAATAGTGCATATTTATATTGGCAGAATAATGATTGTGATTACATAGAATAATCAACTGCTCAATGTTGGAACCTAGTTTTGGAGGCCAACAATGCAGTCTCAATCCTTTTTCTACTGATGTAAGTATGCATAATTCTCATTGAATATGGTATGATTGATCTCCTATATTTGTTACTGGCAGGTGATACTTTACCTTGATCACAAATTTTAAATTAAAATAATTTTATGTATTTTAAAATAAAGTGAAAAAATTTTACAGCACGACTCAAGAATTAGCAAACAGCTTACTTGGAAGCGTGACATTTTCACATCATCGAGAGAAGTTAGATAAAATCATGCTATTATTTTGATATGTGGGTGCTCTCCGCAATTACATTGAGCGTCACAACCATACCCTTAGAACCAGAAAGGTTATATTTTCTATTTTAACTCCTTCCCCATTACTCTTAAGTGTCATTAAAGAATAATACAATAAGTTTAGAACTTTTTTAAAAAAAAGCATATTTTTACATAAAAAATATAAAATAATAATAATTTTATATTAATGAAGAAACTACAATGTAAAATTTAATGTCAATATGAAATATAATTGTGAAAATAATTTAGTGGTAAAAATTTATAATTTTGTAAAAGAAGAAATATCAAATATATTTAATATTATAATCATAATTTAAATAAATTACACTCACTTCATTTTGAAATTTGATATAATAATAATAATAATAATAATAATAATAATAATAACAATAGTAGTATGACTAATGATAAATATACCTTACAAAAGCAAAGAATGCAAAAAAATGAATAAACAACTAACTTACACATAATTTATTTCTAAATAAGATTATAATATCTAATTGCTATCAAAGATAGCAACAAAATTCTATTTTAAATAAAGAACATTTAATTATTAAAATATAATATATTAAATATTAAAATATAATAAATTATAAAATATTTTTATATATATTTCAATGAATTTTTAGATATTAAATATTAAGATTTAATTTATTACATGTTAAAATTTTTTATTTATTAATTTTAAATAAAAATATGATTTATTATATTATATTTTATAATAAAAAATTAATAAAAATATTTTTGAAATAATTTTAAAAATTTTAAAAATATCAAATATGAATCAAATATAGTAATATAACATATATATAAATTTGATAAAATATTCTTAAAAAAATTTATAATAAATCAAATATAGAAATATTATATTCATATTAATTAAATTTTGAAAAATTACATTCTCAAAAATATATACTTTTTTAAAAATATAAAATTTTGTAAAACAAATTTGATCACTTTCAAAATCTTTTCTCTCCACCTTCCAATAGATAAGTGTATTTCTGCATCCTACGAAGAACTTTTGGATGCTCATAAACTATGTTACAAAACATGAAATGCACGCTTACGTGCTTGACTCAATTGTATTAATGCAAAGTCTGCAATTATGAAATTAAAGCTGAAGTTGAGTAAAGTTGTTTACCTTTCGCCTATTGAACTTATATAGCCAGTGGAGACAGTCAGACAGAGTACAGAATGTGAGAGGCTTGGCTGGTTCCTCATTGTTTAAGGGTTCCCGAACCACGCACACTTTCTGACACAATTCATCTATAAAAAAGGTACCCTTATCCTCAATTGGTGCAAAATATAATTTGGAGGGGAGGATGACCGGAAGAAGATAAAATTTTATATAAGATAATTATTAGAAATATATTATATATTGTGTATATAAATTTTAAATCATTTTTTTACATATGTATATAAAAAGCTTCATCAATTTTTCACAAATAAATAAATAAAATAGTAATCATTTATTTTATGTGAAGCACTAAAAAATTCCACACTTATTTATCCATCGGAAAAAAAAAATTATCAAAATGAATGTTTATACTTGTCTTCTGATATAATTGATAACTAATCTGCATTGGTTAAGATTTTGCTTCTATATTTTTAATCATGCATGATATTGCACAATAAAAATTATAGAATAAAGAATGCCTTCATTATTTGTTCTTATTTTGATTCCCATTTAATTGTCAAAAATGTATCTATTGTTATTTCTATATCCTTGTATTCAAATACAATTCATACATAGCAAAACCTTTGATTCATGGAGCAAAATAAAAAATAAATTAAAAAGTATAGCATGCTTAAAATGTATTATAATTAATGGAACATTGTACATTAAATGACTTTGTCATAGAATTGTTAGCAAATCACCTCTAAGATTTATTTAAGTACGTCAAAAATTAAATCGTCAATAATTCTCACTTCCAAGAATTCTTTTAAATGATTTAAAGAAGTAGTGAAATAACTAAATGATTTAGATAAGTAATAGAATAAGGGAAGATAAAGATTTATATATCTTTTTTCATTTATTCTTAATTATTCACTTTTATTTCATCATTTTCTATATCATATGTTCATCTTTTGTCTAACTATTTTATCATATCTATAGATAACATTTAAATTAATATGTCTTTTGACTATGTACCAATATATCCTTTAAACATTGACATATTTCTTAATTATGAACCAATGCATATCTTAATTATGAACCATCATGTTTTTTATATACAAACCATAATATTTAGTAAAATATGAATCATGTGTTTCTTGAATAAAAACCATCAATCTTAATCATCAACTTATGTGTCTATTCATCATAAATCAATATATCTTTTAATTGTAAACTATTATATCTCTTAATTCCAAAATAATATGAATTTCCAACAACTAATATGCATTTTAATATTTCAATTTGAGAATTTAACCATGTATATATATGTAATAATTTGTAAACTACTTTCGACATTCTCCTATAATATGTTATATTATAGAAAATTTCTACAGCACCTCACTTAAAAAATAGTGTATATTTACAATGGTAGAATAATGACTGTGATTACATCGTATAACCTATTGCTCAATGTTGGGGCCTAGTTCTGGAGGTAATGAACAAATCATAGAAAATCATAGGCATGATATTTAGTATTGATGAGCCAATCATAGAAAATTATGGGCATGATATTATTATATTAATGTATATCTGTAATTAGTCACGTAAAATTTAGTGATAGGAGAAATTTCAAGAATATTTGTGATAGGAGATATGATGTATATATATAGAGATCATTGTGTAATGTAAAAATAACTTTCTCGGCTAAACTTTCTTTATGGTATCAGAGCTCTAAGGGCTCATACACAGGCTCTGAAAGTTCAAACCAGATTATACAGACATGGCAAGCAATCAAGAGCAACTTGCTCACCAAAAGAAGCGATTACCTTCCCCTTATGACCTTACCTTAAATGATAATTTTGGGAATGTAATCACTCAGGTGCAGTTGCAAGGCAAGAACTATAAGGAATGGGCACGTGCTATGAGAACATCCCTTCGTGCAAGAAGAAAATAAGGGTTTATCAATGGCACTATAAATCAACTAAATGAAGGAACAACTAAGGTAGAAGACTAGTGGACAGCTCAATCCATGCTAGTGTCATGGATTTTGAACACAGTGGAGCCAAGTTTACACTCTACAATGTTCTATATAAAGAATGCATGAGATCTCCGGGAAGATATTAGGGAAAGGTTTTTAGTTATGAATAGGCTGAGAATACACCAATTGAAAGCAAATCTAGCTGTATGTAAGTAAACAGGGATGACTACAGTAACGTATTATGGAAAGTTGAAAACATTATGGGATGAACTTGCAAATGATAAATAGATAACGTTGTGCAGTTATGGAGGTTGCAGATGTGATATAACTTCCAAACTTGAAAAGCACAAAGAGGAGGAACGAGTGCATCAATTTCTAATGGGACTTAATGATGCTATTTATGGAATGGTGCATTCCAATCTTCTAACTACAGATCCACTACCATCTCTGAATAGAGTTTATTCAGCTATGATACAGGAGGAGCGAGTTAAGACTATCATAAAGGCCAAAGAAGAGTGAGGAGAGGTGATAGGGCTTGTGGTTCAAGCTGGTGGCAAAAATAAAAGACGTGGAGACTTGAAAAACAAATCCATGTTCTGCACTAACTGTAATCGAAGTGGACATGATATCAACAATTACTTCCAGCTGATTGGGTATCCCGATTACTGGGGTGATAGGCCGAGGAATGAAGGCGGGAGTAGTACACAAAGGAGAGGCTAGCAACCAGGTGGAAGAGGCCAAGGAAAGGGAGCTATTGGTGTACACGCGAATGTAGCACAAAACTGGTGCAAGTTCATCCATAGGAGAGGTTGAGAAAGCTGGGCTTACAAGGTTGACTTCTAAGCAATGGCAGACGCTCATGGATATACTAAATATACATAAACCAAACATAGTAGAGAAAATGACAGGTAAGCCATATAACAGCTTATGGATACTCGACAGTGGAGCATCAAATCACATGACTGGCACCTTGGAAATTATGTGTGACCTATAAGATATACAAGCCTGTCCTATTGGTTTGCCAAATGGACAACACACAAGTGCAACTAAGGAAGGAGTCGTGGTATTAGATGAAAGACTGAAACTCCATAATGTTCTCTATGTTCCGAACCTTCACTGTAATCTGATATCTCTCTCACACCTTATGGATGATTCAAATTGTGTTATTCAATTTATTGATAAACTGTGTGTGGTGTAGGACCGCATCTCGAGCATGTTGATTGGTGCGAATGAATGGAAGGATGAGCTCTATTACTTTTGAGCAGTCTGAGAAGTACAAGCATGTAAAGTTACAGGAGTAAATCAACTTGAGTTATGGCATTGGCGACTGGGACACCCTTCCTTGAAGATTACTCAGCTAGTCTTGGATACCAGTAAGAATAAAGAACATATAGACTTGAATAAGACTCGTGATGTGTGTTTAAGGGCAAAGTAGACAAGAGAAAAGTTTTCTCTAAGTGAACATGTAGCTAGTGATACATTTGAATTAATTTACCGTGATTTATAAGGTCCTTATAGAACTGCATCATCTTATGGTACATTTTATTTTATGACAATTATGGATGATTATTCTCCTGGTGTGTGGATTTACTTGATTGGTGATAAACGAGAAGTGTCACAAACTCTCATAAATTTCTTTGCTTTAATCAAAAGACAATATGATAAATAAGTAAAGATTTTTAGAAGTGACAATGGAACGAAATTCACTTGCATGAAGAATTATTTTTCAAACATCATGTGTTGGGACACCACAACAAAATGGGAGAGTTGAGAGAAAATATAGACACATTCTTAATATAGCGCGGGCTTTACACTTCCAAGGAAATCTTCCTATTGAATTTTGGGGTGAATGCATTTTAACTGTAGGGTATCTATTAAACAGGACTCCTTCAGCTATTTTAAATGGTAAAACTACTTATGAGATATTGCATGGACAGAAACCTTCACTTAAACATATACGAGTGTTTGGATGCCTTTGGTATGCATATAATCAAAATAGAAAAGGTGATAAATTTGCTAGTAAAAGTAGAAAATGTGTTTTTATTATATATCCGTATGGGAAGAAAGGGTGGAAGTTTTTTTATCTTGAAAGCAAAGAACAATTTGTTTTACGGGATGTAAAGTTTAATGAAACTGAATATCCATTTGCTAATAAACCTAACATAATTCCTAATAGAATTTGTGGGCCTGAACTGCAAGATAGGGTTGTTGAATTAGATGAGGAGCCACTGGATAATGCTCCTACTCTTGGGGATGCAGTTTTGGTTTCTAACCAAGATGGGCTTGGCCTAGACGACAGGGGGTGGAGATGGAGAAATTAAAATAGTAGACCAATCTCTTTCAAACAATTTATTAGAAAATATCTCAAAATTGACAGGCTAACTAATCGCACCTACTGAACCACTGGATCGAGGATATAGAATTAAAGTTCCCTCTACTAAACTACGAGATTTTGTTACTCATAACATTCAGAAGATGAGCCCATCCGCCCATTCATCCTATCCAACATCATCCTTAGGTAAACCTTATCCAATAGCACATTATATTCAATTTGACAAATTTTCCTTAGCATATCGGGCTTTTCTTGCAAGTCTTGATCATGATAAAGAACTTGCCACATATACTGAAGCAATAAAAGATCTTAAATAGAAGGAAGCCATGCAAAGCAAAATTCAAGCCCTTGAAAAAAATGAAACATGACCATTACCTACTTACCTTCAGGAAAGAAGGCACTTGGATGTAAATATATCTATAAAATTAAACACAAATCTGATGGGACAGTGGAGAGGTTTAAAGCTCGCTTAGTTATTCTTGGGAATCACCAAGTTGAAGGGGTAGATTAAAATGAGACCTTTGCACCTGTTGCTAAAATGGTAACTGTGCGAACTATTTTGGCAATCGCTGCAACAAAGAACTGGGAGTTACATCAGATGAATGCGCACAATGCTTTCCTCTGTAGGGATCTTCAAGAGGAGGTTTTCATGAAACCACCACCTGATTTCCATACCACACAGCTTAGGATAGTATGCAGACTTCGTAAATTACTGTATAGGCTTAAGCAAGCTTCAAGGTGTTAGTTTGCCAAGCTCTCTACTGCACTTAAAGCATATGGATTCAAACAATCATTGTCCGATTATTCTTTATTTGTGTTGCAGAAACGTGACATTTTTCTTATGGTACTAGTCTATGTTGATGATTTCATTATTTTTGGAAATGATCGTGTCGCTATTTCAATATTCAAAATTTACTTAAACACTTACTTTCATATGAAGGATTTAGGGACTCTAAAATATTTCCTTGGTGTAGAAGTTACACGATCGCCTACAGGAATTTTTCTTTGTTAAAGGAAGTATGCTTTGGACATAATTATTAAAACTAGTCTTCTTGGTTCTAAACCTGCCTACGCCCTACTTAAGCAGAACCACCATTTGCTTTTGTTGCCAGAGAGTCCTTTCCTCAGCCCAAGAAATATGGACGCTTAGTGGGTCGCCTTATCTACCTATGTTTCACGAGACCAGAGCTTTTATATTGTGTTCACATCCTATCTTAGTTCATGTAGCAACCGAAGCAAGCACATTAGGAAGCTGCTTTACATGTAATCCGTTATTTGAAAGGCAATCCCGAGCAAGGTATCATGCTACGAAGCGATAGCAATTTACAACTCTATGGATGGTGTGATTCAGATTGGGCTAACTGCCCTTTGACTTGACGCTCACTCACAGAGTGATTTTATCCTTCTTGGTCACTCACCCATATCTTGGAAAACCAAGAAGCAACACACTATTTCTCAATCTTCTACTGAAGCTGAGTATCGTTCTATGGATGGCTACCACCATTTGTGAACTAAAATGGCTCAAAGGCCTTCTCTCTAGCCTTGATATCTTTCATACTCAACCAATGCAACTTTATTACAATAGCCAAGCTGCTCTTCACATTGTTAAAAATCCTGTCTTCCACGAACAGACCAAACATATTGAAGTTAATTGTCACTTTGTCCGAGATGAGATACTTAAAGGCAACATTTATCTTACTTATGTGCCTACCAGTACACAATTAGTTGATATTCTTACAAAAGCACTTGGGCAGCCTCAATTTCTTTCTTTATTGGGTAAGTTGGGCATTCATAATCTTTATGCACTAACTTAAGGGGGGTAATGAGCAAATCATAATGAATCATGGGCATGATATTTAGTATTAATGAGCAAATCATAGAAAATTACGGGCAAATCATAGAAAATTATGGGCATGATATTATTACATTAATGTATATTTGTAATTAGTTACGTAAAATCTGGTGATAGGAGAAATTTTAGGAACATTTGTGATAGGAGATCTAATGTATATGTATAGAGATCATTGTGTAATGTAAAAATAACTTTCTCGGCCAAACTTTCTTTAGGAGGCCAACAATCTACTGATGTAACTATACATAGTTCTCATAAAATATGGCATGATTGATCTCCTATATTTGTTACTCATAGGTCATACCTCACCTTGATCGTTTTTACATTTGAACAAGTGACAAAATTTAAATTATAATAATTTTATGTATTTTAAAATAAAGTGAGAAATTTTCCAGCACGACAAAGGGAGAAGCAGCTCAAGTATTAGCAAACGGTTTATTAGGAAGTGTGACATTTTCACATCATTGAGAAGTTATATAAAATCATGTTATTATTTTGATACATGTGCGCTCTCCATGATTACATTGAGCGTCACATCGATGCCCTTAGAAGCAGAAAGTTTATATTTTTTATTTTAACTCCTTCCCCTAATAGTTTTAAGTGTTATTTTAAAAAAAATTATTTTTATTTATCTATTATCTATCTAATAACTTTATTTATTAACTGACTTTTAATAAAGAATATATTAATAAATTATAATTTATTTATTCTAAAATTTAAATTATTTATTATATTTTCAATTCTTATGCATTTATCTTAAATAAAATTTAAAACATAATAGAATGAATATTCATACACACATTTATACTTTGACCATTTGGAAGTTGATTTGGACGCGGGTGTGTTTGGCAGACTACCTCCGTTATATGACCGGTGTTTCCTACGTAGGTTTATGTCCGGCTGATCGACGTCCGGAGTGGGCATCAATACTTATGTGTTAATGAAGTTACATATAATATGAAAGGAATTATAATCTTTCTATCCCTTTTTTTATTAAAAATAAAAAGTACCAAAGAACTGGTTTTACTTAAAAAAATGCAAAACACGCTTATGTTAACCAAATCCTCATTCTTCTTTCTTTCTGATAACTCACCAACAGCTTTCTTAATGTAAAGACCTTTCCTCCTTCCGTTTATCTGTTCTTTATGGGGTTGTGGTCGGTTTGGCAACTAAATTGTGACAACACCCAGGCTTTCCTCCTTTTCCCAGAATTAGGCCCATGTTAACCTTCCGGGCCGGAGGCTCCATTTTTTGAATTCTTTTATGATGTAAACAATCCCAAGTCGTTGGCCCAAAGAAAGAAGGAGGTAGTCGAAAAAAAAAAGAGGGTAAAAACACATCCCAACTTTCAAGTCAGCAGCTTGGTTTCCTTCTTGAGAAGTGCCACTCAATTGCCAAAAGTCTCGAAAAACCAAACAAAGTTATCGGTTATTATCGAGTGTTTTTTTTCTTTTTAACGTGAATGATAAATCATTCATATATATAAAATCTTAGATTTAAATCGTAAACAAAAGAGGAAAATTTTCTAAAGACAAAATTATTATCTTTTTTTTCCTTTTTTTTTTTTTGAGAACTATAATACCTTGATACGAAATCAGAGCAACTCACCTTGTCTTATTTGGTTGGCTACCAACCGTCGGATAGAGTAGATAAATAACTTAAATTATAATGGGTGGTGGCAATTTAATGACTTATAATCCATATATTACCTACTTTACAAGGTGACATAAACTTTTGCAAGTAAATAACAACAAAAAAGTACAATTATAAAAACTACCTAATTGATTAAGTTCTAATCAATTTTTTTCTTAATTTTAATTTATGCAACTTAATTATTAATGCACGAAATTTAATTATTGTATTGAAAAAATGAATGCAATATATATAATTTAATTAATTTATTATGATTTACTTCATTTTCAAGTTTAATAATGTGTTTAATCTAATTCACATATTAGTTTTATTAACATAAATGAATATTGAAAATTTAAGATAAAAATATTTTGATCATTCCTAAAATTTGATGGAATATGAGGACTACCATTGAGATTTTAAAACCTTACTCAAATCTTCCTATAAACATAAAAAATAATTACTTAAAGTATCATATATCCCTCATTTGAACTTCATGATTATCATTTTTCATCATTTTATAAATGAAAATTTTAAATTTAAATTTAAGTATAATTTTTCTATCTTTTAAAAGAAACTTAAAATGGTTTCCAGATATACTTATCGCACTATTGAATTCGCCTGATGTATATCACTATTCAATAATCCTGTTAACATAGAAGTAATAATACAAGGTTATCAATCATAGCTACACTGTAAGTTCATGCAATATATAAATTTAAAATTAAATTTTATTTAAATTAAATATTTATATAAATATATTTTAAATAAGTGCATGTAATAAAATATTATAAAAATGTTAAAATATAATTTATTATATTTATTTTATAAACATATATATGATTTTGTGAATCACAAATTTTCAACATATATATATATATATATATATATATATATATATATATATATATATATATATATATATATATATATACTTTTTGCTGAATAAAACAACATAAAATTAATTGATTTTTATCACTAAATATAAATTTGGTAAAATTTAAATCCATAACCAAATGAAAATTTTTAACATAAAGATGATTATTATAGAGAATAAATACAAACTAAATAAATAAAAAAATTTGCAACTTATTTTACTCAAAATATATCATATTATATCTATGTTATTTTGTAATACTAGCATATAAGTTGTAAAAAATAAAATGAATAAAAAAATGTAAAATAGCAAAAAAATAGTGTGTTACTTGTAAAGTAACAAAATTTAAAAATAAAATATGTAATCAATTAGTTTAATTAATTGCATCTTTAAGTTATTTAAACAACTTTAACAATAATTACAAAGAAAATATATTGTAATAATACTCAACAATAGTGGCATTTAAATTGTAAATAAAGAGAAGCAATTTTTTTTTAAAAAAAAGAAAAACATGCAATAAACCAAATAAAAAAGAATAACAGTTAAAAATAAAATATGCATTAAACTAATTCACAAAAATAAAATACTTACACTTAGAATATTTTTATAATAAAAATAAAATATATTTTTTTATATTTATACTATTCAATGGTGTAGATAAAAGGAAGAGAAAAGTTCATGTTTCATAAACCCTTTGACAAAATTTCAAATTATGTATATTTATTTGATTTGAAATATAACACTAAAAGATTTATAGGAAGAAAATATTGATAACATTTAAATAAATTGAACTTTAATTTTCAATTAATAGATTTTGAAATTAGTTCAATCAATATATATCTTCTATATTAAACTTTTAAATTGTTTAAAACATTTTTATAATAAAGGAATGATTTGTTGGAGTTTTTTTTTAAAGGAAAAAATACGAAATGGAGTAAACAAAATGCGGGGAATGGTTATCCTCTCAGTTTGAGTGAGTAAGGTATACTTGCTCTAAGAATAATTTGATATAAAAATAATAATACTGCATCTGCTATTATGTTAAGAGGAATTAGAATTTGAAAATAATAATATTTAGTGATTATTCACTTTGGTGCAAAGTTATTAAACAAAATTAAAATTTTACTTGTTGAGAAAAATAAAATATTTAAGTTTTTGTAGCACGCAAAAACAATTTGATCATTAAAATTTAAGTATTGAAAAAATGTAGTGTCCTTTTTCATGTAAAATTTTATACAAAATCAGATAAATTTAAATTATCAAAATGTACAAATTATGTTATTTGATCTAATTAATGCATTGGTTTGTTTATCTAATTTAAGAACTTGCTCTCACTGAAAGCCAAGGATGGAAAATAGCTTTATGATGCATCATTGGAAGCAATGGCTGCAATCACTTTGCATCGTGTGATTTTGAAGTATCTGACAAATATAAAGCAGTGTGAAAGTAGGGAAATGGAAAGCAAGCAAAATTAAATATCTTCGAGGACTACAAAGCAAAGTTAGCCAAAAGTGAAAAAGTAATGGGTAATTAAGTTTCACAAGACAAATATCACCATTTCATTTGTCAATACAATTGGGGTGGGCTATCGTACAAATAATAATAAAGTATTGTAGCTTCTCACCTTTTTTTTTTTTTTTATAACATAAATGATAAAACATTCAACAAACAATATTTTAGGTTTGAATTCTAAGAGAAGAAAAACTCTAAAAGCACCTTTAAGGCGCCTGCCATCATCTGTTTTTTTTTCCTGAAAGCTTTTAATGCATTCAGTGAGAATTAAGAGTAAAGAGCGATTCTTGTGACATTTGATTGGAAAAACCAAAAACCGATTGCAATTAGTTGAGCAATCAGAAAAGGGTCTGAGCTACACCCAACTCAGTCCCTTACCTATATACAATGCAACATTTCGTGAATAAATGCATGTGATTAACGTGAAAACCAAGCTTCATTGAATGATCAAATGCATGCAGCACAGAATTATAACCTAGGCTCATGCATTGCCTGCTTGCTTTTATAACTTTTCGAGGCCGCGTACATGAATTACACAGAAGCATGCAAGGGAGCGCTCAACTGCCGACCATTTTGAAAATAGTAATTTCATATGTACGTACCAAAAATAAAAATTGAAATTAGATTAAGGATATAAATTAATAATTATTATTAAATAAATGATGATAAATAAATTTATGAAGTTTAACTCTATAAATTTAAAACTATAACAATATTTTGAATATGTTTTCAATTACAACCCTTGATACAATACGAAAATGAATCTTGATACAACAATAAGATTGCTGCCTTATAATTTAGAAGTCACAGGTTCAAATATTAAAAACAACCTCTTCAATTATAGGAATAAGGTTGCGTACATCTATTCTCCCTAAATTTCATAGAGGTTTCGTGCACTAAACTTGTCCTTTGCCCTTGATGCAATACCCACACTATATAAAGAGGCTTCGTTATCATTCTAGTTATCAAATTCTTTCGTTTGCCTTTCTATAGCTCTTAAGAATTCGGTCTCCAAATCTTATATTTTATATTTATAATAATTTTGTTCCCTAAAAACCATAATCTAATTCAGATTGCAGGTGAGAAGTAAGGCATGCCACAAATAAAATGATGAATTCCACCAGCCTCCAACACGGACTAAGCGCCGATTCACTCTCACTACTCAAGCTTTTTCCCTGCGCTATGTACTAAATTTCGAGTATCCTACTTGCCTAATAAATTGGTAATTAAGCTATCAAAATACACAAATACAGCATTATAGCTTTTTCTTTTTCTATTGTGTCTTTTGTAACTTTGGTTGTATAGTTTTAAATGGCTAAATTACCAAATTAATATTTTTTACGAAACTTATTACCGTTTTACTGTTTTTTCGAAACATATTACCGAAATACGCACGGGAGCGGGAGGCGCCATTCGGGATGGCGCCTCATGGGCGGAGGCGCCATCCAAGATGGCGCCTTTGGGGTCTCCGATGGCGTCATTCAAGGTGGCGCCCTCGGTCCAATTTTTTTATTTTTGCCCTTTTAAAATTAATAAATGTTGATATCATTTGAAAATAAAAATAAATAATATATAATTATAATTAAAAATAAATTTTTGAAAATAAATTATTTATTTTATAATTATATTTGATGTCATATAAAAATATGTTAACTCCACTTTGATATCTAATACATAAATTTATTATAGGAATTAAATAAAAAAGTAGTTAATGATAATAATATAATGAATAAAAATAATAAATATTTAGTAAATAATTAAATATTATTTAAAAAATATAGGATCAATAAAGAATAATTACATAATTTACATTAATGTCTCTCAAGATTTTATGTAATGACAGTTAATTTTTATCAATTTTTGAAATTATAAACTTCTAACGCTTGGAATTATATTATTACAAGTAATTATTTAATATGTTATTACACATAAGTAAATTTATTGAGTATACTAAAATATTCTTTATATACAAAGTTGAAGATTGCTAAAAATGAAAAGAAATATAATGTAATAAATATATTTTTCTTATTTTATATTTATTCCAATAATATGCTTGTCACTTTGTATTTATTTGAATAAGAATTTTTTTATTTTGTGACAGAATGAATGCAAACTGGCGAGGTTGAAAATAGCTAAAAATTTTAAAAATTCTGATTATTTCATTTCAATAATCTTTTAATTTTGTAATGAAATCGGAATTATAACATGAATTAGCTATTTTTTATTTCATTAGAATGATAAAATATTTTGGCAATGGGAATGAAAAGTACTAATAAATTATTTTTTAAGAAACTATTATTCGTTTCATCGTTCGCTGGAAACACTTTATCGAAATAAGCACAGAAGATACGAATAGCGATGGAGAGACGCCAAATGACGTGTAGAGGTGCGCTAGACGAAATGGCATCGTTCGCGCTGAAGGGAAGGAACGGCAGGCGATATGGTACTTTTGGCCTATGGCACCCTCGCTCCTCATTTCTAAATTAATTAGCCGGTGACTGTGTTAACTGTGCACCCCAGAGACATGAATTTTTGTGAAAGTATGATAATTCATATTATTTATTTACTTTCACACGATAAATAAAAAAAGAGTAGATAGGTTAAAATAGGCTAATACGTTTATTTCATAAACTATTTTGCGCTTCACCGCAGTTTCGAAACTATTTACCAAATTACGCAGGGCGCCGTTGAAGGCGCCGTTGAAGGCGCCTTTCAACATGGCGCGTTCGCTACAAGCGAATTTTCCTGCGCGGGCTGGGAGGCGCTATTTCACCTGGCGCCTACCCGACAAACTTAAGTTTATAACTAATGGGGCTAGGAGGCGCCAAGTGACATGGCGCCTCCACAGCCCCATTTTATAAATTAATTAAGTTTTATAAATTTATATATTTATTTATATAATTTTAAGATTATTATTATTTGTAATGAAATTATAATTTTTAAAATTTAATTAATTATATTTTATGATATTATTTATCTATATTAGTCGTAAAAATTAAGATATAATTATAATAAAATTAAAGTTATATAAATATATATATAAATTTATTAAACTTAATTAATTTATAAAATGGGACTGTGGAGGCGCCATTTCACTTGGCGCCTCCCAGCCCCATAAGTTATAAACCTAAGTTTGCTGGGTAGGCGCCAGGTGAAATGGCGCCTCCCCAGTGAAATTTGCTATAGCGAAGGCATCATGTTAGAAGGCGCCTTCAGCGCGGCCGATGATGCCAAACAGTCTGGCGCCCTGTGTATTTTAGTAAATAGTTTCAAACTTGCGGTAAAACGAAAAATAGTTTATGAAGTACATGTATCTTGGTATTTTAACCGAGTAGATATTTATAATAGTTGTGAAAGTATGATAATTAGTAATATTAGTTATTATATGTGGAAGATGTCATTATCATCATTTTTTAAATAAAATTAAATATTGCAATGATCATCGTGATTTATTGTTATTTGTAATTATTCCTGCGCAAGCAATTAAAAAAGTCGTAGTAATTAGAAGCATCCTAAATGTTGATGTTTGGCAATAAAATAGTAAAGTCATCCTAAATGTTGATGTCTGGCAATAAAGTAGTAAGATAAATGTATACAAATATACAAATATACAAAAAAACATAGAAAAGCAAGCTAATGTCTACGCAAGTGATGTCCAGTCCCACATCCAGGATCGGTAATGTGGCGGCCGTATCTGCTAACCCTCTGCGCAGGTCCGGGAGTCACATCCCCGGTGTCTGTGTCTGCTCTACCTCGAGCTCCTGCTCTGCCTCTACCCCTGGCTCCCGCTCTGCCTCCACCTCTACCTCTATCTACAAGCTCTGAGTCATCTGTCACCATGCCACCATGCGCTAATCCCTGATCCTGAGTATGCCAATCAAATACAGGACGATATGGCTGTGATGCACTAGCATCATCGGAAGGAAAGGCATGGAATGCAGATGAAACTCCTGGTACATGCGGAAATGCCTGGAATGAGGATGGAACACCAGGAGGGGGCTGGTACATCTGGGATGACGATGGCCCAAATAGTGCGGCCGGGAACATGGTGGAGGATGAAGGATCATCAGGTGTAGTAGGATACACATGAGATGGGGCAGTAAGATCAGGTATCATCGTCATGGTCTCCTGGGCAGTCGAAGGTGGAATCTGCTGCACTGTCGGAGCGGACAGAACATCAGCCTGCGACGTATGCCGTGGAGCAGTGCGACGTCGTCGGCGAGATCGAGGTTGGTCGTGGTCACCCTCCGCAGGGTCTGGGATGTGATGGGCCTGGGGAGCTGGCTCCGCATGTGAGTCAATAATGACATGATCAACCTGCTGAATCGCATGAAGGATAGACTCCGTCGCTGACCTAAGCACATTGAAGGTGAACATAGCCTGCCCCTCGGGGGTAGTGAAGTCCTGTAGTGAGGAAACCTCATCTATCTGTGCAAATTTTTGACATCAAAGTTAGTTATAATACTAATGCATTTAAAGAAAATTGATACAAAACACTAGCACGCAATCTTACCACAAGGTCTAGCACTCCCTCGACTGGTGTAATACATCGCCTGGTAACCCGTCTGTACCATGTCATGTAATCGGAACGTGGTCCCAGAACTAGGCGTGTCGTCGGCTCGGCGGTAACGCACAAGTCTCGCCGAATATCCCAGAGTGCAATATACGGCTGATGGCGGATGTGCCACTCCTCGTCATACCGACCGGACAAGTGAAGGCAGTGGACCTCCGCCACCTGCTTCGGTGGCTCTGGAATAGCCTGGCGTAGTCCAAACTGCCGCAAAACCCTATCATACTGGTGCCACTCGACAATCTGGAAGTGAATGAGCGGCACCACTGCTGTCCAGGTGTCGCTCCCGTCAAAGCAGTACTGAGGCAGTGATGCGGTGACCTCCTCAGTGTATGGGATCCAGACGATCTGGAGTTACAAATGTATCACGTGATTTAAATACGATTGTGGATTGGACAAAGCCTTGAAATTAGTGATTGTAAAAAACCCCTGCGTACTTGGTCAAGTCGAAGCCGGTCCAGCACGTATCTGTAATGGGGTAGGCTGTGTGCCGGACTATCCTGGAACATCTTCTGATAGTGCTACCTGCCAGGTTCAATAACAAAGTTAGGCAACTTCGTAGCAAACTTAATTATAAGCGACAATTGAAATATTTTCTAACCTGAGCACTAAGGGGCCAATCCCTGCATCCCCCTCTGGTATGTCTAAAATAGCTATCGTGGGGGCGATAGTGGGAAATCTATCCCAAGCCCAGAGCTGCAGTAGTAGGCAACAACCTCCTATCTCTCTGTAATCCGGTGCGGTGGCCTTGCAGAGCTCTCTGTACAGGTATGCCAGGCAAGCAGACCCCCAACTGTACGTCCCAGCCTCGTGTAGGTGTGCGATCAAGGGTAAGTGCATGAGGTGGACGTATGTGCCGGAATGGTCCGGAAATAACGTACCACCTATGAGTCGTAAAATGTAAGCTCGGGCGAATCTCTGCACTGTCACCTCATCCGCATCATCTGGAAGATGAGTGAAATGCCTCTCCAACTAACTCATCCTCAGTCGCCCCCCTCGGATGACATTCTCATCCACCGGTAACTGGAGTCCCAAGTACTCCTCTATCAGGCCTCCCCACCCCCACACAGTGGGCCCCGTCACTACTCGACCGTCAATGGGTAGGCCGAGCTGAAAAGCAACATCCTACAGGGTAATAGTCGTCTCTCCCTGCGGCATGTGAAAGGTGTGCGTCTCCGGCCTCCACCTCTCCACAAGAGCACTGATCAACTGGTGGTCGATTGACACAAACTCACACATCGCCAAGCCGTAGAAGCCTGCCTCTCGCAGAAAGGGGACAATCAACTCCGGCGGCGGCTGGTGATGGTAGTGATGAGCTCGTCGAATCCTAAGCACACGGTCAGGCTGCAAAAAGAAAAAACAACACCAACTATAACGTATGACAATTCAGAAACAGTTAATACTCGGATTAATTAAGGTGTAGCTATTTCCATACATGGCCTGCCCAAATCGACTGGGATATGTGTGAGGCCTGAGCGGTCAGCAGAGAAGGATCGCGTGGTCCAGGATCAACGCGTCGAGACGTGGATGCCATCTACCAGGACAAGCATTGCATAGGAATGAAATTTAAACACACACAAACTTAAAGATGTTGTCCAATTTAAACACAGCCTTAAGGTATAACTAATATTATAAATAATATCATAAACTGTCTTAAATTTAAGGTGCAATATATATAAATAATATCATAAAATGTCAGATAATAAAAAATTGCACATTACTAGTAATGGGGTAACCTTTATATACATAATGATGTGCAAATTTACAACCGTAAAGAATAAAATATAGTGTGCAAACGCTACACTTATGATATTGGTTAACATACTTTGAAGCATACATGCGAAAGTAAATAGTAAAAATCACGGTGTAGAAGGGCCTTCGTCTTCGTGAAGCAGTGGGCAATGCCTACGATTATGTCCTTCCATCTTACAATGACTACATTTTTGCTTCACACCGCCCTCCTAAGGCCAATCCATCTCATTTCTGATTCTGGTCGACTTTGGTCGTCCCCTTGCATGTAATCTTCCATAATTTGGAACCAGGATAGGGAATGGTGGTAGGTTATTCCATTGTGACCAATCCCTAATAGGCCACCACTCAGATTTGTAGCAATTGAGCAGCGTGTCAAGCCTGTATACAGCATCGACATATGGTTCCCACGATATGTTGATTGAGGCACAAGCAGCAATAATATGAGCGCAGGGATACCTATATGCTTGGAATTGTCCACATTCACATTGCCCTTTGTCTAATAACACCCGGACGACCTTTCCACATGACCTCCTGGCCATATTAGGGCCCTCCACCACCTCAAACCTAGTCCCTTCTCTGTTGTAAGCACGAACATGGTAAGAAGAAGCACGTGACTGGATAGTCACAAGCTCCTGTCTGAATCTGCTTGCGTACCTATGTCCTTGTTGTAGGTCAGCGTGCGCTTCTCTTGCCCTTTCCACGAAGTACTTGACACATCTATAGTATATTTGTTAGACAAGGCCTGTGATTGGCAGCTTCCTTAGTCCTTTGAAGAGGCCATTGATGCACTCTACAATGTTAGTCGTCATATGACCATATCTTCTGCCTTCGTCATAAGCAAGCATCCACTTCTCGTTCGGAATACCGGTCAACTTCTTATGGATCTCCTCATTGACTTTGCTAAGATTGTCCAATCTCTCCATGGCCTTTCCCCAACTGGGCTCGTACGCTGAATAGAAGGAGACAAATAGGTTAACTAAAATGAACTACCAGGTGCACAAATTTATAAATGAAAGGTTCAATAAAGAAATGTCTGTATAACACATACCAATCTTAAGGACAACTTTCCTCACATTGTCATCCCTGCACTTCTTGCGAACGTTGCTGGCAATGTGTTTGAGACAATACCGGTGATAAGCATAAGGAAGCTGCCATCCCAGGCCTTCGGTGGCTACAGCATCTTTTATCGCTCGGTGCCGATCTGATATCAAGCATATTCTTTGCTTGTTCGTGACATTTACCCGTAGTAATGCCAAAAACCAACTCCAATTTTCATAGTTCTCCCTGTCAACAATGGCAAAGGCAAGAGGAACGGGGCATTTGTTACCGTCCTGGGTCGCAGCAATCAGTAGCACGCCCCTGAACTTGCCATATAGATGTGTGCCATCAACTTGTATGAATTGCTTGCAGTAAGGAAATGCGGCAATGCATGGCTTGAATGCCCAGAAAACTCGGTTGAAAACATGTTTCTGCGGATCGACACGATTATCAGCTGTGACAAATTCTTGGGACTCCAACTTGAACAGCGCCTGGTCACAGTAGCCTAAAATGTCCAACCATTTGGGGAGCACTTCATACGATTTGTCCCAATCACCGTGCACCTTCACAATTGCCTTTTGTTTCGCCTTCCATGCTTTCCTGTACGAAATCTTGTATCCGTACATGCCTTCCACCCTCTCTTGTATAAGCGAGGTTGGAACATCTTGCTTCATTTTAATCATCTCCAGGATCAGGGAACTGATATACTCGAAATCCAGAGACCGGTGGTCTTGTGTCAAACTAGCATTAACACATGTGTGGGGCCCTGAAAATCTAGTTATGGTCCAAGTGTTACAATTCTTTAGTTTCACCGCTCTGAGGTGGAAATTGCATTGGTCCCCAAATTTATCACACTTCAATGATAATCTTCTGGTATCTGACTCCTCCACGTAATAGCTGTGGTGCCTTTTGATGTGGTAATGCTTGGTTGCAGCAATTAAAGACTCCTTGCAATCGAACTCTTGCCTAACCTGCAAGTCCTCCATGTCGTAATCATAGGTTGGCTTCATTATTTCCGAAAATTCATTTGGCTTCCGTATCGCATCCCAATCAATGTCAGAGAAGACAGCAGCTTGGGGGACACCATATGATGTTTGTGCAGCATTACCACCCCTCACACACCGCGTTGGTACACTGTCTGCATGTGTAGCCGCACGTTCTTCGTCATCTGTGTCATGATCGTCACTGCTACTGCAGGACACCTCATCGTCTTCAAAACCAGACTCTAGGTGGGCATCCATTAATACGGGATTGACAGATTCTTCTTATACGACCGGCAAGGCACTTGATGAACCTACCAAGGTTTGGGGTGCATTTACTGGGAAAACACCTGCAACAGATGAGTCCAGCGCAGGAGTATGACTATCAGAAATGTGGAACTCAAATCCACCTGTGTAAGGACGGCCTTCCCCCACCATCGAACAACCAGTGTTAACATAAACCGGTGGATCCACGGGTGGTGCAGTTCTTGGAACTCTTTCATCAAAACCAAGGGTGGCAGCGCGCAATTCGGATGTGATCACGTCCACGTACAAATCCATGGCTGTCATCGTCGGATGTTGTTCGTAGCTTGCTATCGCGCATGCCAAGTCTTCATCGTCAGCCAATTCGTATGCCATGTACTGAGCCTCTGTTTGATGCTGTGGAAACCTGTAAACAATCTTCCCCACAACTTGATCTTCGTGAAGCTTCAGTCGGGCATGAATTCTCTCCCGTAAAACATCCACACTGCTGCATCCTCTTAATTTCAATGCCTTTGGGGGAGGTCCATCGTACATTATCCCCTCTGATCCTTCAACAATTGTACCATTTGAATATATAAACGCAATTAAACTTTTCTTCATCTTCTTACTTTTAGCTGCACAATACTCGCTGCACCCTCACATGGAGAAATAGTCTCATATACAAATTTTGTTCTCATAAATAAGTATACTAGTATTTAATACTATAATTAAAAATGAACGCGATGTATTACTATTTTGCAAGGTATTCTGTTAATTCAACGAAATAACAGGATTTTTTCTTTGACCAATCTAAGGTTATTTCTTTCCCAAAACTAATATAAAATTTGACTATATAATTTTATCTATGGTTTTGTTTATCTCTTTCAATCATCATTTTTTTTAGTGATTTTTCACAAATTATACTAATTAAATTAGTTAGCCAATCAAATACACTATTTGTCTAATTTTACGACTTTTTTTCTCCGTTCACACCTACTACGAAATAGCAACCAAAAGTATGTACACATTATTATTGCCAATACCTCCATATATATCTTAATTCTTCCTAAATAAATCAAGGATACCTATATTTTTTTCAGGTACGTTTACTACTCTTCCATCTACAATATGTACTATTTAAATGTAAAAAAGTCCAAATTTATAATAACAGTATCCTACTTTTTCAAGGCTTTTGGTTACATTCACATTTTTCAGGATCTTTTTTAGTACCTCTCTTATGATACATTAAGATCTCACATGATCCAGTTCTCTAAATATGGCTTTCACCTAGGTCGTAAGACTTACATTAGGACATCCTTCTTTATCTCGTTTGTTATTATTTTAATAGCACAACCTATCACATTACATATAAAGTCCTACGACATTTTCATAAATCATAACTTCACATCTTAAATCATAATTTCACAAAATAAATCATAACAATCAATATAAAATAAATAATTCTATATTATTAATATCATAATATTCTAAATAAATTTCTCTACCGATATAAAAAATATTTTCACTGTGACTATATAAAAATTATAGTATAAGCATAAAATTCCTAAAAATACTAACCGGTAAGTATTCGGAGAAGCAAACAGGAAAAAGCCTCTGCATGAAAGAAAAATTTGTTAGATCATTTAATAATTTCAATCTCTAAGTAAAAGTTATTAGATGTTATTGTATCAATTATAAAATTATGCAACAATCACGCTAAATTAAATTTATTTTGTAGGATAATATATTAAAGGAATAAAAATAACAATATATATAAAATTTTATTGATGTATATTCAATTTAAAATATATTGTTCGAATTTTTATATCAATAAAATATTAATGAATTTTAAAAAATAATTAATTTTTATTCCTAACTCATCTCATTAAAACTAAAATATATAGTTAGTTATTTCAATTAGCGTTTTCCATAACATGAATTTCTAAAAAAAAACATATTTCATCATTAAAAATAACTTGACGCATAAAAAATATGATATTATATAAAATTAATATTATTCAATATTTTCTATTCCAACTTTTAATACAATGATTGAAGAAATAAAAAAAAATCATCTGCAAGGTACATGAAATGAAAAACAAATTATGTACGGACTGTAAACCCTCCGAGAACTTTCAGTTGATGTATTTTAAATTTAAAATATACTATTCAAAAAATATCATTAACAAAAACTTAAAATATTGTCATAAAATATAAAATATAATTAATGATTGTAAAAAAAATATTGTCAAAAACATGTTAGTTTTCTAACAAATATAATATGTTAAAGTTTCAATTTTTTCTAAATCCTAGATCATCACTTCACATTATAAGCCATAATAATCAAAATAAATTAAAAATTATAATATAAATATAAAAAATCTATAAACACTAACCAATAAAAATCACAAACTATCACAGATCACATATATTTATAAAATTTTTTCCTAAATCCTAGATCATCATTTCCCATCATAAATCATAATAATCAACATGAAATATAAATTATAATATACATATAGAAATTATAAAAATACTATCCAGTGAAAAACATAAACTATCACATATCATACAAATTTGTATAAATTTTTTCTAAATCCTAGATCACCACTTCACATCATATATCATAATAATTAACATAAAATAAATATTATAATATAAATACAAAAATTATCAAAATTTAAGCAAATAAAATTTATAAATTATGACAAAAATTATCACCGATCATATATATTTATATAAAAATTATAAATTATCACAGATCACATATATTTATATAATTTTTTTCTAAATCGTAGATCATTATTTCCCATCGTAAATCATAATAACTAACATGAAATATAAATTATAATATACATACAGAAATTATATAAAAATATCAATCAGTAAAAAATATAAACTATCATATATCATATAAATTTGTATAAATCTTTTCTAAATCCAAGATCACCATTTCATATCATAAATCATAATATTAACATAAAATAAATATTATAATATAAATACAAAAAATATTAAAACTTAAATAAATAAAATTTATAAATTATAACAGAAATTTCTTCCTAACTCTTTAATCATCACTTCAGATCATAAATCATAATAATTAATTTAAAAAAATATAACATAATAATAAAAATTACAAATACACTAACCAAATAAGAGTTGACTGGGATCAGATTTACTCCAAAGCAAAAAATGCTTCTGAATGCAATGTACAAAAATAAGAATGGATGATGATTGATGAACGAACTGTGGCTACCAGTTTTACGAACAAAGAAGAGAAGCAGAACTGCGAAATGGCTCTGAGTGAGAGGGTTTGAGAGAGGAGACGGTTGCGCACTTGAGGGTTTGGGGGAGGAGGGACGCGGAGGAGGGGTATAAATAGGGGGGAGGCGCCTGATGAAATGGCGCCTCCCATTTGAAATTCAAATTTGAAATTTGAAAGGGCCCAGGGGCGCCTTCCATACGGAGGGCGCCAGGCAAAATGGCACCTTCCGCATGGAGGGCGCCACCTGAAATGGCGCCTCCAAGGGGGAGGGCGCCACTTTGAATAGTGCCTCCAACCCCCAGGGGCGCCAATTTGAATGGCGCCCTGCGTATTCTGGTAATATGTTTCCAACCTGCCGTAAAACGGTAAATTATTTTGAAAATTTGCGTAATTTGCTATTTTAGCCGTTTTAAATTGTATTTCATAATTGTAATTTTTCGTAACTTTATTCTGTAATGATTACACTTTTTCACATTTATCGTTATATTTGTTAATTACAGCATAATCACAATCATAATCTAAAACTATAATAATTAGCAATTACCAGTGAGCAACATGTGTAGTAGCTGTCAATTAGTTGAGGCAGGCTGACAAAGTTCTTTGTGAGTTTTGAAATGGATTAATCTCTCCTTGTTAGCTTGTTAAATGTTTACACACGCACATGTATATATATCTCACTTGGTGGTTGGAGTAAATGATCACGCACAATGGCTGAAAGTTGAAACCGCTGGGCATGACAAAATGTTTCTTAATATGACATCCAAACAATAACGGCATAGTGCATGTCTTGCATACTTTCTTTTTTAGCAAAGAAAAGGGGGGAAGAGCTTTTACATATTTTCCCCAGAAAGGTTTATAATTATTACAACAGTATAAGATCTGGGGACATGACATGTAGACATTTCAAATGTATTTGCGGCTAACCAAAGATTATTCACGGTTTCCCTAAACTGCACTCCTTTCCTTTAATTCATATTGTATATGATAATCATGACTTAATTTATAAGAAAACTAGCTTTTAACCTATGCAATGCATGAATTTAATTTAATTAATAATAATTATAATATAAATTTAAATTTTTAAATTTTAAGTTATAAAGCGTTCAAGTGATTAATTTAAGATCTACCATTACATTTATGTAATTTACATAATTATAAAATTCACATAATTGTATTTAACTTAAGTAATAATAGATACTATATAATTTTTTAAGTCATTACTAATTGATAAAGTTGTTATATTATTGTAATATTACATTAATCAATTATCGTTATCATCAAATATTATAACAAATGAAATTTAGAAAAATAAGATAAAATTAAACATATAAAAAAAGAAATAACATTAATTAATATGAAATTTTATGTATAAATATTGATTCTTAACTTTTATATAAATGCATATGATGGATAATAAAGAAAAAATATTTTTTAATTTATTAAATATAATAATGAACATCATGTTTTTTCAAAATCCATCTTTAAAATAGTTCTTTTGTTTAAAGCTATATTTGTGCGAAAAGCTGATAACAATAAGTATTTTCAATGTTCTTATGAGCTTCTGTTGCAAAATCTACACAGTATACAATCCATTACTATATTTAACAGAACCTTGGTGTTAAAAGAGATAAATACGTTGTGAGCCTTGACGCTAGAAATGTTGACATCTCAAGATTAGGGGTGGGCAGAATGGGCGGACCCACCTGAACCTGCCCGAACCCAAGTTAAAAGATTGGTGTGGGTCAAGTAAACTTAGGCAGGCCCTTAAGTTGAGTTGAAAAATGCAATAATATGGATCCATTCAGTCAGTTTCAGGTTGAGGCATTAACACCTAGTTTAACCCGGACCCAACCTGCAATACCTTTCATACATAATACATCTATACACTCTTAGTTGTTTCAATCGTGGCCATTTAGACGTGTGTGTCTCTAGATAAAAATTCTTCAACTTAGGCAAACTCCATAACTGCAACGAGTACAGCTGAGAAACACAAAACAAGAAGCAATTCTTGCAACTTCATCCCTTTCAACAATTACTTCAACCTCAGCGCAAGAACATATGTCCAACAATTCAAGGTTGGGAAGTTGTTTGGCTATTGATGTTGGAAAAATACTTCTCAGGCTATCACATTCAATAGCTTGTACCTTCTGCAGGTGTTGACAAATGTTGATTTCCTCAGGGTCTTTGTTCCACACGTGCTTCAATTTCGGCAAATGTTATAGAATCATGCTTCTCAATTGCAATTGTCGCAAAGCATGTGACTCTTCTATATCTTGAACGTCAAACATTGCCTCTATGGAGTCACAATTCTGAACATCTACCTCTTCCCAATAGTTAAAGGAATATAGCAAATTTAAAGGAATCACATAGGATAAAGAGTGACAGTTATCCATAATAAGAGATTTCAAATTACCAAACGTCGTCCAAACTAGAAGTCTTGCTTCCCACATTTCTATCAGTTCTAAAAGTCGAAAACCCGCAATACTCGTCGGACCTGCTGGAGCCTATTATAAACCTGAACAATCGAGTTCCTTTTATACCTGGTCAATCCTGAGTCTAGTATTTTTTACTCAATGTAATTTGGGTTGGGTGTCCAAAGTACTATAACTCACCCGAACTCGACCTGAGCTCACCCCTACTCAAGACTGTTCAATTGATGAGTGAATTTCATGTTGGCGTAGAAGAGGAATGGTTGTGCCTCAATAGTATTAAATGTGGCATGTGTAAGCAACTTGCACGAAGATATTTTTGGACTAAAAAATGCTTAGCCCAAAATTATAGCTTATATATAATTAGAAGATTAAGATTTATCCTTTTTTAAGATGAGTTTAACAATTAATTTCAATTGATTGAAAAACTATGATTTGAATTCAAGGAAATAAGTGCACATAGTTGTAACCTTTTTAGCCAACATTCAACATGACTTCCACAAAAATGAATTCGCTTTTTTTGGTTCTACGTTTTTTATTCTTAGCCTCTGTTTGTTTAAATAAAATATATTTTTCATAAGAATATAATTACAAAATATTAAAGTAATAAAAAATATTTTATTTATTCAATATTAAAAATAGAAATATAATAAATAATATTTTTATTTCAAAAAAGCTATAATCCCTTATTATTGTAACATTAGATATAATTTTTTAATTAAGGTATGCAAATAATATGCTACTCATTATTTTATATACAAATAAAATTTTTAAACGAAAAACATCTCACACCAAAATAAACAAAGCTTTTTTTCGTGATTTTCCATATATCTATAATGCTTCTGCGTTAAATACATAATCCCATTTCAATTTCCAGACGGTGGTCGTCACGTGGGCTATGAATGGCAGAACGCAAGTTGAAGATGGGACCTCTTTCTCTATTCCTTTTCTCTCACAATCTTAATTAATTTCTTAACGTGTTAAAGCAATGACATCCTCTAACTCTTTCAACCACTATCAGGCGTTTTTGTTGACTATTTTCGCTTGGACTGTATATTGCCATGTGGTACACGCAAGGCAACAACTGTCACTTCCCCTCCTTTATCTTGTTGTTACTATGTTCTTTTCTTCTCAAGACTTAGATTCTTCTATTATTTAAAAAAAAGTATAAAAATCATCAACAAATAGGAATTAAATAAATGTTAGGTCTCCTGTTATTGGATCTCTCTCCATTATAAAAATTAATTTCAAAATTAAAGCTTCTATAATATAATTCAATAATCTTCTCCTTATAAATTGAATTATAGATTGAAATTATAAATTGGCTCTTATGCCTATATATATATATATATATATATATAATTTAATAATCTCTATTTCCATGTCATTTAATCACATAGAGATGTAAAACTAATCTTCGCTTCACATATTATTTTTTGGAATAGAGATGTTAAATTAAACTTTGATATTATTATTCTGTATCTTTCATATTGAGACTCTCTATATTACAAAAACTAACTTGGGATTTTCTTTTGACTTATAAACTAACATCCAATCTTTTTCATATTGGAAATGGAAAACTCAACAATTTTTCTTTCATATATCGTCCCATCAAGTGGAATTCTATCATAAATCAATCCTTCCGTAGATATCAACGTGGAAAAATCCAACAGTAAACAAAACAAAACAACCTTCTTTCTATGTCCCTACAAGAAAGATGGGAAAACTAATTTGCTCCCTTTTGTATATTTCTTTTCCATTTATTCACATTTTTTTTCGACATACAACCCTTAATCTACAGACATAACAAAGAATATAAAACTATGTCTAATACATCTCTGAATCCCACAAATAAATTTTAAAAAGGGATCAGCTCAATTATTTTGATCCCAATAGAAGTGGAGAATTAAAATTAATCTCACCTAAGAGAGGGAAAAAAACAAAGTGACTTAAACTAATAAATTAATTAATTGCCTGACAAACTCGAATTTTTCATTTTATTGTTTCCATTTCCATTGCTGTTATTGTTGCTAGTTGAATTGCCACTATTGTTGGCACCCGCCACGTTGTCGTTATTACTGTTATTACCATTGCTGTTCTGCTGAGCACCACCAATAATAGAAGTAATAGCCGCCGCCAAAGCCGCCGTGAAGTTGGGGTCAGCTGCAATGGCTGCGGTGGCAGCACTCACCGTGTCAGCCAGTTGTGGTGGACCCGACTGTTGAGATTGATTCCCCAGCTGGGCAGCATCCATATCTTGAGACACCTGAAGCCCAGAAAACTGGGATTGATTATAAAGTGCCTGACAAAATATCTGAGGCAGCAATGAGGTATTGGTGGAATTGGCAAAATTCTGAGGGCAAGGGATTTGCGTTTGAGTTGGTGGCCTTGGGAACTGTAATGGATTTGGAGAGTGAGTTAAGTCCAATGTGACGGTTGGGAATGGAGCCGAGGCTGAGATTGTGGCCATGCTTGAAGAGCAAGGAAGAAGTGTTCTTGCGAGGAAGTTTGAGTTCATTAGGCCGTCACTGCTTGTCATTGATCCTGAAAGCAGCATTCTTGCTGCTGAAGAAGTTGTCTGTGCCATTGCCATTGCTGCTGGGGGCAAAGGGTGGTTGTGATTGCCTTCGTATGTGGTGATTAGGATTGCTCGGTCCTCAGCACACCTTTGTACCTGTTCATACATCAAACACTTAATTAGACTAGCGAACACTGACTTTGTCAACCTCTCATTGTTCAAAAAAGAAGAAAATGACATGATGATTGGCATAAGAACAAAAGCAAATTGCTACTTGAGTATACAAATTTCTTACACATTCTTTGGCCCTTGAACACATGCAATAATATGAATCATAATCATTTCACCTACTTCTAAGAGATGATCTATGCTCAACCAACCTACTTGAAACATAAATTCAAAAGAAAAAGATTAAGACACATCAAATATATGATACATCACTATTTAAAAACTGTTAAATTTCAATACAGTATTGCGCAACTTAAAAAATTTAAACTTTTAGAAAAGATTAATACATTATACTCAAATCTCTCCCAATCCAAATTTATAAGAATCAGAAAAAGAGTAATAAAAATATTATAATATAGTACACAAATCAACTCTTGCATACATGTACACTAAACATTGTCTGCATTAAATTAGTCCGATCCGATTTAGTTAAATGAACAAGTGGAAGAAGTTTGATTCATGCATTGTTGTCATTTAAAACTAGTCATTCTATATCCGTCATCTGATAACATTGCAGACTAACTTAAAAACGCTTGAAGATAGAGAAACCTGCTTTCTAACTGGGCAACCAGTAGCCATGGTGCACCGGTAATAAGCACGAGGACACGGGTTTCCTTTAGCCATCTTCTGCCCATACTTTCGCCATTGACACCCATCAGTTATCTGAGATATAATCAGTGATTTGTTATCAGCAAACACGCAATTCAAAATCTTCTGTATGTACCAGCAAATTATAATACTGTATACGATCACTGAAAATAGCATACCATTGGTGCCTCTGATCGTGCTCTAACAGATACTCTAGCCTTTCTCATGGTGGCCTCAGCTTGATCACACTCTTTTGGTGGACTCAATCTAGCCATCTTATTAGCACCAAAACCTTGATCCGAAGGGCTATCCTCTCTTTCAATTCTTCTATTGTATTCCTTCTTTTTTTCTTGAACACATCCTTCATCAATGATTCCACTCTTTCTGGTAGCCGCTAATTCTACGTCATTTTCCGGTGAACCTGACCGATCCCCGATTCTTCCGGCCGACGAAGAGGGCGAGTGCTCATCAGCATCAGCATTAGTAGCCAATCCAAGATCCATAAATTGCCGTGGTACTAACACTGATCTGCCATCCCTACTAGTTCGTTTCTTTTCTTCTGCTCTTCCATCAAACGCCTCGTGTTCGTCATAATCCTCCACCTTCTGGTTCTGCATCAAATTGGCCACTTGCATCTGCAGCACGTGGAAATCAGCAGTAACACCTTCATACATTTCCTTTAACCGACGATTCTCCACCTTCATTCGCTCAAGCTCAGCTTGAAGAACGGCCAGCTGAAAAAATATAACGAATCTTTATTAATTTTTTTCTTTAATAAATGAGATTGACAACAACCCGTAGTCGGATCTGATTGAATTTTCTGTTCTATCAATTTAATTTTTCACCTCGCTCTTTGCTCTCTTATCCTCTGAATTATGTGAGACCACATCATCCACCATGGATTGTTCACTGCTAGTGACGGTAGTGAGAAGATCCAGACCAGTCTATCAAAAGAAAAATAAATTCATAAGCTTCCAAGAAAATAAAAAATGAACGGATCGTAAAGCCGAATTATGAGAGCTTATAGAATTCAGAATCAAATCACGTTTAGTTTGAATTCCAGCATGTTTGTAGCAGTGGAACGAGGATCTTCATGATTATCGCCGACATCGACAGAAGAAGAGATAACCTTTCGATCGTCATCCTTGTTGCTGTTATTCTTGTCGGAGAAGAAGTCCAATACATCGATGACGGCTCGTTTGTTGTAATCATGGGAAGAAGGTGGTGAAGAGACATGGTTATGAAGAGAGTTAAGGTTGACTTGGCATGGGATGGTAGTTGTAGAGGGAGACCTTTTGGTGGCATCCATGGGAGGACTGAAGAGATTCTTGTTGTTGTCGTCTTCGGGAAAAGAGTTGAGAACGATTGGCCTGTGGAGAAAGAAGCTCCCAATGGGATCCGAATCAATGGAGAGTCCACCCCCTCTCGCCATTAATTTCAATACAAACGAGAGAGAGAGAGAAGAGTGAAGTCTTTATAAATGATGCAATGGACTCGGCATTAAAAGAGGATATGAGACTTGAAGAAGAAGACCGGAAGTGTGTTAGTGCAACTCCTGGCTGGTCCCTGTGTGTGTTTGAAGAAAAGCTTGCACATGTTAATTTCACACTTCTCTCACACCTACATAGGAAATATTAACCAGATTGAATTTATAAGTGAATCTAAAAATTATTATTATTATTATTATTATTATTATTATTATTATTATTATTATTATTATTATTATTATTGTCTTGAATATTGCAATATTTTGGGTCGAACAGAGAATATTTCACAGATTAATTTATTTTTCTTAAATAGTTATGGTTTATGTAATTGTAGGTTGGAAAGAAGTTATAACAATTGACCAGAAGATGAATATCAGCTTCTTCTAAGGAATAGCTGTCCTACACTTTTAGTATCGAAATTTCTATTCCTATGCTATTATGCTTTTATATTCTCGTGATTTAATTAGCTTTTTATACGTATGGTTGATTTGATTGTTTATACCCGGCTAGTGTTTTTTATTTATTTATCAAGTTACAAAAGAGAATAATCATAGTTATTTTAGTAACATGCGAAGAGTGATATTTGATATTTTTTAAGATTTTCACTTATATTTATTCAAAATTCAATCTTGAATATTTATATATAAGCGTTTGTATTAATTACTTGTACCCTTACTTTAAAAAATAAATCATTATTGTACAAATAGAAAATTAACTCTTCTTGAATGTCTTAGAAAGCTCTCACCCTCAATTTTTATGTGATATTGTATATCTATCTGAAATCCAATAAATATTTCTTAACTAGAAAATATTAACAAATTTGAAAATTTATCTTGAGATCAGGTGCTTATCTTGCATATTTAGGCAGAAGTACTTAACTTTGTAAAAATAAATCAACTATATTCATTTTTAATATTAATTAATGAATTTTTGGCAGGTGTGAAAGGAGGAAGGGTAAAGAGATTGACGCGTTCCAACAATTCACCGTCCCGATTGGTCCGGCGCTTGAACCTCGTGAAAATGGGTAGTCTGAGTCAACGCTTTTGATGGAGAGAGGCGATTGCTAGGTGGACCCCACGGCGTGACGACTGGGATGTGGGACTCTGGATCCCTGCAATCTTGACTTCGACACGTAGGCCAACTGGATTCGGACCATGAGCCCATGAGGGATGGGTTGACCATTTCGGCCCTCACGAACCAAATCACGTATTTTTTAATTGAAAAAAAAAAATTAATTATTTGTTATTTAAATTATTATATATTTGTAGGTATTTTGCTGTAATTGTTGAAGAGCATTTTTTCCATTTTTAAGGGTCATGTTACTAAAAATGTTGTGTCTTTGTCGACTACCTTCTTGTACCTATGTGTCTTCCTTTCTTTAACTCGTAATCTTGTTGCTTGAATAAAACTTGAATGCGTCTTCCTTGCCTTTAATTAGTATTTGCTTTAAAACATAAAATTTTTGGAAAAAACACAAATAGTTCCTCCAAAATAAAGTTTAGTTTCAGGTAAACACTAAAAATTTCAAAACCAGAATAATCTGTTAAAACTTTCGGAAAAACTGAAAATATTAAAACTCCGATTACAAAATTTTTTAAAAAAAGTATGTGAGTCATTCATTATTTTTTTAATTTTTTTTAGAGTGATTTCAACTAATTTATGAATGATTTTTTTTATAAATAAATAACTGATAAAGTAGTTGGGTTTTCAATATATAAGCATTTTGAAAAAATTGTTATTGACACTTAATTGCATCTATTTTTTTTTATTTTTCATTACTTTTTTTATTAGTTTACTCATTAAAAAAATAGTAAAAAAACCCATCTATCTTTTCTTGCTCCTTTTAATTAGAATTTCAATTCAATATTTTTAATTTTTTGAAAGAGTTTTAAAATTTTAAGGAATTTAAATGATATTACACCTTAAAGTATACTTTATAGTCGAGGTTTAGCATCCTACAACAAGAAGCATAGGTGGTAGTTACCACCAAGACCACTTCGATGGCCTAAAACTTAGGAGTAAGGGAACAGTAATATATGTATAAGCATTTAATTAATTAGTTTTGTCCACGTCATTATATAATAGAAACTACCATGCGGTGAATTTATTGTTGACAAGTGGTATTTTTCCATCATCACCAGCCTAATTTAAAATAACTATAACTAACTAGCATAATAATCTCATCATTTATATTGCAGTTGACGTGTACGATTGTGATTGATGTATGCTCGATTGCAAATTTTTCGAAATGTTATTTGGGACTATGGGTTCCCAATTTTTAGAACGTGGCGCTGAGAAAGTTACTATAGTGATAATTATGCATATACAACATGATACAAATTGGAAAAATACATACTGCCCCAGTATCATGCTTACATGTGATCACTTAAATATTATTGATTAATGATACTTGAATTTGTTATATCTAATAATTAATTATGAATTAATTTAATTTTTTATTATAATTATTAATTTATTATTTATATTTAATTAATTATTAAATAAAGTGAACTTACACATTATTAATCAGCAATATTTGAATAGTACATAACAACGACATATAATAGACAATACTTATATAAATATTTCATTACAATTTGACAAAATCAGCCAAAACAATGGAAAATTAAAACTAATCAAATTAGTCACTTTTTTGTCTGTAATTCATCGAGTTTTGATATTTCATTTTTTTGAACATTTATTCCTGATAAAGTTGACTTAATAAGTGGCAATTGATCTACAAAAGCCAAACACCTACTCACACTTATTTACCCCAAGAGATGAACTCAATAATGAAGATATACCGTTAACATTAATCACTGAAAGAGTCAAGTGACATTAAAAGATAAACTATAGATGATGAGATGGAGCATATATATATATATATATATATATATATATATATATATATATATATATATATATATATATATATTATGTCAAACATCATGCACGTACCATCAAAAGTAATTCAAAAGAAAACAACAATAAGTGAGAACGGCATCCATATACATATATATTGTGACAAATGGAAAACAAGGGCGACTCCATTTGCATGCCAAGAAGGTTTCAACCAGAAAGTAAGCCGAGGGTGGGCCGCATTCTTTGAATTGCTTTGAATTAAGTCAAAAGAGGCTACACAATCTACAGGGTCCCTTAGCACGCCCTACCCTAACATTCCCCCCTCCGTTTGTTTCTTCATCATGAAAAATAAAAAAAATAAAAAAAATCTATTCTATTTTGAGAACAGCAACTGGAAAAATGCAGGTATTGATATGAATTTTGTATGAAAAGTTGTAGGTTTAGCAAGAAAAACGTGATCCAATTAGTCATGTGTTTTATTCTTTTACGGTCATTAGGAGAGGCCCAATCCACCTTTTGCCGCATCTTGATTCAACTTTAATTGGCATTGCATACCAATGTGAATGATTGAATGAATGAAAAATCCATTATGGTAGTTGTGGCCGACAAAATTTTTTTAAAAAAATGAGTAAATATAAATCTAATATATTTTTTTATTTACTTGTTACTCACCAAATTCTGATTTGTTGATTTTTTATTAATAATTATAATAATTCACTTTATTAGTATCTTATACTATAAAAGAATTAGGTCATTCCTTTCCCTTTCCCTCCGGCTATTTTGTTTCCATATTGTGGCACCCCAGTTAAAAGTTGTATCGTTCATCTAGCAAGTAGGTTTCTATTAAAAAAAGTTAAATTTAATAGGAATTAAATTAAATTTTCTATAAACTTCTCTAAAATTACTCATAATTGTTTGATTAATAATAAGAATTAAAAAATTTTATAGAGAATTTTTTATATTTAGAAGAAAATAGGTAGGTAATTTGTAATATTCACAGAAAAGCAAATATTTTTAAAAAATCATATTTCCTCTATCTCTATTTTATTAATTTATGGTCAGTCAAATAATGGTGCTTGTTATGGTACCCCGGGGGATTTCAAAAATCCGGGATGACGTGGCACAATGCAAGCCATTGGATGAGATTACTAAGAATTTTGGTAATCTCATCCAATGGTCTACAATGCACCACCTCATCCTGGGTTTGAAACTCCCAGAGTACCGTAGAATTGGCCTCAAATAATATAAGAATATTTCACGCTACGTGCTGTGAAATTTCACAAACTTTTAAAATAGAAGACTCCGCGGATGCCAGCTGCCAAAGGGAGTTAATATCCCATGAAACAAATAAACTATAGAAAATTGAATTACTTGGTTGGCACGTCTAAGAAAACTTCTGTTTTATTTAATGCTCAATTCTTATTATATTATAATAGCAGGGAAGACTCGGACCAAGAAAATTTATTATGAAATTTAGCATTCAAAGATAGTCTTTGTCGTCCGATTGGGCGATCACTCGAATTTCTAAGAAGATTTTGATCTGTTTAAGAAATAGGTAAACATTGAAGAAACGAGGAAAAAGTAGGGTTGGTAACACCACAATATATTCTACGGAAAATTGAAGGCTTCGAGAAGAATCCAAGGTTAATAAAATTACAGCTAATTAACGTCCGCATTACATAAGTGGGATGTTGCAATAATCAAAATAATGCCAAAACTTTCCTTTTTATGCAAAATTGGATAGTATGTGTAAGTAAGTTACTCAATGCGAAAACAATATTTAACATTATAAAATAATAAAACATAATATTATATTATTTTTGTATTTCTTTTATGATTATTCGTATAGTATTATTAATCTAATGGTGAAAATTGGCATGTTTTGTGCACATTTCGAAGTCAAAATGTGCCCAATATCATCTATCTTGGTTCAGGTTGATTCCAACATTGCTACTTCTTTCATTCTTTTTAAGTATTATTTGAAGTTAATGTACAAAGAATAAAAAAAGTATTAAATAACTTTAATTTTAAAAGAAATGAGTTATAATTTATTAATATATCTTCTATTAAAAATTAATTAAAAAATAAAGTTGCTGAATATTTATTTAAATTATAAAGGTAATATTTGAAAGAAAATAATAAATATATTTTTCCTAAAGTAATAGATAAATAAAAATACAAAATATAAAATAATACTTATACAGAAATGGAGAGAATACTTTAGTATTTTTATTTTTCCACTCAAACTTTCACACGGACAATTAATCTCCGCCCTAAATTTCATATCCTCTATTAAAAAGCATAAGAAATCTACATTTAATTTGAATATAGATTAAATAGTTTTTTGGTTGATCTTTTATCAGTGGAGACATAATTTGGCGATTTAAAAATCATGAGTAAAGAATGGGAGATATTTGTTAAACTGGAAGTGTCACTCATATAAATTAGCTATAACATTCCACTATTTTTCACTGATATGTGTGAAAGGGAAAAAAAAAAAAAAAAGAAAGAAACATTGAATGCTGATGAAAAGCATAAGATTTCTCAGAAGTGTGGTCTATTTCTACTTGTTGATTGCATTCGTAGTTGGTATGCCATATAATAATAAAAATGGGTGGAGCCTATTTCAAACGTTAAAAGTCACCACCGTTCTCAAATTCTCTCTTTTGATTCTTTTCTGCAAATCAAAGCTTCAGCTGTCCCAACTCACACGCATACATGTACCCAACCATTTTTCTTACCCTACGATGACCATGAGATAGTTGCACATTCATGGCAAACAAACTCTACTGCCGTTGCCCCTCAAACATTCTCCAAGGATGTGCTTATTGTCAATTCCTACCTTCCATGACCTACTGCAACTACATTTCTTCATCAACGCTATATTTGATTTCTCTCACAAACTTCATTCCCAATGTACATAACAGTACCCAATTCATTTATTGATCCCACCTATTCAAATTATTTATCATTTTCCTTCTTTGGCTAAGTGCTGTTATGAAAAAGCCATGAAAGGTTTGGTTTTCCCGGGTTTGAGAAATGATTGTGGAATTCGACCATGAACAGATAATTACTAAGTCAACGTGTACATGACTTCAACTCAAATGTTGACTAACGGTATGTGCATGGCTTTTGCATTCAAAATTATGCAATGCTATGCAAATGACTTCACATCTAGTTAAATTTTTTTATTATGTTAAATGGAGTTAGTAAATTATAAATTCAAGAATAGTATAGAAAACACAATTCTAAAATGATTCCAAATGTCACGCATATGTCTCTTGTTTCCATATCAAGAGTAAGAAAATTATCCACCCTAAAAGAAAGTTTTTGCTCCACAGTAATATCTAGCAAAACAACCAGCATTATTCCAATTGCTATAGCAACATGATATTTTTCTACAGTTTTAACACACAAGATATTGGCCAAAAGAACAAAGAGGAAAGAGAGTGGGGGACTAGATCGAAGAACAATGTACTGATTCAACACTAGCCATATTCCATATTTATGTAATTACAGGAAAACCACAACCAGTTTAGAATGATTCCCATTCCAAATTTCTCATACATGCATCCAAACATGAAGAAACAACGCAAGAGTAACAAGAACCAGACTCAGCTAACAATTTGTACCAATAAAGTGGATACTACTCAGATAGAATATAGTATATAGCAGCTGAATTTTGCTATAAACCTGTCTACGCACCCAAGTAACGAATCATCCATGACTGGAAACGAGACCAAGCCAGCTGAACTGCAGCTTCATCTTCATCAGGCATTCCCATGGTCTTCCTTCTCTGAATTCCTTCCGGAGACCTGTTCATGAAAGCATGTGCATTTCCAGGATATATGTGCACCTCATAGGGAATTCCGGATGCCTTTAGCTTCTCCTCTAAGGTCTTGGCAGCCTGAGACATAACACAAATTTATCAGAAAACGGCAGAAAGTAGCTTAGGCATCATAAATAATAAATTCCTGTTATCCTCTATCATAACACACGAACTTTAATTTTTAACGAATTCATCCTATCCTGTGACTAAATAATTTACAATCTTCACTAAGTCTCTGTTTGTTTTTATAGAAAACATATTCCGTGGGAATAATTTTATTTTACTTGCATTTGCAGTTATAAAATATTAAAATAAAAGAAAATATTCTATTTGTTGAAGGTTAAATGTGGGAAATGTTCTGGTGGAAAATAATATCCTCTATTTCAAAGAGGAAATTATTTTCCTCTACTACCATAACACCATGCATTTTTTTTTTCCTATAAACCATATAGGTGGCACAAAATCCTTTACTTTTACACAAACAAATAAGATTTTCCTATATAAGATAACAGAGCCTAACTATTGTTAAGTTCTTCCTTGAAAGAAGTGTTTTGAGTTCAGAACTTCTGCTGATGCTCTCTCTACAGAATTGAATAGGCCGACAATTACAAATGGTGAACTTAAGAGGCCGAGACAGCCAGCAATACTTATAATGAGAATATCAAGGTGATGATAACATACCGTAACATCTGAAAAGCCAACAAAATTATCTAGCTCTCCAAAGTGAGCCTGAACAGGAGCCTTGGCTTGGGCAGGGTCTGCAAGCTCCGAAGAAGGAACTCCATAGAAAGCAACAACAGCATCAACCTCTGGAACCAAGACAGAACTTGCAATGGAAAGAGCACCCCCCATGCAAAATCCAGTTACACCAGCCTGTTGCGATGATTTCACATGTTGTTTAACAAAGATTTGCTTTCAATCACATAATTTCAGAAAAATCGCAGCCATTCAAGTATTGTGAATACATCACCAATCTATGCATCAGTTTCGGCACCTGTTGAGTCCTTGAGGTTCTCAACAATCAGGTTTGAAGGTTACAAGAAAACTCTTGCTCACTATTATTCTAAGCTATAAAATCACTTACTTTTGAACTATACTAAAAAAGACTATGAAGTTAAAGGTTAATTTAAACATTAAAACAAAACTAGCGCAGTGAACTCCCATAATGGAATACTACAATGGTCCATGTAATAAATATTAACATTAACCATAGCCATAGAGTACAGGACATCGTTACATAAATCATCAGTAGCGAACCTTCTTTGAACCATTAGCCTTGAGCCATTTAACCGAAGAACTTATGTCCTTCACAGCACCTTGCCAATCGAGACCTTCCATCAAATGTTGTGCTTCTGCAACATCTAGACCAACTTTTCCTCTGTATAGACTGGGATAAAGAACAGCGAATTCCACCAATCATCGAAATGCAGCTAATGACATTATGAAACACATAGAGAAAGAAGCTTTGAAATTCAAGAAGCTCAGTTGCTGGGATATCTTACTCTGGGATAAGGGCTTTAAATCCAGGACCAAGTTGAGAAATTTTCACTGCATGGTTTTTAATTTCATAATCCACACCCCACCATTCCTGAAGCACAACAATTCCAGGAGCATCGTCTTTGCCAACAACATATGCATCGAATGTCTGATCATTGAAAAGAAAATGCGTAATTGAAATACTCAAACAGGAAAAAAAAAATTTCAATACTTAAATGCAATTATAATTAAGGAACAGTGAAAATTAAGAAACAGAGGACACTCACAGTGTCATCCCTCTGAATCTGGATTTTCCTGAAAGGAGATGATGAAGCCATGGAACGAACGGAGAAGCGAGGAAGAGAGCGAACAGGGGAAGAAGCAAGAGACTTGTGAGGAGTTGCGATGAAGAATCTGGAAGCCGATGATTTCAGAACACCCAACATCACTACTACTCTCACTGCCGTTTTCACTGCGCTGCCCCGTGCGTTAAAGAAAGAGGGTAATGAAGGAAACCACAGAACGGTGTCGTTTGTCAGTTGCAGTGATTCAGGGCTAACATTTGTCGGCCCATGCAATCTTTGCGTAACGATGGAAAGTTTTGTGCGCGTGATCCCTTTAACATTCGGATTTCTTTTGGCCTTTTTTGCATTACACGACTCATGAAGTATATATGCGAGTTATCAAAAGGGTTTAAATTTCAGTCATACTCGGTGTAAAATTTTTACATTATTAATAAAAGAAAAGAATATATCTTATTAAAAAATAAACATAATTAAAATTTTTTAATAATAATGAAATAGTTTAATAATTTTTTGTTAATATAATAATACATAAATGAGTAATAATATAAAACTATTTTGTATTAACAATCCTTAATAGAAACCAAGCAAGAAATTTTTATTTTGGAGGCAAAATTTTACATGAATACAAAGTGTTATTGAAAAATATTATTAAATAAATAAAAATAAATAATTATAATTGTCATTTTTCTAATTTTTATGTACTAACAAATCCAATATTTTGAGCTAACTAATTATTATTATATCTCATAAAATTAATTTAAATGACATGGTGGATAAAAATTAAAGTAGAAGTCATAAATTCAAAATGAATTAATGATTTTTTATATCAAAAAAATAAATATTATTAAATATTTTTATCAAAAAGTCATCTAAAAAATAAAATATGAGAAAGATAAAATATTTTCTTATTACCAGTGATACAACAACGTTAAATATTATTTTAAATTTATTATTTTAAATAATAATGATTAAAAAAATGACTTTGTTATTCAATATAAAAATATATAAATAATTAACATTCAACATTCTATCAATTCAAAAGAGAAAATTTAATTTAAATTTCACTTGAATAGGCCAACATTAAAATTTAGGAATAATAAAATGTATCATATTAATGTGTTGTCGCGACCCTAACTCGATAGTAATTGGCATGGAACCTCTCTATCGATTTCCACTAACCTATTTATAAACAATTAACTCAATGCTAGTTTACCTAATTGTGATGCATTTATAAAAGAGAATAGTATTTCAAAGAAAGTATTCATCAAGATTTCTATAAAAGATGTGGAAGTTAAGAATGCTTATAATCTTCCCAAAATAAGGATAAACAAGCCTAACTAACTCTTAAGGAATCAGTTCAACATTCCCTCAATTCAATTCTATTACTGTTAAAAGGCCTAAAATATTTTTATGTACATAAGTCTGTGCTACCAAAATATCATTAATAAGCTCTGTGAACTCTAACTCTAAGAAGGAAAAGGCAGAGGTAGAGGCTTAACCTATGAGTCTGGGGTTCAGTGAGTGAATAATCTATAGAAACAATAATAATTTATAATAATTTACCTATCGGACTGTCATTCTTTAACAAATTATATCACAATCAAACACATTAGTAAATAAGAACTCTCAACATTAAGATTAACACATAGTCATTTCAATTTTAATGTATCACATAATAATACTCATGACAAATGCGCTTAAAATCATATTTCATTAAATGGACAAATAGCAAATAAAATACATTTATCCTCCTTTTGACTCCTAAGCCAACCTTATACATACTTGCCTGTTTCATTCTTGTTTCTCCTGAGCTAACCTTATACTCTACCTACCTTATTATCGAAAACTTCCTATCTGGTATTCACAACATCGCCCTATCATATTTCTCACTTTTAATGCCATTTATCATGATTCTCAATGTAATTTAAAAATTAAAGCTCAAGCTTTATTCAATACAATTATAATTCAGTTCAATGTACATTATGATATTTATCAGTATCATCATACCTTTTTGTATGGCTACAAAGTATTTACACATATCATAGTAATCAATCCTAAACATTTCTCAATATATTTCATCCCATGAGTTATATAATAAGTCTAGTACAATACATATTATATCATATTACTTCTACTTTCTATTTTATGATTACTCCAGTCATGCTCTCATGCTATATTTATCATAAACCACTCTATCTCTAGTGCTTAGAGACTAAATATCCTATTAAGCCATTATAAAGCATGAAAATATAAAATAAATTGAATATGAGTTACTATATAGTGACCATAGTTCTAACCTATGAGTGATATTTTTGGAATAACTCAAAAATTATAACTGTATTATTTATAAAACTTTTTTCATAAGAAAGTAGATTTAATTAACTTTCCATAAACTACTTATTTGCTTAAATCAATTAAGTTTTAAAAGAGTCATGCTTTTTTTAAGTTAGACACAAAAGTTCTTTTTTTTAGATTTCAAAGTTCATGATCTTTGCTTACTATTTTAATTATATCTAAAAATATATATAATATTTTGATTTGAAATTAATTTTATTTAAAAATAGACTCAATTATATTTAAAATGATAGGTAGTTCATTTGAAATGAACATAAGATAAAGGAGTTATGCTCTTTCAAAATTAGCATAAAATTTTATAGTCGATGAATCAATTTATCCGCCCAGTTTTTACCTATGGACCCCTAAAATTGATTCATTACTCAATTTTGAGTTTCAGTTTTACCTCTATATCCCTAAAATCGATTCATCAACCGCTAGACCCCTAGAATCGATTAGTTACTTAATTTTGAAGTCTAATTTCGCCTTTGGACCCCTACAATTGATTCATGAATTGATTCATACATGAGAATCTCAATTTTTTGTGAATTTTTTACTATGCAACCAATCCAAAAACACCTCATAATCATATATAATGCACATAAAATTCAAATATAATTATCAATACACTTATCTAACATCTCATATCACCTCTTTACCTTATTTATTTCTTCAACCACAGCAAAATAACCTACATCAAGCAAAATCACATAAAAATTCATATTTCATCAATATCATCATAAAATCTTAAAATTCATGAATTTAACTAGATTATCTATTTACCTTATATGGAAGAGGATGATAGAAGACTAGTTTAAAGATCTTTTAACCCTAACCACATTAAAATTTATGATTTCTAAAGTTAGGTTTTAACATGCTCAACAAAATTAATTAAACTTCAAATTTTTCATCAACCAAGAAAAAATAGGAGAGATTCTTAATGAAAATATTATTCTTACCTTGATTAAATGAAGGAATCAAGAAGATTTAAGGTCTCCTTTGCTTAATTGATGAAGTTGTGAGAAGATTATGTAGAGAGAGTGGAAAAAATGGAGAAATGAGAGGGGGATAAGGGTTTTAGGGTTGAAATAGGAAAAATAGGGCCCCAAGGACATTTTTGAAAAAATGTTCCTAAACCTTTTTCATACTTATATACTCACTTATATTAGTATATAATTTTATACTTTAGGATTCTAATAAACTTTCTCCATTAAAATTTCACTCAAATCATATTTCCACATTCTTACTTTTATTAATTTCATTTTATTCCATAATTTACACATAAAATTCTTAATTCACTTGAATTTTACTGGATACCTTTACTATTTTTTCCCTTATCATAATTTTTAATTTATTTATAATTAAAGAGGGTATAACATGTGCATTGTTTCATATCAAAATTGAGACTAAACTTGCTTAAAATTGTAATTAGTGGTAAGTTCAATTCATACCTAAGGAAATGAAAGTTAATTAGTGAAAGTAAATGTAAATAAGGGATTTTTTTTAAACAAATTAAAATGCACAATGAAAACATTATTAAAATAGAGTGAAGCAAAATTAAAAGCTTTGTTCAAGAAATTTCACATTCCAAATATAAATTTATCATTGACATCAATAAAATTACTTTTAATTCAACTATTTAGCGATGGAATTGCCTAGATGCCTTGCAATAACCTTAATTAATATCATAAATTAATCACTCAACATTAATTAACTCAAGACTAATGCCTATCCCTAATCAACTAGTAAAAGTAATTAATTTATAAATAGTCAAACTAAATTAATATTCTTATATGTGATAAATTGCCAATTTATCCTTCAATTCTTTTAGGTGATTATAACTTTATATGTGAAAATTTAACATTTAATTGCCACTAGTTATAACCAAAAATAGCTAATCTACACTCGAGAATTAATTGCAATCAATCATATAACTATAGAGTAATAAACTAATAGACCTAATAATTAATCACTTAAAATAATCATAAAACAATAGTAGAATAAATAAGCAAGAGATAGATGAATTAAGAGTGATATGAATTAAATCAAAGTCTCAAAATCAAACCAAGGTTGTTATACTTAAACCCTTGAATTGATGTAGAAGAATCTACCACTTATCATGAAATACAAAGAAACTAAAGAGAATGGTGTTTGCTATATAGAATGTATCTTGCCCTAAGTGGCAAAAACATCTTTATATCTAATCTCCTAAGTTAGAAAACTTAATGATTCAAGTAAATATATCTCCTAAAGTTATAAAGAATGAGGTCTTGCTTAATTTGAAAGTTAATAGCTTAATTTAAAATTTAATTTACTAATAATGTTTTATTGTAGTAATATTCATTACCTAGCTTGTAGCTTAAATTTAACCTCAAAAATGATGTAGTTTTGCTATACTCAAACTTGAAAGTTTTTGGGCCTAGTCCTAGCTAACTTTGGGCATTGATTTCACCTCAATTGAATCTCTAGAACTCTAGATGAAGCCTAAAAACCAAAGTTAGTTCAACTTAAACATAAATAGAGCATCAATTTTATAACTATTTTTTATCTTCTAAATATCCAAATTAGGTTTCAATCAAAACATAAAATTTTATAACTTTTTTTAAGCTTTTTAATCATATAAAGATTAACCATATTTGATATAAGAAACTCAAGTTCCAGTAAAAAATCTAAAATAATGTAAAAAGTTAGCATTAACTAAATAAATTTAAAATATTGGAAAACCATCCTTCAATTATATAACAAGGTCAATTCCCTAAAATTAAACATATGTAACATACTAAGAAAAATAAAATAGGAGAAAGTAATATAAATAAAGTCTTACATATTAAATTCTCCCATACTTAACTTTTACATGGCCTCAAACAAATATAACTTTATTCAAAAATAAAAATTAAAGACTTACTTTCTAAATACTTCAAAATTACAAAATTCACAAGTAAGAAATAATCAAAGTCATAAAGAATCATAACATATCATAAACAAAAATGTTGACAAAATCAAAATTAATTAACATAGCAATTTCATCCCAAAAGAATAAATTAAATTGGTAGACTTTCACAAAATTTACTTTTCAGCTCTCAAATATTTAAAGTAATTATTTCATTCAAGTTCATTCTATAAATATACTTTCCCATAAGCTTAATTATGACTTAATCTTCATTAGTCATATCATATGTACAACACAAATCAAAAAAATTTTATTTACGATTATAATAGGGCTAAAAGAAAAAGAAAAGAAAATTGAACAAATAAAAAGGTAAAAATTAAAGAAATTAATAGAACACTTGAAATATATATATATATATATATATATATATATATATATATATATATATATATATATATATATATAAACAAATTATAAATAATTATAACTTAATACAATAACCTAATTTATAATTCTAAACAATCATCAATTTCTTTCTTTTTCCTTTCTTTCCTAATTCTTTTGTCTTATTCTTTTTTTCCTAATCTTCTTTTCTTTTTTTAACTTTCTCTTTCATCATTTTTTTGCTTCTTTCCTTTCTTTCTTTTAACTAAGCCCTAACATTGAAGTTGATAATTTTGTACAATATACACACATCTACATTTATTCAAGAACTCATTTTACAAAGATTTTCAATATTTTACTAATCTTTAAAGTTAGATAAAGATATTTATTTTTTATTAAAAAATATGTTAATAGGCTAAATAATAAATAAAAGATAATTAGGTTCAAAGGGCTCAATAAAGATAAAATTTAAATTATCAAATTTATATTTGAAAATATAATATATTAATAAAATAATTTTTAAATTATATTAAAGAGTTAATTTTGATCATGAATAATAATTTATATAAGTAATTTCATCTCAATGATCATGCTATATAAATTCATATAAATAATTTTATTTCTTAATATTTGTATAAATAAATAAATTCAAATAAATTTATTTAATTTAATTTTATAATTATTTATTAATATTATATAATTTTAAAGGTGAAATTAATAATTTTATTTAATTTTTGAAAGGAAACCAAATTTTGGCAGCCAAACCGGGACTCATGGATATCGTGGCCTGCGCACTGCCACATCTGATATGACTCCTCAGCGATACGAAAAAGCAAGCAGAAGGACAAACACATTGGTGCTGCAGCAAACCTCGTGCCTTGCGCCATGGCCAACCCAAACTCTCCTCCGATGTATGAAAAAACATGGCGGAAGCCCACATTTCAGAGAGTAATGGATTCCTCCATTTTGCTTCTCCTTTTATTGCTTCTCACTCACCGTCTCTTCTCCTTCTTCTTCTTCGATAACTTTACTTTCCCTTTGCTGGTGGCCTTCCTCTGCGAGTCATGTTTCACCTTCGCTTGGGCTGTGATTCTCAGCACCAAATGGAGTCCTACAGAGATCAAAACCTTCCCACAACGTCTCTTGGATCGGTATTTAATAACTCTAACCCTTGTTCGGATTTCATTTATTATATTCTATGATGTTATCCGTCAAATATACTCTTAGCTTTTTATTTTTTTAAATATATAATACTATAAATTATATGTTGTATGAAATATGATTTTGCAAAACTTAAAGTGTAGATTAAGACACATAATCTTATAGTGTGCTAATAGCTTAAAATTATTAGATTATATTTGAATCGTGCAGTATTGTTTACATCAATAAATTCATACTTTTAGATTAATTGGTATACCGATATATTAAGATTTAAAATTTAAGGTTTAGTATGTTAAAGTCTCTCTTAACAAATAAATTTAGTATATAATTAAATTTAATACTGTATTGATATATTACTATATTAATAATATATTAGAATCTCTCTCTTTTTTTTTTTCCTATACTTTTAATTGAAATTGGTTCTACATGTTATTTATTATTCTTTCCATTCCTTATTATTTATTATATTTTAAAAAAATTATTTATTTCTTTTAATATGTTATTTTAATTTTTAATTAAATATTAAATATTTTTAAATTTATCTTTATTTTTATTAAAAAAATATTTTATTATTTTATACTTGTAATCCACTTACATTTATTTTATTATATTTATCTTTCTATTTTTAACTATCTTAAATTTTGTATAAAGATTAATCTTACAAAAATTATTAAAAATAAATAAATTAAATTATTTTCTTAATATTTATAAAATTAATTAATTATGACAAATAATAAGAATAAAATTTGTAATACACTACATATATGGAAGTAAACTGTAAAATAATGATAAATCAAATTAGTTTTTTTAATACCAAATTAAATTATTGGAGTTTGAAACTTTGACATAATAAAAGTAGCTAGAATTTTATGATACAGCCCAAGTTAAGAGTAAAACTCATCAGATTTTAGCAGGAAAATATCACTAAAATATCATATATTGACCGATTGAATCTTAGGAGCACACTGATAATCTCTGAACTATACGACACTAAAATGAAATAAGGGAAATCATGCGGGGTTTTCTGCAATTTAGCCTATAAACCTATCTCGACCAGTTTGATGCTCGCGTGGGTTTGACTTTATGCATGGATTTTGTGAATAGGGTAACTGAGGATGACCTTCCGCTGGTTGACCTGTTTGTGACGACAGCGGACCCGGTGCTGGAACCACCCATCCTGACGGTGAACACCGTGCTGTCCTTGTTGGCGCTTGATTACCCAACTGAGAAGCTAGCTTGCTATGTTTCAGATGATGGCTGCTCCTCTCTTACTTTCTACGCTCTTGTTGAAGCTACTAAATTTGCTAAGCTTTGGGTGCCTTTCTGTAAGAAGTACCAAGTCCAAGTTAGAGTCCCTTTCAGATACTTCTCTAACGAGGACATGGCCAGAAACAGCCGTGCAGACTTACAAGATTGGTTCAAAATGAAGGTATCTATTATATGTAATATATAATCTCTTATTGCACTGCAGAAAAAAATTCAGTCAACTTCGGGATATGTATATGTGCCATAGAATGAATATGAAGATCTGTGCCGCAAAATCCAAGATGCAGAATCTTCTCCATTATGTCATCTTGACAAGGAATTTGCAGATTTCTCATACACTGATGGGAGAAATCATCCCACCATAATCAAGGTACCTCAATCCCCACTTCTTCCTAACACAAATTAAACGTTGGAAAACACTTACTTTATATGAATTATTATGTGTTTCATTATAGGTTTTATGGGACAACAAGGAATGCCATTCTAATGGGATGCCTCACTTGGTCTACGTCTCTAGAGAGAAACGTCCACATCAGCCTCATCACTACAAAGCTGGAGCCTTGAATGCTTTGGTCACATTCTTTTCTATTATATGTCTACTGATTGCACTGTTTTTTCATGATTAAATATTATAATTTTTTTTATGATAATAAAGGTGGTAATCCATTTAATGCGTGATAATATATTTTTTTATTTTAGGTTAGAGTCTCTTCGATGATGACCAATGCTCCCTACTTGTTAAATGTAGACTGTGACATGTTTGTGAACAATCCCAAGGTTGTTCTTCACGCTATGTGCATCCTTCTAGACTCCAAGAGCGACAACGAGATTGCATTTGTTCAATGTCCTCAACAGTTCTATGGCAAAATAAAAGATGATCCTTTCGGAAATCAATTTGGGGCTCTATTTGCGGTCTGTTATATTCCTTTTTTGATTTCTTTCTTATTCATTGCTAACATGTTCCTCTGCACATGTTATTTAAACATGATTTTAAATATGTTGAGATATATTCATGAAAGATATTGCAGATAAATGCATAAAGATACGATCCTTGCAAGAATATAATTGTAAACAATTATGATTGTGAAGTTGAACTTAAAGATAATATTTACACATAATATTGTGTACTGCAATTTAGAATCATGTGAAGAAACGGAAAATATATATTCACGAAGGGATGAAGACAAGTGAAAAGGCTGGGGAATATATATTATGATTAAAAGAGAGCCCTAAAATTTTCCTTTTCTTGTTTAATAATGCAGTACTTTGTAGCTGGGTTAGCAGGACTGCAAGGACCTTTCTATTTTGGGACAAACTGCTTCCATAGAAGAAACGTGATATACGGACTTTATCCTGCTGAGCTTCAAAATCAGAAGGAGGATCTTTCCTTATCCGGTATTTAAGATTTAGATTGTGCTCCTCTAAAGTGTAAAATACATCATGGTAGTCATTAATAAGAAAATTAATGGCTCTTAATTTTATAAATGATAATAAATAAAAAAATTATTTTTAAATTTATGATTATCCACTCTCTTAATTTTCTCATCAATAACTTTAATGATATATTTTATTCTTTAGAGTGCATCTTGCACTTTATTTAGAGGAGCTAAATTTCTAAAATTCAATACATCTTTATAGTTCTCTTAGACTCATTAATAAGTGGTGCATTTATATAATATGTCGCAATTATAGGCTGTTACTTTATATATTGAATTTAGATTGAATTTATTATTAATGAATCAGAATAAGACATTTTATTAAAAAAATTAATAATAATTAAGAATTTTTAATTGTAATAAAAAAATTTAACAATTTTTTTATTAAAATAGTCATATATAAATCAATGATAACGTAATATTAATTTACACCGATAACAAATCAAACTTAAATCTTTCTATATTTACATTTTGCAGAAAAATTTTTAGACAAGGATTTAGTGGAAATCTTCGGAAGTTCAAGGGAGCTTGTCAAATCGGCTGCAAGTGCTTTGATGGGGGAGACAAATACCACAAATAGTATAATTCCTTCGGACGTTATTGAGAAAGCAGCCCAAGTTGCAGGTTGTGAATATGAAATTGAAACTGCCTGGGGTAAACAGGTATGCAACAAAAATTAAAACAGTGAATATTCGCTGCATTTGGGAGAAATTGCATGATTTTATGAATAAAACTTACAACTTCTTATATAAAGTTTATAAATCTTTTCTAAAATTATGCGAAAGTTTGGATTGTGAAGTGCATCTTAATTGCTTATAAAATTTTACAACTTTTTTATAAGATTTTGTAATATGAGTATTTATACATGTAACACAAAAAAATTATTTGAGTGCATTATGAAAAAAGAAAAAGTTGCAAAATCTTATTAAAAAGCTCTAAAATTTTACAAATATACTTATAAGGAATCTCTAAACCAACATAATTCAAAGAAATTGTACTTTCACCTAGACATATATTGCCATATCAATCAAATGCTTTCTATGTTACCCCATGAGTTTGAAATTCATGGGTATGTGACAAAATGCAAGTCATTGAATGAGTGAATCTATTGATTTGGTCAACTCATTTAATAACTTAAATTTAACCACATCCTCATAGATTTCAAATCCATAGGGGTAATATAGAATTCCCCTATCAATAAACATATACCACCAATTTGTATACTTAACACTTTTATAATAATTTTTAAGAATAATTACACTTTGCTACCTTTTCTTTGGTGATTTTTTTTTTAACCTAACAGAACAAAATGTAATATGGGTTTTTGTAATTAAAGGTAGGCTGGTTGTATGGATCAGTAGCAGAAGATAACCTTCTCGGATCAGAAATTCACAGGAGAGGTTGGAAATCTGAAATTTGTATGCCCGACCCGGTTGCCTTTGCGGGCTGTTCACCCATAGACTTTCCATTCGTTGTGACCCAACAAAAGAGATGGGCCTCGGGCCTCCTTGAAATCTTGCTCAGCAAACACTCTCCCATTCTGGGGTGCTTGTTTGGAAGGCTTCAATTCAGACAATGCTTGGCCTATATGTGGCTTATGAGCTGGGCCCTACTTCCTATCCCTGAATTATGCTATGCTGTTTTAACTGCTTATTGCATCATCACCGACTCCGGATTCTTGCCCCAGGTGAGCATGCACCACTCAGATGCTAAATCAACCATTCTAGGAATATATGCATTACCAGGTGAATTTTATGATAACATAATGTTCAGAATACAAAATGATATGATAATTTTAGAAATTGTTAAATTAAAATTATTTATTTAATTGCATTTTTTAAAAAATAAATAGTTGTAATTGAATTATTTTAATCTAATGATTTTTAGATATATCAAATTACTCCAAGTTTTGAAATCTGGCAAGCACTACATCAGCATTAATATAATTTCTTGCCAATCTTTTTGAGTAAAGTTAAGATTTTATGGATTTTTGTAATTTTCTTGTATAGAGTAGGTATTTTTTTTTATATCATTTAAAATTTATATTACGAGTTAGAGATCGATATGTCTCACAATTTGATAAGTTATTTCTCTTATCAGTTAGCTTAGAGGTTGGATTCTTATTCTAGAAGATTATAACAAAGTGATATAGATACCAATTGTCTTAGATAACAAAGGAAGTTCAGGTGAGGCAAAAAGAAGATGATAGAGGAGAAAGAACAAATAGAGTTGCATAGAAATAGAAAATAAGAGGAATTTAGTTGTTACCATTAAAAAAATGTCTTGTTTTTATGTTTTTATAGAAAATTTGTAACCACCATTTTTTAGAGTTTCAATAAAAAAAATTAAAATTCTATGGAAAAAAATTACAACTTTAAGTGAAAAAGTTAGAAGATATAGTATAAAAAAGCGTAGTACAGTAATATAAAGCTTAATTTTATAATTAATTTGAATTACAATAAAACATATCTGTTGCTTGTGCAATGAGAGAATGATTTGGTTGTGTATACTAAATGAACTGATTGTTTAAATAGTTGCGTATTTGTCAACTGATCGTTTAAATCCACATGACACTTTCTTTCTCTTATGACAGATGGGAATTATGTAAGTAATTGATTCAATGAAAAATATGTTGATCTGAGTAGATTTTATTTATTAATGAATAAAGATTTGAATTTAAGAAGACCTATATCTTATCAAATAATATAAATTATGAAATTTTCTTTGCAAAAGATAGTTTATAAATTTTATCCAGAAAATCGTTGGAAAATATCACTTACCAATCATAATCATCAGCTTAACTTACATCTTCATCCATTTTGTGCAATGACTTGTATACATAAATTTCACTATACTTTTGTACATTAACGATGAGGGGTTTCAACACAAGACTTCGGGCATACAAATTCCTCACCACTAAACGGCCATCTAACTAACTTAAAAAAAAAATAAAAAAATCACTAATTTAATTGTATACAATTGTTTTTTCAGGAGTTTGGCCTATGGATTCTCGTTGCTCTTTTGGTGACATACAACATATACATTCTATATGAGTACTTGGCAATTGGACTGTCAATAAGAGAATGGTGGAATAACCAAAGAATGGCAAGAATAGGCAGCATGAATGCATGGTTTTGTGGCTTTCTCACTGCCATTTTTAAGTTACTGGGAATGTCTGAAACCGTCTTTGAAGTAACACAGAAGCAACCACCAACTTCAAATCATGATGAAGCCAATGCAGATGCTGTTAGGTTCACCTTCACCGACTCACCAGTCTTCATCCCAGGCACAACTATTTTGCTGCTGCAACTAGCAGCCTTGGCCGTTTATTTGTTGGGATTGCAGCCGCCTGCACCGCCAGCTTCGGCTGGTGGCGGTCGATGTGGGCTGGGGGAGATTTTTTGTGGCATATATTTAGTAGTATGCTACTGGCCATTTCTCAAGGGCCTGTTTGGCAAGGGAAAATATGGGATTCCATTATCCACGGTATGGAAGTCGGCACTGCTGGCGTTTGGATTTGTGCACTTGTCTAGAAGTGCCGTTACGGCTTGATTCGTTTTATTATTTGACTCGAATTTGGATTTCCTTGTCAATATTGCAAGCTATTAAAGTCATGAACCATTTTTCTTATATAAAGATCACAAGTCATAGTTGGAATGTTTTTTTTCCAACGACCAATCTGCCTATATCGGACATATACATAGATTCCAATCTGACTATTATTTTCTTGAGAAATGTTTGTTTCACTTTTCAAAAGACAAATGATAATTATTTGTGTAATTGCGGTAGAGTTTACAGAACGGAGAATTCCGTAATCTAACGGGAGAGATAGATATTCAGGTAGTGACGTTAGCATTATTTTGTTTTCTTCCCCTCTTTGGTTTTTGTTTTCAAACAAACCGTGATTGGTTATGACTACACCAGTTCTCATCTCTTGCAATTTGAGGATGCCTCCATAATTGACGAGATGGAATCGCAGTGCACTGCACGCAAATTGTAGCACATTGGACAGTGCTTTTCATTGTTATTAGGTGGCACTAGAGTAGCGGCCCCCCCGGGGGGGGGGGGTGGGGTTAGAATGGCCCCGGCCCCCTTAACCTCAAAAAGGGTGTTAGGATTAGCCCGACCCCTTAACTCAAAAAATTTAATATAGAATATAATATTAAATTTATTTATAATTCCTCAAATTTTGTGATATTTTATTTTTAACCTTTCTTATTTAAAATTTTTACTTCTCCCACTGGTGCCATTAAATTAGTCATTTTAATAGTATTATTGGTTTAAGCTTGACTTATTAATTATATAAAATTAACATATAAATTGTGCTTGATGCATGTAATTTTTTAAAAGATGGTGCGGTATATATATTTTTTATTCAAAACTTCCATACTCTTAAATTTTTTAAGCATGATATATATATATATATATATATATATATATATATATATATATATATATATATATATCATGCTTAAAAAATTTTAGAAGTGTTAGAAGTAATACATTTTGTATATTTATAAAAAAAAAATGCGCGCGCATATATATATATATATATATATATATATATATATATATATATATATATATATATATATATATATATATATATATATATATATATATATATATATATGCGCGCGCATTTTTTTTTTATAAATATACAAAATGTATTACTTCTAACACTTCTACATATATGTATATATATATATATGCATGCGCGCATTTTTTTTTATAAATATACAAAATGTATTACTTCTAACACTTCTACAACCTAAATAGATAGGTCGGTCTCTTTCTCTAAATAGTTAAATATATATATATATATGAGGAGAGAATAGAATTGAGTGGTTTGCAAGGAAGAGAGATTTGGATATGAACAACAATATGGTGATTAAAATTTGAATTCAATTTAGTTTATTTAAAAATTTTGATATGATTTATTAAGTTATTTAATAATTTATTTACATAAATAAATTTTTAAATATGTCAATAGGCATAAGCTTTTTAAAGATTTGCAGCCAAAAATAAACTAATAATATAATTATATTTATATTTATAATTGTATATATTAAAATTATATTAATATTATATCTAATATTATATTATATAACATATAAATATATTGGTTATTAAATAGGCTAACCTAATAGGTTAATAAACTGAATTTATAAAAAATAAATATAACATATTTATTAAAATAAGTCTATTCATTGGTCTTATTTTAAATTATTTAAATAAAGAAATTAAACTATACTAGAATGAAAGTAGGTTAAGTCATATGTTTCTAATGTACAATCTCAACTATTTTTAACTTTAATTGTCATTGCCATGGCTCACACGTTACTCTGCCATCACTATAAATTATTTTGATAAAATTAATAATTTTATTATTAATTATAAGATATTGATAAAAATGAATTTAAAATCATAATCTTTAAATATGTTAACAGGCATAAGCTTTTAAGATTTACAGCCAAAAATAAACTAATAATATAATTAGGCTTATATTTATAATTATATATATTAAAATTATATTAATATTATATATAATATTATATCATATGACATATAACATATAAATATAGTGGTTATTAAATAGGCTAACCTAATAAGTTTACCATATGAATTTATAAAAAATAAATCTAATTTATTTATTAAAAAAGGTCTATTTATTGGTCTTATTTTAACTTATTTAAATAAAGAAATTAAACTAAACTAGAATGAAAATAGGTTAAGTCCTATGTTTCTAATATACAATCTCAACTATTTTTAACTTTAATTGTCATTGTGATGGATCATACTTTACTCTGCCATCATTATAAATTATTTTGATAAACTTAATAATTTTATTATTAAAATTATAAGATATTGATAAAAATGAATTAAAATCATAATCAAAAGATTATTTTACTGTTAATAGTTTGTTAGTTTTGTCGATTATTATTTGAATTCTCCTTTACTTATTAACAATAACTATTATCTGAATCTCAATACCAGAATAATTTTGCAGACACCGACCAGTACTATCCAGTTGAACGGCTCAATCATACCACACTGCCCATTTTCTATCTATTTTTTGGTCAGTGGCCGTGTCTATCCATCCCCTCTCTTTATTTTATTTACATTTGATCGATCCTTTTTTTTATAAATTTTCGTTCTTTCTTTATTAACTAGGACAAAGTAAAACTTTCCTAATCACAATCACAATATTACAAATCGTGAAATTACAAACTTTTATAATTTTACTGTATAAAAATATAGTTTTTGTATCTATTTATAATTTTATTAATCATAATTACAATTCAAAATCATGGTACAAAAATTGTTAGGTATTCAATGAACGCTTGAAATTTGTCGGTGAATTCTTCCTTTTAAGTGTAATAGATTTATGTTGTGTCTGGATAAAGTATTTAGAAAATATTAAGAATTTTGAAATTTTATACTAAAAAGAATAACTTTACTTAATTTTAATGAATGAGAATGATAATTAATATTAATATTTCATGAGTAAATATAAAATATATAAAATGATAATTATTTTGATTGAATTTGAAATATCAAATTTGATAACTTTAATTCTTCATTTATAATGTTTAAATAATTCATAAGTTTTATATAATTATTGTCATACAAAATATTTTTATCTATGAAACTTAAATTCTTTAATAATTAAATTACTAACTTCAATTTTCAAATCTAAACATAACACTAAAAAATTATCCCTTCATGTAAAAATTCCCATTACAAAAGATGATAAATAAATTATTTATAGGTTTCGTTAACTCGAGATTATTTATACAATTTCTAGATTATATTATTTTTTTGCATATATGACTCATCGCTATAATTATTTAAAAAATAAAACTTAAAATTTTGCACAATTTAATTTGTAATCTTTTCAAAATGACTCAAGATTTGTCTGAATTGTCATTTTTCTGATAAAGATACCTCTGTTAAGAATTTGATAGTTGAATTGCATGTAATTCACATACTTTTATTCAAGTTTGGTTCGATGAAATGAGAACGTAAGAGTATAAGAGTAAGAATGATTAAAAAAATTATTTAATATATATTATGGAACGAGAATGATGATTTTATTAAAGGATCAAATATCTATTTCATAATAAAAATAATGGAATGGGTCATTCTCTCATTCATGAATTAACATTTTTATACTTATATTCTTATATATTTTTATATATTTCAACATTACTTTTTAAAAAATATTAGTTTTTAAATATTTTCCTATTAAAATATTTCAATAATTATATTTTTAATTATACACTTTAAAATAGGATACTTTTGTATTCTTTACAAAAAATATTTAATATAAAGAACTTAATAAATTAAGATTTTTATATTTTTATTATAAATTTTTTGGTTAATTATAATTTTGATAATAAAATTTAAATTATGATCATTTTTATTATTAATTATAGTTAATATTTTTATAATATTAAATTATTTGATAATATTTATTATTTTTATAATAAAAATATTATTATTTTTATCTATATTTTTTCCATTCCATTCTATCAAAATTTTATTATAGAAATTTTTTGTGTTCCATATTTAGTAGTATGCTACTGGCCATTTGGCAAGGGAAAATACGGGATTTCATTATCCTCGGTCGGGAAGTCCGCAATGCTGGCGTTTGGATTTGTGCACTTGCCGTCACGGCTTGACTCGTTTTATTATTTGATTCGGATCTGGATTCCCTTGTCAATATTGCAAGCTATTAAAGTCATGAACCATTTTTATTATTTAAAGATCACAATTCTTACTTGGAGCCCTTTCTTTCTTTCTTTCTTTTTCCCCTACGGCCAATCTACTTATATCGGACAAATACATAAATTGCAATCTGACTATTATTTTTTTGAGAAATGTTTGTTTCACTTTTTGAAAGAAAAATAATAATTATTTGTAATTACAGTAGAGCTTATTGATGAGTCATTTAGTTCACGTGATAAATAAATTTTTTTGAAAGTTAAATTTTATAAAAAATTATTTCTTATATGAATTTTAAAGGAAATTTTTAATATTATTTGATTGATATAAAGAAAATTATATTTCTTAAAAAATAGAAATTACCTAACAAAAATTAAGTAAATAATTTTATAAAAAAAATAATTTTTAAAAAAATAATTTTTAATATTTTATAAATAATTAAATAATTTTTTATTTTTTATTTTTTAAAAAATATAATTTTTTATATTTTTACAGCATAACAAACCACCCTTAATCGAGAATTCCATAATCTACCAAGGGAGAATAGGATTTCAAGGAGTGACGTTAGCATTATTTTGTTTTCTTCCCCCTCTGGTTTTCGTTTTCAAACAGATCGTGATTGATTATGACTACACCCGTTGTCACCCCTTGCCATTTGGGGATGCCTCCATAATTGACCAAAAGGAATCGCCGGGTACCATACGCAAATTGTAGTTAAGACGCTGGACAGTGCTTTCCATCGTCATCGGGCTAACTTTTATTTTCAGTTAAATAAGTTAAGTTTATTTTATAAATTATTAATTTAAATTTAATTTGATAATTTGTATAAGATTAAAATTTGAATTCAATCCATCTCATTTAAAAAGTTTGACCTAATTTATTAATTTATTTAAAAATTTATTTATATAAATAAATTCTTAAATGTGTTAATAGGCAAAGATTTTCAAAGAATCAAGGCCAAACTTAAAATAATAATATAATTAGGTTTATGTTTATAAAGTTATATTAATATTATATTTGATGTTATAATATATTATATATTAAATAAGTTAACTTAATTGGTTTACAAACCAAACTTATAAAAAAAATAGACTTAACTTGTTTATTTAAGTTTATTTATTAAGCTTAATTAATTTGTTTAGATAAAAAATTAAGTTAAATTAGATCGAAAATAACTTAGTTCAAATGATTCATACAGAGGTTGAATGCCTTAACTAAACAATCTGATTTATTTTCACCCTAATTGTAATTGCCATGATTTATACTTTGCTCTATCAACAAACTTTACTCTACTAATGCATTACTAATACAATGACATATCATAAACTCTTCTAATAATAATTTATTCATACCTCATCTCATAATTGTATTATTTGAGAATAAAATTATCTATATGAAATGATATGTATGTATAAATATTATTATTTAAAAATGAAATTATCTTTGTAATTAAAAGATTATTTTACTATTAAGAATTTGTTAATTTTATCAATTATTTATCAACAATAACTATTATTAAATTAGGGGTACAAACGAATTGAGTTATTCATAAATAATTCAAGATCGATTTGTAAAAAATTCAGTTCAAATTTAAATTTTAACAAGTTGAACCTGAATGAGCCAAGTTAAGTTTGAGTTTTTTATTACTCAATTTGAATTATTTGTAAACCTAAATAAATTTAATATAAAATATATTTTTATTTTTTATATTTTATATAATATAAATATAAAAAATTTATCAAGTTCGTATAAGCTCATTTATATTTATTTAAACTTATTTAAGTTTGTTTAAGATAAAAAATAACCTAAGTCTAAACTCGAACTTGAACTTAAATATTTAGGCTTGATTGAAATTTTGAAGTAAGGAATTAATGACTCATTTAAATTTGAATAAGTTCGATTAAGTTCATATTTGAATTGAATTTAAACTTGAGCTCGAATATGAAAAATATTTGACTCAGCTTGACTTATTTAGATTCCTAATCTAAATCTTAATACCAAAATAATTGTGCAAACACAAATCAATACAATACAATTGAATAGCCCAACCACCTCACACTGCCCATTTTCTATCTATTTTTATGCCAATGGTTATGTCTCTCTATCCTCCCTCTCTAATTTATTTATAGATTAGATTTGATCCTTTTTTATAAATTTTAACTCTCTCCCTAATAATTAAGTACAGAGAAAAATTTCCTTAATCACAATATTACCAATACTTTAGGTTGTGAAATTATAATTGTCTATAATTTTATTGTATAAAAATGTAATTTATTTATTTATTTATAATTTTACTAATCATAGTTACAATTCAAAATTATGATATAAAATTGTTAGGTATTAAATGAATGCTTGAATTATTGATGAATTCCTCCTTTTAAGTCCAATACATTTAAGAAGTTATCTCTTCATGTAAAAATTCCAATTACAAAAGATGATATATAAATAGGTTATTTGTTGATTTCTTTAACTCTAGATTATTTTTATAATCTCTATATTATATTATTTTTATGCATATACGATTCATCACTATAATTACATAATTATATTTTATAGATATTTAAAAAAAATAAAACTTAACATTGTACACAACTTAATTTGTAATCTTTTCAAAATGACTCATGATTTGTCTAGATTGCCACTTTTTTAATAAAAAGATCTCTGCTGAGTTAAGAATTTGACAGTTGAATTGCATGTGATTCACGTGCTTTTGTCTTATTCCTCTTAGCGATGTATTCCAATGCTACTAAAGAATCTGGCGGCACAGATTGATTATTTCGCCATGCCTGTTTTACCCTTTTCATTTCACAGAAAAAGATAATAATGTTTGACCCCATCACACAAGATTGATTGATTTATTAGAGTTTGGGCCAAGCCAACGTGGGACGTCTTCCTCAAAAGATGTGTTATTTTTGTATTAAAAAATTATTTAATTCATATAAAAATAATTTTTAATAAGAAACTAAATTTTACAAAAAAATAACTTTTATAAAATTTTAAAAAATGCTTAAAATTAATTAATTGATATTAAAAAAATGATGCTTATTAAAAATTAATTTCTTATATTTTATTTAATTTAACTTTAAATTTTCAAAAAGTACTAACAATATAATTATTATACTCTTTATAATTATAATAAAAAATTTAGAAATATTAATAAATTTAAATTATTTTATTTTTTTAGAAGTGATATGTCTTGTATATTTTGTATCATTAACTTGTAATTTTTAATTTTGCATGAAAAATTAAAATGAATTTAATAAATTATATATAAAATATTAAAATCACTCATCTCTTATATTTTTCTTTAAAAACTAATGGTAATTATGTAAAACACATATAATTATAACAATACTACATAAAATACTGTAAATATTATATGATACTTAATTCATTAATGAGATAAATTCTAATGAGTAAAATAAGGATAAGGTTCTCATTAGTTAATATTAATAAGATTATTTTTGTATTATTTTTATAAAAGATGTAAGAAGTCTAATTTACAAGGGAGAAAAGCAAATAAGTTACTTTCTGTATTTTGTGAAAAATAGAACTTCAGGACATTCTACTTTCCCTATTTTAGAATTTGTTGGCTAATTAAACAACTCATACAATCTTTACTTCTTAAAAAGTGATACTTGTCACAGAATTCTTTGTTAATTAAATAACGCCCAAATTTTACTCAATATATTTACTTAACATATGGAATCTAATGGCCTACATTAAATTTTATATATTTTTATAAGAAACATTTAATTTATTAGATCATATAACTTAACAATAAAATTAATTTATGTATATATTAAACTTTAGTGTTCACTTTCTTAAAAAAGGCTCTTGGGTTTGATCTTACAATAACATTTAGTTTGCAAAATTAAACATTCTTAAGAATTTTAATATTCCTAACAATGTGATGTCTAAAAATTTAATCCTTGAAAATATATTATTTTATATTTGATTCAATTAGAAATATTTATAGGAATGCTATAATAGCATATTTTAATTATTTTAAATATTTTTAAAATATTATATGATTATAAAAAATGTCATCATTAAATATTGAATGATTATAAATAGTAAGTTGTGGTTGGTGGCTAATGATAGGTAGTAATAGCAATAAGTAATAATTGATAGTGGTCATAGACGATGGGTAGTAGCCGGTGATAGTCACTAATAATAAGTGATAATGACAATAGTTACTAACAATAGATGGTAGATGATAATGGATAGTACTTGATAATAATTACTAATGATAGATAGTGATTAATAATGGTTATTAATAATAAGTAGTGGTGCAGTAGATGATGGTAAATGGTAAATGGTAAATAATAAATAATAGTCATTGATAATAGATAGTGGCCAACAATGATTACTAGAAATAGATGGTCATTAGCAATGTTTACTAACTATGGATGATAACAAGTGGTAATCATTCATAGTAAGCAATAATGAGTAGACTACATGGTAGTAGACAATAGTAATCCAAAGTGGATAGTGACTGGTGATGATCATTAATAATAAATAGTAATAGATGATAATTTTTAGTAGTAAGTGATAATGGATAGCGACCAATCATAATGAGTGATAAGTAGGTAAAATAATCTTCTTATATCAATTAAATATCCTCACATCATAAAAATATAAAATATCTACCATTTTTATGAAAATATTTTTAAAAAATACTAAATTAAAAATATTTCTTAAAATATAAATATTTTTATATTTTAAGAAATAATGAACCCTAGGGACCCCTAAATGCAAAAATGCAAGAAGAAAAATGTAAGAATGGAAGTAAAAATCGTAGATGGACTGTAGAATATATGATTTGTATTAAATTTGAGAACTTACAAAAGAAAAGAAGTAAAAGAGAAACCAATTACCTAAGAGCTTAAAAGGCCATTTAGGAAAGCTTGGTTTTCTTAGTTAAAAGATACCCTTTTATAGGCAGTTTTGGAAACTGTTACAAGATTTCTAAATAGTTCTCTAGTACTCTATTATTACATTTAAGTTAGAAGAGTACAACAATTGACACTCTATTATTACTACAAGTTAAAAAAGTTCAACAGTTGATACTCTATTTTCACATTTAAATTTAAGTCAAAATTAGGCTACCATGTACTTTATTTAAATTTGAAGCCATAAAAGTACATCTCTTTTATTGCTTTATACCTCATTTTTTACTAAAGTTGTCCTACCAAGAATCCACCATATTTGTTCAAAATTTGAATCTATATTTGCTTCTAGTGCCAACAATCTTTAGAGATTTGAATTTTAATTTAGCATTTGCATTCAATAGCTTAGGTGAGATTTTCTGAGTTTACTTCATAAAGATCAATGTGATAGCAATCATTTTCATTTGATTGGGCATAATTTTAAAATTCTTTAGGCTTTTCCCTTGAGTTATTTGATGCTTGGGATTCCACTTGATTTTTAGATTTGATCATGAGGCATATGTCTTCAAAACAAGAAGTCCATTTTTCCTCAATTGTAGTTAAAGCAAGGGTAGCCATAAGTTTTGGTTTGGAGGAATTGATTTGTACTTTTCTTTATATCCTTACTAAATTGTGAATTTTCTTTAAACCATTTGAGATTTTGAGGCTTTTTTACCATGGTGAACTATTTAAAGTTTATCCATCATTTTATAGAGCTTTGCCTCTGCAGAATAGGATAATTTTCATATGAATTTTAAACCAGTTGATATTCTTAAAAGTAAGCCCATAGGAAGCTTATTTTGGAAAAGAATTGTAATAGCATAGAAAATTTTCCGTGACTTTCATTATTAAAATTATCCTGGAAAGTTTCTTATCCTTTTTTAATATTTTTTAGGAAAATGGCCTCAATTGGTCCGAAGATGTTCCACCACCTTATGAACTAACTGAAAATTTGATACTTGGTGTCATAAAGGAAACAAATTAGCTAAGAATGTTTAAGATTTTTATTTTAAAAATATAAATCATTCATCCAAGCATCTTGATAATCCCAATATAAATATATTAACAAATTTAGGTGAAAAAGTTCTTTAAATTTCTTTAATCTGAATGGTTCCATGCCCTATTCAACTGAAGTAATAATTTTCTTGATTTTAAAATTGGAGTGAGTGATCAAATTTAGATTAGTATCACTTTTCTGAGGCTAAATTAACATTGAATTATGGTTTTTAAGGATATGTTCGAAGAAATCTCTAAAATGGAGTAAAGTTTTTGGGACAAAGTGCCACCCTTTGAGGAAAATTTTTGGAAGGAGTTCTTTTACTAGCCCAGTATTTTGGTTTTGTATAAAGGAGATTTTGGTAATTTAGTTTTTTGATATATTTGGTTATGATTCTAACTAGTTTAAGTTCTTTTAGGACAACAATCTTAAAGGAGGTTTCTGCTATTATAATTTGGTTTTTCTAATTTGAAATGGCTTGAAGAATTTTTTATTGGCTAAGTTCTTAGCTTTATCCTTTTCTTCTGCAATATCTACCTAAGATTTTTTAGCTATTTAGAAAGGTTTTTGGAGAGAGGCTACAAGGGCCTATAAAATTTCAATTGAGATATCATTTTCATTAATTTCTTAGGAAGTTAAGGATTTAAGTTTAGATTTATCTGAGGATTTTGATGAAGAGGCAATTTAGTTGCCTTTTTTTTCAGCAGTTGATTTAGTTTTGGTTAGTTGGAATTTTTAAGTTAGATTTGGAGGTTTTGGATTTTTGGATTTTCTTGGAAGCATAATTACTAATTTAATCCTTACAAAAATTCTCTTGTAAGAAAATCTAGAAAGGAATTTGAAGAGTCTTTTAAATGTTCAATTTCAAAATTAAAGATACCTAAAATGCCTTACCATTTGGCAAAATTTTGTTTTGATGTAATATTTTAATATCATTTTCTAAAACAGATTTAGCAGAGCTATAATTAACTTTAATTAGGAATTTCTAATTTAAAAGATTAGATTGGAACTTTTGAATAACAAAGCAATTGCTAAAATTTTTTGGAGTGGAATAGTTTTGTTGTGCAGAATTCCAATAGTTTAATGCAAATGCAATTATATGTTATTTATCGTTTGAAACTTATTTAAAGATGCCTTTATAACCTAGATCAGAAGTATTAATTTCATTAATTTTAAATGTATTGAGATTTGAAATATGCAGATAATGAATACTTTTGACTTGAGTTTTAACTTGCCTAACAATTTTTGTATAAACATCATTCTATAAAGGAGGATTTTTCTTAAAACATTCATGCAATAGTTTTATAATATTTGAAATATTTGGAAATAAATCTGAGACATAATTTAAGCATCTAAAAAATCTTTGAAGTTGAGATTTTTCAATTAATTGGTCAGAAAATTTATCAGCAAATTCAATTGATCTTTTAATCAAAGTTATAGTTCCTTAATAAATATAATGACAAAAAAATTAAAGTCTTGTTTAAAAAAGAGAATATTTAGTCTTTAAAATAGCTAAGCTATTCCTTTGAGTTATATTAAGGAAATACTAAGATGTTTAAAATATTAATCAATATTTTTTGAAAATACTAAAACATCATCAATATAAAAAATGATAAATTTAGAAAATGAATTATAAATATCATTCATAATCTTTTGAAATTCTGAATGTACATTTTTTGAATCAAATGACATTACATTTCACTCATATTGTCCAAATGGTATTGTGAATGTTGTTTTATATCAATCGTTAGGTTTTATTTGAATTTGCCAAAAATTAGATTTCATGTCAAATTTTGAAAATATTATTACCGAATAAAAATGATTTAATAAATCCTTCTTATTGGAGATTAAATATCGAATCCATTGTAATGCAGTGTTGAACGGCTTGTAATTAATCACAAGCCTTAGTGTGACTCATTCAATTTTGACACTCTTATTAACATAGAATATTGCACAGGATTAAGGACTTTTTAACTTTCTAATAATCCCTTTCTTTAAATAATCTTCTATTTCTTTCTAACAATACTCTAGAAGCTTTTGACTCATCTGGATAGGCCTTATCTTAGTTAGAATTTTTCTTTCAAAAAAATTCTTTTCATATGGTAGTTTTACTATATATTACTTCCTATTCCAAAAAATATTTGAAAGGTTAACATAACACTACTGACAATCCTTTTTTTTCAAAAATTTAATGTTTGCTTGAATAATTGAACTATCCAATTGATGTTTTATCTTTAAGAAAAATCCTTTTCATATGATAATTCTATCATATGTTACTTCCTATTCTAAAAAACATTTGGAAGGTTAGAATAAATATTATTAATAATCCTTTTTTTCCAAAAAATTGATCTTTGCTTAAACAATTGGATTAGCCAATTGTTGTTTTATCTTTCTATAGGATACTTCTTTAGAAAGATAGTTAATTTGAACCTCCTTACAATCGATCAAATTAATTTTTTTAGATATTTTGACAAATTAGAAGGTAATTTTTTCTCCAAGAACTTTGATGGTAATCCCTTTATTTGAAACCTTATAGGGAGTTAAGGCTTGGATAAAAAGGGTTCCTAATATAACTTTACTGGATAAATTTTTAACAAGTAAAAAACTTTGTTTTATTCAATAAGAAAAGTTGACAATTTTTACATCGAAAAGTTTAAAATTGATTTCAAGTAGGGATCCATTAGCAAATCTAACCTTGGTTCAGGTTTTTTTAAAAAAAACTTAGTTGAAACCAAGCCTTCTTAAATATAATTACTAGCTGCCTTTGTATCAAATAAGGCAACTATTTCTAATTCCTAATTATTTTTAACCATTTTAATTGGAATATGATATTTTGGCACTGAGATTTTAGAAATATATCTTAAAAAATTACTTTCTTCATCCCTATTGATTTTAACCTTTTCTTTTCCTTTAGGAGAAATTTGAAATTCAGAAACAATTTTCCTTTGGAGCTTTTGAATCTCTTTTAGCTCTTTTACTTCTGTTTTGAGAAGATTTATCTTATATTTTAAATCCTACAATGTAACAATTTACTTTATTCTAGCTTAAATCTTTTCAAAACATATTTGAAATTATAAGTATTTAGTTATGAAAAACCTTTTGAAAATGATGGTTTATCCAGAATTTATTTAAGTTTTTAGAGATATTCCTACTCTTTTTCATTATCAAGATAATAATGTCAAGAAGTAGGTTTTTCTCTGTACTAAGCATATTTACCTCATACTTAAAAGATCATTCTTCTAAGGATATTTTATCATCTTTAAGTAGTTAAGACATTCGCTGTACTTGGTTTTCTTTGCTTTCAAATTCTTTTTCTAATTGTAAAGATTCCTCAGTAAAAAAATTAATTATTTGGTTTAAAATTGATTCATCCAACTCTAGTTGTCTAATCCTTCTATTCAGCCTATAATATTTGGCTATGTGCATAGGTTTATTACACCTATAGCATCCTAGCCTAATATTTTGCACTTGAGAAAAAGGTAAAGTATATCTGGGTTTGGATTTCCTCCTTTGGTGTCTTTTGGATCGATGTTTAGGTAGTGGCTAAGGTTTTATTTTAATAAGTTACTATCTAACTTTCTGCCTATGTTTGAGTTTGTAGGACTTTAGGTAAAAGTGTTCACAAAAGATTTCTAACTTCTTCTGGTTTTGGGCCTTCTCTCTGGTCAATTATCTTTGGATTTTATCATCTTGACAGATTTTAAAGATAACTTTTTAATATAAGTTACTAGTTCACCATAAGTAAGTTATTCATAAGCGATTTGACTACCATATCGGCTTTTAAGTTTCTTTTTTACTTTATCTCCTAAGGATCTAGGAAGATCAATAAAGAATTTTTCTTTCTAGAAAGGTTAGTTATTATCTAATCTAGAATAAATTCTATAAAAGAACATATCTTTATACTATCTAAAATTAGATAGTGATTTACACTTAAGATTGGATAGTAGTTTAGCATATTTATCCTTTCAAAGGTTGGGATCACTTAAGTGTTAGGTGATGGTGTAGATTAAGGTATTTACAGCATCTAGGATTGGCTTACCATTGGCCTCTAGGATTATGTATCCCTCTCTATCATGTTTGATAGCCTCAACTATTTAAGTTTTTTCTATTTCAATAAGGTGGTCATCCCGCCATCCTTTGAGCTTAGCAGTAAACCCTGCAAGTAGGTAGTGAAGTGCTATAGTATTATCACAGTCATGAGTCGATTGCTAGGCTATGTTGACCATGGTCATTTGCTGAAGAGTATTGAAGATTTCATATTCAAAATTTTCATCTATGTTCCATTCATAAATATTATTCCTGTTGTAGGAATTTTGAATAATTTAAAGTTTTTCTTCTATGATTTGGTTAGGGTAACTAGCTATTGGATAGTACATCTTTTGTAGTACTCTCTAATTGGTTTCTCTAGGCTTCCTTTTGATGGGATTTAATTCTCGACAATCTTCTGAAGATATTTCAAAACCATTATTAAGGACTTTTACCATTTTACTAATAATTGAGTTGGCAGATTAAGGTGTGGGTAACTATTCAACATACACTTTTCCTAATTTTTAATTTAGTTCTTCAAACATTTGATTTATTTTGGCTATAGCTGGATCTTTGGATAAAGTCATCTGCTTACCGGAAGGAATTTGATATAGCTTGAACAAAAGGTTTGTAACCTTCTTTATACCAAAGGATTCTCCTACAAATTTATGCCAGAGTTTAAAGATACTTATTGGTATAATTATTTTGTTTCATTATGGGTACAGTATCCTTTGTTGAAGTTATTTCTCATTCTTTTACCTCTTTCTACTTCAAAAGGAGCTACAACAATTGGCTTCTTAGAATTTGTTATTTTCATTTGGAATGATGTTTTTGGTAGTAACTTAAAGATGAGTCTTTCTCCTTTAGTTATAACCCATTCTTGAGTTTTTGTGGTGACCATACTAATTGAGCTTGATTCTCTGAAAGAATAGTTTATTTGGTTAGCATATGTTTTAAACCATTCAAAGGAAGATATATTTATTTAAATCAAATTTATAAAGTTGTAATATCTTTCTTGAATATTTATCCTGAATTCTCCTTTAAATTTATTTAAAAACTAGGTCTTTTGAGGAGTAAATTCTTTAGAATAAAATTCTCTTCTTAAAGAATCCTTATCAATTTGAAACTATTTTTCACAACTCATAATAAAATAGGATCATCAGGAGAGAGTTATGAGGCAATAAGTGAATTAATAGACCTAGTAAATTCATCATACTCATTACTATTTTCTTATTTGTTTACCATCATTCTGATCTTCTATTTGAGTGGTTTGACTATGTACTAGATTTGGGACTTATGAAATATTTTCATCGTCTCTTAAATCAACATCAATTATTAATTGAGCAGATGAAGTTGATCTCTTAAAAAGTTCAAGTTTGAGTCTTCCAGAAAAAGATTTTCTTGGTCTAACAATCATATTTTTAGGATTTACTCGGTCAGAAGATTATCTGTTCTCCTCAATCTTAGGTTTCCTGCAATTTGAAAAAGATAGTGTGAATAAGCCCTTACCAAACGTTTAGTTTATTTGGTTGCTTGCTTCATAGGAAATCGCATGAAAGAATGAAAACATAGAATTCCTATATATATCTCTGCAGCTTAGACAAGTAAAATTACTGAATTTGGGGCAACAACCACCGGCCACCGACAACCGCTCAATTAGGCAATGTACACCACACCATACTGCACCTCCACGAGTCTACCCGTGGCTCACTTACAATATGCTTGATTAAAAATAATAATCAGTGCTTTATCACAAGATATACATATTTTGGTCAGAACAAGATTTATATTCTAAGCATATATTATATAGTTGTATTTACACTTGGAGAATATGAAATATTGTCATATGAAATATATATATATATATATATATATATTCTGGATTTAGATCTTGTCGGAGTGTATTGCATTTTAAAGAGTAAAATAAATATTATTTCATCTGTTTTTTTTTCTGTCATACATAGTTTCAGAGATTTTTTTTATCATTTTAAAAATTTAATGAAGCATTACTTTTTTTTTTAAATTTTATCCTTATTATATTAAGTGAGAATATTAGTGAAATAATGAAAGACAATATAATTATGGATAATTTTTTATATAATTGAAGCTTTTTAATAATTTAATTAATTTTTATGCAAAACTTTGAACGATAAGATGATAAGATAAAAAATCAAATGGAGTATAATTTTTATAAGAAAATTAAAGAAGCAGATAGATATAAATTTAAAAATAATTTTTAATTGATTTTTATTTACCTAATCTTTAATTTTTTATTTTGATATTTTATTTTACTTTTTAAAATACAACCTTGCACTTAAAAAAATTCAAATACGTAATAGTATTTTATGTGTTATTGAGCTAAATATAATTTACATTACAAATGTACGTAATATAAAAAATTTTAAATTTAATTTACTATCAATGTATAATAATTTATACTATTAGTAAATAAAAAGAAGATATATTATTTAAAAAAATAATAATTAAGAATACAGTCTTTAACAACGGTAAAAAAGTTAATATCTTTTTTATTAATAAAATAATAAATAGTTAATATTGTAAAATTAATTTAAATTAAAAATGAAATTTAAATTCATATAAAAACTGTGTGGAGAAGTCAACCGAAGCTAGTCTCGGAAGCGGGATTTTTTTTATTGTTTTATTTTTTTATTTTGGCGTTCTCTCTGGGAATTGTGTGTGGCTTGGGTTTGGCTCATGTTTAGGGCCATTTTGCGATTAAAATAATTTCTGCCTACCGTACTTGTTCAATCGGAACCTGAAGACAGAATCCTCAAAATTCTAAATAGGAGGATTCGAATCCACGAAGTTCAACAAAAGAAAATTGCAAGGCACGCCGGTTGTCATTACACTAACGTGCGTCTTTTAGAAGTAAGTGCTAAGCGCCAGTTTGATCAGAGTAATCAGAAAGAAAAAAATGAATAATAAACTTCAATATTTTTTTGTATTTCATTTAGAAAATTTTATTTTTTTAATAGGATCACTCTAAATTATAGGATGATGATTTCTCAAACGCATAAAAAAAATTTAATTCCTTCGATCTGAATTTTAAATTAATAATAATAAACTAAATAATAATAAATATAAGTAATAGTGATAATAATATTAATTTGATAATAAATAATTATTTAATAATTATAATAATAAAAATAATAAAATAGTTAATAATATAAAATATATATATATAATTATATAATATTGCTAATAATATAATAATAAAATAATAAAAATATACAATAATTATGAAAAAATAATTATTAATTAAAAATAATATGATATTAATAACTAATAATATTAATTGATAATAATATATATTAATAAAAATCATAAAAAATAATAAATAAATAATGAAGATAATATTAATAATTAATATTAGATACTTATAAAAATAAAAATGCTAGTAAATAAAATAGATAAAAATAAATAATTAAACAACAATAAGTGTAGAATAATATTAGTAAAATATTAATGATAAATATTAAGATAATAATTATAATAATAGAATAAAAATTATAATAATTATTTAATAACAATTAAAAATATATTATTTTCTAATGTAATGATTATAACTTCATTCTTTTTTTTTTTGTTTGAATCCAATAAAGTGGATAATCATAAATATTTATTTCTTTTCCCTTAACTCTCTTTATTAATTATTTTTCTTTTTTTAGTTGAATCAAATAATTCTTAATATATATTTTTATGTCAACATGGCTCAAGTGATAGATAATACTTATCGAAGGTTTTACCTTTTCTTTATAATTTAGATTTGATCTCATATATATATTTAATAATTTAATTATTTTTATCATCCCATTAAAAAAATAAATAATATTTTATATTTATTACTAAAGTATAATTTACAAATTATATTATAATTTATCAAAAATAATTTATTATAATATGGTTCCATCATTGACTTAATCTAATTCGCCATCTGTCTGTTCAAGCGGATTTTTTAAGACATTGAAATAAATCCTTATCACTACCCAAATAAATAAAAAAATAAATCTTATCACAGTGCCATTCCTCTTAATTGAACATCACTTTGTTTTGTGGATTAATCATATATTTTTAGAGGATTTGGGCCTATTTGGTAAATACTGAATAATTTATTATTAAAAATTTAAGTATATAATTTAATTTTATGTTTGGCATTATTAATATTTTTAGTGAGTAAAAAATTATGATTAAATAATAAGTTATATTTTATAGCTTATATTTTAATCATGATTTTTTCTTATTAAAATTTTTTAAATCAATTATCTTTCAAAAAAAATTAAGTATTACTAAAAATTATATCAAATATGAAATCAGTTTATATATTACAATAAATTAATAATCACTTATTTTCATTATTATACCAAACAAAATCTTAATATTTACAAGAATGTAATTCTCTAATTTAATCTTGGAAATGTAATGTTGATATGTTCAATTCAATTAAAAATATTCTAAGAATATTACAATATTATATTTTTTTAATTCTTTTGTATATTTTTAAAAATATTGTTAAATTACAAAAAATGCACCCATTGAAATTTTAGTAATTAATGATAGGAAGTAGTTGTGAACATTGATAATTGATGGTATGTATTAGCTGATAATAATCATTAAAAATGGTAAACAATAGTATTAGGTAATGGTCATAAATAGTATGTGATAGGTATTGATAATAGATGTTGCTAACGATGGTCAAAGATAATGGCTTGTAACCAGCAATGGATGGTAATAATTATTAATAATAGTGGATGATGGCCAATGATAATCTAAAATAATAGGTGGTAGTGAAATAAAATATTAATTATAATAAAATTTAATGGGGTGGTAATTAAAATAGCTTCCTTGCATTACTAGAAAATTTACATGTTACAAGAATATAAGAAACCCACTTTTTATGTAAATTTTTTTTGAGAAAATATTATATTAAAATATATATTCAAAAATAATTTTCTAAAATTTCAATTAAAGGTAAAATTTCTCTAAGATCCAAATTTATCCTTTTTACAAATTCTCAAATAGATGCACCCCATTATTACAATAGCAAGGATAAATCCTTTGAAATTCCGTCTAGGTTGAAAATGGGCAACAAATGGAGTTCTGCTTATGATTAGATATGCATATTCTAAACCCCTTTTTAGTGGAGCTTGTTATCCAGAAGATAATATGATGATCACATATTATAGATATCAATATAGAAGGTATTAACTAGATCAACTTATCATTCAAAAAATATTGAAAATATAAGTTTAACTCTTCTTTTTATTTAGAAATAAAATTATGCTAAATACCAACATTTCATAATATATTCGAATAGAAACATCCCACTATTACAATGGTAAGGATAAGTCCTTTGAAATTCCTTCTGGGTTGGAAATAGGCAACAAATAGAGTTATATATATATATATATATATATAATATGATGAGTAGATACTATAGATATTAGTGTCCAGGGGTATTAGTTAAATCGACCGATCATTTAAAAAATGTTGAAAATTATAAGTTTAACTCTTCTTTTTATTTAGAAATGAAATTATCCTAAATACCAATATTTCATAATATAATTAAGTATGAGTTATTATTTAAAAATTTTGTCTTTTTTGTTTAATTGGTAATTTTAGCTTGGAATTGCTAGTGGAAACTGTTACACTGAACATAATTTCAAGATGTTTCAAATTCAAAGAGTCTCGATTTCAATCTTTAAAGAAGTTTTTGTTAGAGAGTTTTACCATTTACTACTCCTACTTCAAACAGATTTCATACTAAAATATATAGGAATACTTGAGTACAAACAAAGAAAAAAAATTGGTAAATTGAATTTCATGTTGGTTATGATTGCATGATGGTTATGGCAAAACTCTATCCTAAAGGGAAAATGCTTCTTTAATTAACTACATTTTAACCTTTTTTAAATATTACTTCGAGAAACAGTTTCAAAATAGCATTACACCAAAAAAATAGTTTTCACCACGACATTAGGTGAAAGTAATAAGAGAACTTAAAAATAGAAAGTGAAACGTTATTTGACTAAATTAAATCTTTAATATATTTAAAATATTTTATAATAAAAATATAGATAATATTTGCATTTAAGTTGGGATAATTTGAGTGAAAAAAAATACTGCAATAGTATAGATAAAAATACGGATAAACAGTACTAAATCATATATAAAGTCTTGATAAGTGATGTATATTTAATTTGAAATATAATATTTAAAATTTGATATTAAGAAAATATTGACTAATTTTAAGTAAATAAATTTGATTTAAATTTACAAATGTATCTATTAAAAATAGAATAATTAATTAATTCAATTAATACTTTTATGTTGAAGTTTGTAACTTATTTAAAATATTTTTATAACAAAAATAAAATATATTATATTACATTTATACTCCTTATTCATATATATATTAATATGTAAATTGTAAATAATAGGACTAAGATAAAAAATAATAAATTAAAAGAAATTAAGAAAATTAGGACATAACTCATAAAGTAATAGAAACTAAAAAAATATGATTAAAGAATTATGATAACTTTATAAAGTAGATAAATATTGAAAAAATAGATAAAGTAAACAAGAGAACTATCAGAGAAATATTTATGTAGATATCATTTCTCATATCATTCTTAAATAATATACTGAGATACTATGAATTAATAATATGCCAGTTTATTTTATCTAATAATCAATTATAATTTGGATTGATTTTCTCTTCCATCATAATTTATAATAAATAATTATTTTATTTATATTTAATTGATTATCAAAGAAAATACATTTATACATTATTAATTGACAATACTTGAATGGTAATGTTTAAGGATGATTGATAAGTAATGTTTATGGAAATATTTCTCAAATTGATAGTACAAAGATAAAAAAAAATTCCATAAGGTAAATCACAAAAGAAATATGTTTTGAGAAAAAAAGTTTATCACACTAATTATTAATATAATTCATAATAATCATGTTTTATGTACAAGTCAAAACCCACTTCACAAGAAATTATGAAATTCATTCCAGTCACAATCGAGATCATGTTCAATTAATTTGGCGATGAAAAAATGAGACCATTCTTTACAGAGTAGTATGTATTTCTATTTTAGTGCCGCCAGATTTGAACATATATTTGGAAAATAATTAAAATACTGGAAACCACAGGTAGTTTCTCGATGAATGTCATACTTTCACGATGACTGAGAGATATGGCTTGCCTTAGGCAATATGTAAAGGGGAAACGTTGGTTCCACTCTTTAAATGAAGGGTAATAATTATTTTTTTTTAACGAAAAATTTTTGTATCCTCATCTATCTTTAGTCATATCATGTCCAATAAACAAAGAACCGTTGTCAAATTTTACAACCATTACAGAGAAGAGAACGGACAGGTGGTGGATATAAGGGCCGGCAAAAGCAGGGCAACAAACCTACCACATTCTGGGGTCGGTTCTTGTGCTTTGTTCAATGGCCAATCCGAACTCTCTTCCACTTTATGCAAAAACATGGCTGAAGCCTACGTTTCAGAGAGTAATGGATTCTCTCATTTTGCTTCTCCTCTTGTTGCTTCTCACTCATCGTTTCTTCTCCTTCTTCTTCTTCGACAACTTCACTCTCCCTTTGGTTGTGGCCTTCCTCTGCGAGTCATGTTTTACCCTCATTTGGACTGTCATTCTCAGCACCAAATGGAGTCCTGCACTCACCGAAACCTTCCCGCAACGTCTCCTGGACCGGTATTCAATAATTTAAACCGTTAAATACTGCCGTTTCTTCGAATTTCCAGCTCCGTGATTTGTTCGGTTCTCATTTTATTATTCTGTGATTTAAAGCCATTGTTTTGATGTTTTAGTGTGCTAAATTTTATGTATGATTTTGTCATATATAGAGTAACTGAGGCTGAGCTTCCACCAGTTGACTTGTTTGTGACGACGGCGGACCCAGTGCTGGAACCACCCATCCTGACGGTGAACACCGTGCTGTCCTTGTTGGCACTTGATTACCCTCCTCACAAGCTAGCTTGCTACGTTTCAGATGATGGCTGCTCCCCCCTTACTTTCTATGCTCTTGTTGAAGCCACTAAATTTGCTAAGCTTTGGGTGCCTTTCTGTAAGAAGTACCATGTCCAAATTAGAGCCCCTTTCAGATACTTCTCCATTGAGACCGTGGCCAGCAACAACGGTACTGACTTGCTAGAATTTAAGCAAGACTGGTTGAAAACGAAGGTATCTACTGTACTCTACTCTTATTATGATTCACCAGTAGGAATTAATTTTGAGGTAGCTGAATTTTTTTTCTCAAGAATCTCAACGAAACTTGTAAAATTTTTTCAGTGACCCATTATTTTCTTATATTATTATTTTGAACACCGTGTATGTGTTACAGAATGAATACGAGGATCTTTGCCGGAAAATCCAAGACGCAGGATCTAGTCCATTTTCTCATATTGACAAAGAATCTGCGGCTTTTTCAAACACTGATCGGAGAAATCACCCCAGCATTATCAAGGTAATTCAACCTTCACACTCACCGCAAACACAAATCAAAAGTCCGAAATTACTGATTACCTTATATTCCCTATCTATTGTGTGTTTAATTGTAGGTTTTATGGAACAACAAGGAATGCCTTTCTAATGGTTTACCTCACTTAGTCTACGTATCGAGAGAGAAACATCCAGAACATCCTCATCACTACAAAGCCGGAGCCATGAATGCTTTGGTTGCATTATTTTTCTTTCGTGGCAAATTAACTCACCTCTCTTTGGATTCAACTTAATTATATTTACATTTTTTCTATTTTTAAAGTTATATGCTAATTTTTCTATTTATATACATTTATCTCTTTTCTATTTTTTTAACCGATGTTTACTCCTTTTACTTTTGAAAAATAAAAAAAATGATTACATATTTATAAAAATAAAAGGCAGAATATAATTAGGTTAAATTTTAGAGGTGATAAATATAATTTTTTTTCTTTCTATTCTCTATGCACTAAGTGCACTTTTTTGTTTCTTTTTGTTAAGTCATCATATTTTGCTATTACAGGTTAGAGTGTCCGCATTGATGACTAATGCTCCATTCATGTTGAACGTAGATTGTGATATGTTTGTGAACAATCCAAACATTATTGTGCATGCTATGTGCATTTTTTTAAACTCCGAAAGAGATAAGGAGGTTGCATTTGTTCAATGTCCTCAGCAGTTCTACAACGGAATAAAAGATGATCCTTTCGGAAATCAGCTGGTGGCCACATTTGCGGTGTGTTAAACTTATATGTTCAAATATGATCATTTGATTTTTATTTATTTATTTTTACATGAATTAGGGGTTGAATCCATGCTAAGACCACACAATTATTTACTTAAAACTTTTTTATATGCTAGGTAGAAAGTATGAGTACTTCAAAACGACTAACTTATATCTAACACTACAAATATAAAATACTCTCAATTATTTATATCCGAAAAATCTCTGATTTATTTATTTTTTTTAATTTTCGACTTTGTTACATTAAAAATTATTGGCAATGCTTATTTTCTTTTGTATCATATTCTATGATGTTTTTACTTTGCAACCATTATACGAGCAAAAGAATAATATGATTTTTTTAAATTGCCAAATGGGATCAAAGATCCAAAAACAAAGAGAATAAAAAATTTTAAAACAAGTAATCAGAGCATCTGACACCCTACAGCATCTGGATCTAAAATCTTCTGAATCCAAATGGAAGAGATTGAAGAACTCAGAGGCCTTCAGACAAAAGTTAAAGCTGGCTTGGCAAATTAGTCTGTAGCTTTGTTGTATTCTCCATAACTATGAGAGAAAGGAACCTTTCACTTCTGTTGGAGCCAACGATGGATGTGCAATGTTAAGTGCATGCCATTTAACTATGAGAGAAAGGAACCTTCCACCTCTGGCACAGCTCAATGCTAGTAAGGATTCTCAATATCTCTGCAGCACCGACAATGCATTATCCTACATTAAAAGGGAAGTCTTCCATCCATATCCTCCGCAATCTCGAATTCTCCCCCACCACGTCTAGCTCCATATGGTTTCACTACCCCATCGACATTTAGCGATACAATTTTTTCTTTTTTTGATTTAGGATAACGTATTTGACAGAAATACATAAAAATATAATTTTATTTCAATTCTTGAACGTTCATGTTGTAAACATATCTTCACAGACAAAAACGAGTTCTAAATTTTCTTCTAGTGCTTGTTATGATATACTTTGAATTTCAAAACCCAAAGTAATATAGTAAAGTTAAAAATTGTTTAACTAAAATTATTTTATTATAATTATTTAATTTTTAATTGATATAATTAACTGATTTTAATGTAATAATTTTTTTAAATTGATCCATCATCTAAGTTTTGAAACTCAACAGCTCCTGTAGTATTCACCCTTGGTTTCTTGTTTGACAATCTTATGCAGTACATTGTAGCCGGGACAGCAGGACTGCAAGGACCTTTCTATGTGGGGACCAACTGCTTCCATAGAAGACAAGTAATTTACGGCCTTTCTCCTCCCGAGCTTCAAAATCCAGAGAAGGGTGGCTTTTTGTCTGGTACCCAACTTTCAAAATATGTCTTTATAGTTCTCTGAGACCCGCAAGATAATAAGTGACACATTCATATAATATGCCTAAATAATTATAGGCTTCTATTTCTATATATTTACATCTTGCAGAAAAAATTTCAGATAAAGATTTAATGAAAATCTTTGGAAGTTCTGAGGAGTTTGTCAAATCGGCAGCTGATGCATTGGTGGGAAAGACAAATAGTACAATTTCTTCAGACGTTCTTAAGAAAGCAGGCCAAGTTGCTGGTTGTGGATATGAAAGTGGCACAGCCTGGGGTAAACAGGTCTGCAACAAAAAGACAAGTGGATAAAATAAAATATAATTTTAAGTTAGAGAAGAACAAAAAAAAAATACTGTTATCCTCAATTCTAAATTTTCACCGAATATTTTGATTCCATCACTTCTTTTTTTTTTTTTTATCCTTTTTAAGGCCCACCAAAATAAACGAAAAAGATTTGATGTTATCTATATTTTAGGAGGAGTTTTTGTGCGGCATTAACACAACGATTCATTAGTATATCATTGAATTTAATAATATATAAGATTGATAATTTATTAAAAAATATTATATAATAATATATTAATAATTAAATTTAATAATGTACCATTGTACATAAATTTTTCCTGTATTTTAAGATACTAAAGTCTCCATTTATAATTGCAAACGCTGCAAATTTGTTACATTAAAAAATTTTATCATAGTTTTCAATCAAGTGAACTATTTCACCGTTAGTTCAAGTGAACTACGACTTACTTTGTTGAAAATTTTAGATTAAAAAATTTCTCTAGGTCATAAAAAAAATATACCGTACAAATCACGTAGTTAGGGATGATTTTGGAGAGGGAGAGGGAGATTTTCTTCTATCGAAACAGTGTGTTTCAATTAAAACAATTGTAAATTGTAGAATTAAATATCAGTAAGTATAATATTTAATTTCTCATTTATAAAACTAGTAATTATTATATCTTTCTAATTTCCAATTAGTAATGTTAAAGTCTCTTATCTTTACATTTGTTATAATTATTCATCCATATTGTTAAAATAAATAAAAAATATTGATATTAAAGTTCAATAGATGTTTATTTTGTAATTATATTCTTTATTTTTATTATTTGTTTTAATATTACTAGAAAAGAGAAATACGAATAATTATAATATATAAAAATCAGAGATTAATAGTGTTGTTTACGATAATTATTATTTTTATAAATAAAAATTAAATATTATATTTACTTAATAAAAATTATATCCGTACTTTTTTTAAATTAAAGGAAATTGAAAATCGAGAGCAAATCAGTCATAGATGTATCTATAATTTTTTTTCCAAGATTTAGTAAAAGAGTTTTGACTTAATATTTGGTCAACAAAAGCAAAAATTTTACAATAGTGTTTTAGGGACTTTTTTTATGACTGTGTATAGGTTGGCTGGTTGTACGGATCGATAGCAGAAGATATACTAACCGGACAAGGGATTCACAAAAGGGGATGGAGATCCGAATTTTGTACTGCCGACCCGATTGCCTTCACGGGCTGTGCACCCAGAGGCTTCCCACTTGCTATGGCCCAACAAAAGAGATGGGCCTCGAGCCTCCTCGAAATCTTCTTCAGCAAACACTGTCCCATTCTTTACACCTTGATTGGAAAGCTCAAATTCAGACAGTGCTTGGCCTATATATGGATAATGAGCTGGGGCCTACGTTCTATTCCTGAATTATGCTATGCCGTTTTACCTGCTTATTGCATCCTTACCAACACCAAATTCTTGCCCCAGGTCAGAAAATATATGCATTAGTATTACGATTTCTTGCGAATCTTTGATAAAAGTTACAATTCTTGTGGGTTTTCATGATATCATTTTGTCTACATTTAATCCTCGATTGTCTTTGGGGGGAGATACTCTCCTTTTCTAAAGGAAGTTGTGATTTTGAAAAAAGATAAATGCAGAATTTTATCTTCTATAAAATTATGGGTTCCATTACAAAAAACAATGGGTCCTAAAATAAAAAATTATATCTTAATCTCTTTGAAAATAATTGATCAAAATGGTGAAAAGAAAAGGAAAAGACTTAGGGGTCATTTAGTTCATATGGGAAATAAGTTTCCATAGGAAATTAAATATCTTAGGAAGTAATTTCCTATATAAACTTCTTGAAAAATCCTAAATATTGTTTGGTTGACATGAAGCAAATTATACATTCCAAGAAATAAATTCTTATGTTTTGTTTGGTTCAATTTTGAATTTCTTAGGAAATAATAATGAAATAACTACAATACCCTCAATAATAATTTGATATATATTAATAGATTTTAATTGATTTTAAAGAAGTAATAACGCTGGATTTTCAATTATTTTTATATGATCTTTCAACAGAAAATAAAAAAATATGAGTTTGACGAAGTTTACTTAGTTAAAAATATGTAAATTGAATTCAAAACTTTGAACGATTATAACTTTGTGCTCGGTGTATCCATTTTAAGTGAATTTTTTTTATTTCATGTAACTTTTTGAGATTTACGTGCTGGCAAAAGCTAAAGGCGTTTTGGCCACTCTATTTTAGCAAAAAAAGTCTTTTTCAATGATTTTTTAAATTTTATTTTATTTTTTTGTTATTTTTTTTAACTTTGATCTTATTTTTATTAATTCAAATTCATTCAAATTCTATATTAAACTTTTGCGCCCTAACTCTTTTGATGTCTAATAGTGTTATAATAATTTTCTTAACAAATAAAATTAGTAAAGAATAATTTATTACTATTTGAAGACTAAACAGTAACATGTTACTGTTTTATATAACATGTTACTGTTTTGAAATAAAATAATAATACCAATTAAAAATTTTAAATAAATGGATAAATCATATTTAATTAATAATTAAATTGTCAAATAATAGCATGTTACTGTCTGTTTTCTGAACAATAACATGTTACTGTTTCATTCCAGAATAGTAACATAAACAAAACTCTCAAATAAATGGGTAAATCATGTCTAATTAAAAATCAAACTGTCAAATAATAGCATGTTACTATTTCTTTTCAAGCTTAATTAACAATCAAACTGTCAAAGAAGAGGATGTTACTGTTTCATTCCAAAACAGTAACACCAACAAAAAATTTCAAATAAATGGATAAATTAAATCTAATTAACAATCAAATTATCAAATAATAGCATGTTACTCTATATTCTCTAGACAGTAACATGTTACTGTTTCATTTTAAGTATAATTAACAATCAAACTACTAAAGAAGGGGATGTTACTATTTCATTCCAAAATAGTAACACTAACTAAAAACTTGAAATAAATGGATAAATCAAGTTTAATTAATAACCAAATTATCAAATAATAGCATGTTACTATTTTTCTTTAAACAGTAACATGTTACTAACATCAATTGAAAACCTAAAATAAATGGATAAATTAAGTCTAATTAACAAGTAAATTGTTAAATAATAACATGTTACTATTTTTTCTCTAGACAGTAACATATTATTGTTTCGTTCCAAAATAGTAATATCAATTAAAAATTTCAAATAAATAGATAATAGCATGTTACTATTTTTTTTCTAGACAGTAACATGTTACTGTTTCGTTCCAAAATAGTAATATCAATTGAAAATTTCAAATAAATGGATAAATTAAGTCTAATTAGCAATCAAATTATCAAATAATAGTATGTTACTATTTATTCTCTAGACAGTCTAGACAGTAACATGTTACTGTTTCATTCTAAAACAGTAACATTAATTAAAAATTTTAAATAAATGGATAAATTAAGTCTAATTAATAACTAAATTGTCAAATAATAGCATATTATTGTTTATTCTCTAGACAGTAATATGTTACTATTTCATTCCAAAACAGTAACATCAATTAAAAATTCTAAATAAATGGATAAATCAAGTCTAATTAACAACCAAATTGCTAAATAATAGTATGTTACTATTTTTTCTCTAGACAGTAACATGTTACTGTTTCGTTTCAAAATAGTAACATCAATTAAAAATTTCAAATAAATAGATAATAACATGTTACTATTTTTTCTCTAAATAGTAATATGTTATTGTTTTATTTCAAAACAGTAACATCAATTGAAAACTCTAAATAAATGGATAAATTAAGTCTAATTAACAACCAAATTGCTAAATAATAGTATGTTACTATTTTTTCTCTAAACAGTAACATGTTACTGTTTCGTTTCAAAATAGTAACATCAATTAAAAATTTCAAATAAATAGATAATAACATGTTACTGTTTTTTCTCTAGACAGTAATATGTTATTGTTTTATTTCAAATATTATTGTTTTATTTCAAAACAATAACATCAATTGAAAACTCTAAATAAATGGATAAATCAAGTCTAATTAATAATTAAATTATCAAATAATAGCATGTTACTGTTTGTTTTTTAAACAGTAACATGTTACTGTTTGATTCCAAAACAATAACATCAATTAAAAATTTTAAATAAATAGATAAATTAAGTCTAATTAATAATTAAATTGTTAAATAATAGTATGTTACTGTTTGTTCTATAGACAGTAACATGTTACTGTTTTGTTTCAAAACAGTAACATCAATTAAAATTTTTAAATAAATGGATAAATTAAGTCTAATTAAAAATTAAATTGTCAAATAATAGCATGTTACTGTTTGTTTTCTAGACAGTAACTAATTAAGAAAATTTTAATTCTAATTGATGTGTGTGTATATATATATTTAATTTAAGTTATAGTGCTTGAAATTTGATATTAAAAAATATTGATAAAATTTAAATAAAATTTAATTTTAATATTTAAATAATTTCAATTAACAAATAGAATATATAATTATATAATGCAATTAATATAATATATATTAAAATTTTAATTTATTCAAAATATTTATATAATTAAATTAAATATATCATATTATATTTATATTATTTAATAATTAGAATCTAACTTTCAAATAATAGTAATAGATAAAATAAAAAAGAAGTAAAAGAAAATTATGCAATAAAATAAATAAAAAAATAAAATAATGAGTGGGTTATAAAATAACGTAGGAATTAAACAAAAGTATACTATTAACTAATTCATTTAAATTAAATATTTAAATTTTTTTTATAAAATAATAATAAAATATGTCATGTAATATATATATATCTTAATTAATAAGCAAATTGTAAAATAGCAGTAACACCAACTAGAATGGGATTCACAAAGTGAACCCTGATAATCAATTAAAAGGGTAAAATTAGTATTAATTAATTTTAGTAAGGATATTTTTATCTATGAATTAGTTAAAAATATAGAAAATAGAACTTACTTAAGTGGGTAAGTGATTTCCTGTGTTTTATGGGAAATACAAGTTCTCGAAAAGATCTATTTCCTCTCATTTGTGCAACTAAACAACTTTATGCTAATCTATATCCTGATAAATACAATTTCCTATATTTTTGCTATAAACTAAATGGCCCCTTAATGTAAATTTTTTGCTTGTCTATTTCATTTAAAAGAGATAAAAGTACAATCTTTTGGATTTGAAAAAAAGACTTCTATATCTATTTCTTTCTTAAATTTATGCTCTCGGTTATGAAGATATGGAAGGAATTCATATTTCGTTGTCTAAAGTAGGTATTTTCTCCTTATAATAGTCCGAAACTAATGTAAGCACATGCAGACATCTATACCAGATGTAATTTCTAAAAAATAAAGATCACAATTTAAAAAAAAAAAAAAACCTATTATAATTAACATCGTTAGCTTAGCTTAGTCTTCCTTTTTATTTTCCACTATTTTTTGTTTTACTCTTGGTTGGATGACTCAATAGTCAACAGTGCACAACTTGCACCATCTAATTGTTTCAAAATTGGAATTGCAGGAATTCGGGCTATGGATTCCCATAACTCTTCTGGTGATATACAACATAAACAGCATAGCCGAATACTTGGCGATTGGGTTGTCGGTCCGAGAATGGTGGAATAACCAGAGAATGGGAAGAATAACAACCATGAATGCATGGCTCTGTGGACTTCTGAGTTTCATATTAAAGCTACTAGGAATGTTTGAGATAGTTTTTGAAGTAACACAGAAGGAGCCACCAAATTCAAATCATGATGAAGCCCATAAAGATGTTGGCAGGTTCACCTTCACCGGATCATTAGTTTTGGTGCCGGGAACAACTATTTTGCTGCTGCATCTAACGGCATTGGCTATGTACTTGTTGGGATTGCAGCCGCCGTCATCGCCAGCTCCGGCCGCCGCCGGCGGATGTGGGCTTGGGGAGGTGTTTTGTAGTATATATTTAATAGTATGCCACTGGCCATTTCTCAAGGGACTGTTTGGAAAGGGAAAATATGGGATTCCGTTGTCAACGGCGGGCCCGTCGGCACTACTGGCGTTTGCTTTTGTGCACTTGTCTAGAAGTACCGTTACAACCTGAGTCGCTTTTATTATTTGATATGGATGGACTCCCACATTAGTGATGGCCTTGTAAGAAACATGGGATCAAAATTGCAAGCTAATAACCCATGGATTTATTTCTTGTTGCGCTTACACTTATTTGACCTGCTGATAGGAATAGATCGCGAAGAAATTCCCATTTTTTAAATTATATTCAAGGAATTAATAATATTAGTTTTATTTTATTATAAAATTTTATAAATTTAAATTTAATTCATTATCAATATACATGAATTTTATATTATCACTTATTATTGTATTTTCATATCATTAAGAAATTATTAAAATTCTCTTATTAATGAAAATCTTTAATTACTATTATAATTTTAATCATGTGTTATTTTTATATTTATTGACAGTATAAAACGTTTTACAATCACAATATATTAAATCTAAACTCAAATTTTATTTGTTTGAAATTCTTCATTAGTTTTTCATGATCATTTTTTTAGTTACTTTATAACAGTAATTTTACTGTGACAATTATAATTTTTCCTCCTATATATACTAAAACTATTTAGCCGACAAATTGGGTTGGGCCGGTTTGTGTTTGGCATAAGTCTTTAAATTAGAGGTTTTAGTTCAATTTTTGACAATTACAGGCTGGTTTTTGGACTTTTTAAATTTTATTTTTTAAAATTTATCAACTTATAAATAATAAAAAATTTTAAAAACATTCAAAAATACTATAAATTCATATATAAATAAATTATGATATATTTTAATTTAAAATTTATATATAATTTACAAAAATTACTATAAATTATAAAATATTCTAAAAATAAAAATATTATTTATAAATTATTTATAATATAATCTTATATAATCAAAAATAAAAAAATAGAATATAATTTTATATAAATTAAAAATTTTAACCTACATATAATATAAAAAAATGTTAAAAAAAAATATGAGTCAATTCCAACCATCTATGAGCTGGCTGCCTAGCTCGCACAAGTTGCCAGCTCCTTGAATCAGGTTGGCTGTAGTTCGTATTTTATGAGGCTTTCAAAATAAAATTTGAAATCTTTCAAAATTCGCAGGTCAATAGACCGACCTTCCCACTTTACCCATTTCAACTACTCTAATGTATACCCGTTTTCTGAAAGCCTTTAAAATCATCCCATAAGCTTCTCTCATTTTCTCAACTCCTTTCTTCTCCAATGCCAAATCTATATCTTGCCATCTTGACAGGTTAATAATATTTCCCATCTTGCACCAGTTTTGGTTGTGGAATCTAAATAAAAAGTTTATGCCTTGGATATTAAACTCAGTCCATAGATGTCTAAATCAAAGCTACTCTCCTCGATAATTGGTACTTTCGCTTTATAATTTAAATTATTGAGTTGAGACAGTGATATGGATGCGATAGCTCTCCTAACTGTACAGATTTTTTCTTTACCACCCAAAAAAAATTAAGTTTTTCTTTTTCAGGAGGCTAATAATTCACAAATGTTAAATTAGATAGTTTTATGGATCTATTTACAAATATATTAAATTCTAATTTTTGATGATCTGAAATGATAAAGAAAACGGATGAATCACATCTATTTAGTTTAGAATTTAAGCCCGTACACATACCAGAACTCAACCGGAGTTTTTTTCTCGTAATAGTTACTTCCTTATTTTTAAGAAGTACGTAATTTCTTCCCTTTTATTTTATGTTTCCATCATGATATATATACGTGAACTGATTTTCTTGAGCATGTTCCATCACATATTTAACTGAATTAAATATATACATATTAGGAGTAAGAAAAATAAAGAAGAAAAGGAAGAGATATAATAATTTATTAAATTTAATTTTGTAGAAAAATTCATTTCCTATTTTTTTTCTACATTTTACATTTTGAGGATGCCTCATAATTGATAATGAGGAATCCCATTTTTTGAGTATATTTCTTTTAAATTTAAAAAATTATTTAAAAGTATTAAAGAGATAAAAAGTAGTGGAAAATATTGGATGAAATGTAATTGTCATCCTTGGATACGCTAGGGTGCGTCCATTCAATTATTCAAACACTGTGAACCACAAATGATTTATCATTGGAAAAGTTTTTTATGTTTTAATTATATTATATATTTTTAATTATAATTTATAATAAAAATAATTATTAATGTTTTATTTATTAATTTTATAAAATTTATACACATTTCAAATTTAATTTTTTAATTATTTAACATATTAAAAATTATAGAAGCTAAACACACCTATCATAGTTTCTCTTTCCCGTAAATGTCAAACTTTCCCAATGGCCAATCCAAACAAGAACAACATTTTTAATGTCTTATGCTATGCTCAATGGTCAATCCAAACAGTTTTCCAGTGCATGAAAAAACCATCGCTGAAACTGAATACAATACAAGAACAATATAAATCATTCATGATCAAATTATATGCGGATGTGTTGCAAATTCTAATGTTGGCATGATTGACTTTTTTTATGATAGGTGGAGTCCGCAACCTACTTTACCCCTTAGGTTATTTAAAGAAGAAGAAGAGAAAAAGATATAAATCAATTCTAATTTTTAGAAGGAGTAACCCTCTTTTATATATAAAAATTATCTTTTCTTCATATAGCCATACTTGTAATAGAAATCACTAACCTCTACGAGATTGTAGGTTGGGGCTCTATCCAAGTGGACTAATGCATAATCTAACCTATTATGGATTACACACATTGAACTAAAGCTCAATCTATTCTAGGCTTAATGTTAAACATAAAACTAATTGTTTGAAATAAATATTCCAATAAAATTAATTAATGTTAATTCATACAAACATATATATATTTATTTTATTTTAATACAACAATCTCTCACTTGAATGACATTAATTAATTATATGAAATATTTAAACAACAAAGTTTAAATAATAATAAGTAATCAATGTATATTAAGTCATAAACACAATTTAGAGAATGAAACTATATAGAATCATTGGATCCGATAAGGATACAAGTAATGTTAAACATAATGTTTCATAATTTGAAAATAATAGAATATGAAGTTAGTCTTTTAACTACAATTCGAAAGAGAAACAATTCAAAATCATTGAATCCGATAGTGAAACAAATGATATATATAAAACACATCACCAAAGTTTCAATATCCAAACTGAGCAATAATTATATAAGTGGTCTCAGACAATAACAAAAATAAGACAAGCATATCTCATACTCCCACTAAACTAAGGCTTTATCAAAAGATTTAACAAGAGTCATATGAGTTACATGATTCTTAAATACTGATATAGGTAAGCCTTTAGTTAACAGATCCACCAGCATGTCTCCACTAGGAATGTGTTCAATCTGAGTTTGAGATTCAACTATTTTCTCTTTAATGAATAGGAGTTTAACATCAAAATGTTTAGTACGACTAGAATTCTTGTAGTTTTACGAGAAGTACACAACAAAAGAATTATCACAGAAAATTGTTAGAAGTCATGATATAAAATCAATCAAATGCATACTAGATATTAACTTCCTCAATTATACAACCTGACAAGTAACTTCATAACGTGCGATATATTCTGCTTCCATAGTTGAGGTAGTTGTGAATGTCTATTTGACACTTTTTCATGAAATAACTCCTCTAGACATCATAAAAATATATTTAGATGTTGACTTACAATTATCTATATATAAGGCATAATCCGATTCTGAGTAACCAAAAATCTTAAGTAAATTAGATCTTCTATAAGTCAACATATGCTTCTTGGTATCTTAAAGATACCTCATTACCTTTTTGGCTGCTTTCCAATGATCCATTGCAAGATTACTTAAGTATCTACCAAGCATACTAATAGCAAAAATTATATTTGGACGAGTGCATACTTATGCATATATAAGACTACTAATAGCAGAAGTATAAGGAATTTTTTCCATTTTAGTCTTTTCAATATTACTTTGAGGGCATTGCAATTGAGACAACGTATTGCCTTTCTGAGTAAGCACTAGACTAGAAGCACAAGTATCCATTTTAAATCATTTAAGCACCCGTTCAATGTAATTAGCTTGGGATAAAACCAAAATGCCACAACTTTTATCATGATGGATCTAAATTCGAGTGCATACCTATGCATACATAAAACTACCAATAAGGAAAGTGTAAAAAAATTTATCCATTTCAGCCTTTTCAATGTCAGTTTGGAAACATTGTGATAAAGACAATATATCGCCTTTTTAAATAGGGGCTAGACTGGAAGTATAAGTATCCATTTTGAATCTTTTAATCACTCATTCAATGTAATTAGCCTGGGACAAACCCAAAATACCATATATTCTATCACGATGGATCTGAATTCTGAAAATAAAAAATGCTTCACAAAGATCCTTCATATCAAAATGGCATAACAACATGCGTTTTGACTTATCTAGAAAATCGATTAAGTTACTAGTCAGCAAAATGTCATCAACATAGAGTACTAAGATGACAAAATTTCTCCCATCAAATTTTTTATAGATACATTGATCCGAAGCATTCTTAATGAACCCAAGAGAGGCAATGACCTCATGAAACTTCAGGTACCACTACTTGGAGGCTTGTTTTAGCCCATAGATGGATTTACGTAGTTTGTACACTAAGTGCTCTTTCCTAAATTCAATAAAACCATTTAATTGAGTCATGTAAACTTCTTCATACAAGTTTCTATTTAGAAAAGCAGTCTTAACATCTATCTGATAAAGTTCAAGATTAAATTATTTAACAAGAGTCATCACAACTCTGAAAGCATCTTTAGTAGACACGGAAAAGAAGGTCTCTGTATAATTAATCCTTTCCTTTTGATTGTAGCCTTTAGCTATGAGTTTGCCTTTATACCTTTTAATTTCACTAGTGACATCCCATTTAGTTTTGAAGACTCATTTACAATCGACTGGTTTATAGTTATTTGGTAACTTAGCAAGCTCCTATACATGATTGCAACATATGGAGGAAATTTCATCATTCATAACCTTTTGCCACTTAGAAGAATAAGGACTTGACATTGCTTGTTGAAAGGATATGGGATCTATCCTATTAATATTGTCTTATTCAAATTCTTGCAACTACACAATATAGTCATTTGATATTGTAAACTTGCAGACCATTTGAGATTGTCTTAATTCAATGGTTAGATTATCAAGCTCTCCAACATGAGGTTCTTCATCTATATGATCCAAATTTCCAACATTATCACCTCCAGTGAGTAAAAGTATCAAAATAGGCATAAGCAAAATATTACTCTCATCATACAGATTGATAGCTCTAGGTACTGAACTCCCATTATCTAAGTCATCTTCAAAACAGAATACCCGATTAGACTCAATGGTCTTAGTAATGTGAGTAAAATAATAAAATCTACAACTTCTAGATCCAATACAGTACCCAAGGAAGAATCCATTGATTATTCTAAAGTCTAATTTCTTCAACTGGAGATTATATGGTTTTACCTCTACCTTACAACCGCACATTCAAAAATGTTTCAAACTGGACTTTTTTTTAATAAAGAGCTCATATAGAGTCTTTAAAACTAACTTACAAGTACTTGATTCAGAATATAGACCGTAATCTTTAAGGCTTCACCCCATAAGAATTCTAGTAATGAGGAGTGCCTAATCATGCTTTTGACCATGTTTATTAGAGTACAGTTATGCCTCTCTGCAACCCTATTTTGTTGTGGGGTGCCAAGCATTATATATTGGGCCTCAATACCATGTTCTTACAGAAATAGAGCAAAGGGACCAAGGTTTCTACCTGTCTTAGTATATCTCTTATAATACTCTCCACCCGTATCTGATCTAACACACTTTATAGCCTTATCAGTCTTCAACTCAACTGTTGCCTTAAACTTTTTAAAGGCATTTAAAGATTTTGATTTCTCATGTATAAGGTCAATCCAACCACATTTGGAATGGCTATCTATAAATGTAATGAAGTACTTAAAACCACCAATAGTTACTGGTGTAATAGGTCCACATATGTCAGTATGTATTAGGTCCAAGATATTTTTGAACCTTCATGTCCCTTTATTTTTAGCTTTAGTAGGAAATTTTCCTTTAAGTAGTCAATGCAAGTCTTAAAATCTAGGAAATCTAGATCTAACAACATTCCTTGCTTAACCAATCTTTCTAATCTCTCTTTACAAATGTGGCCTAAACGTCAATACCATAAAATTGAAGGACTTTCATTAGTTCTAGGATGTTTGTGTCCAATCATAATATTGATAGGTACATAGAAGACACAACAGGACAATCATTCAAATTTAAACGATATAAACTATTTTGTAAAGTGGCAATACCAACAATAGTAAAATCATAATAAATTTTAATATTTTCATTTCCTTGCCAAAAGGAATAACCATAATTATCCAAAATAGAACTAAAAATCAAATTCTTTCTCGCAAAAGATACATAAACGACATTATTCAAATCTAAAATGTGTTTAAAAGATAAACATAAAGAAACTGATCCTATATATTGAACTTTAACCTTGCTCCCTACTACTCCCAAGATAGCCTTCTCTCTCTCACTTTGGATTCGCCAATTTTCCAACCCCTTTAAAGAATTTACAACATAAACAGTCATACCAGAATCCAACCATCAAAATTTTAAAGATTTCTTAAGATTATTGGACTCAAAACACACTAGAGCTGGAAAGGTACAAATGAAATATACACATTTCTTCTCATGCTTATTCTTTAACTTATAGCACTCAAACATCTTGTGTCCAGGGATCTTACAATAATTACACTTGCCCTTAAATTTCTTTTATTATCCTTCGCCCTTTTCACTATTTTTCTTGAATTTCTTTCCAATGGCTTTCATGTATTCCATAACAATATCCTTATTTAGGATACTCTCTCTAATTCTTCTCTTAATAGTGAACTTGATCATTATCAAACAAATTCAATTTGACTTATACTATTACTTATGATAAGTCTTATTTATAATACTAAACTCAAGTAGGAGATCAATTAGCTTCAATTCTCTAAAAGCCAAATCTTCCTTAAAAATTATCAAGTACATGTTTAAAGACTCTTTCTACTTATTATAGTTTGTTCCATTAAGAGTTCTCACCATAGATAATTGCTAAAAGGCTAAGACTAATGCTACGAAATTAGGAAATATTAATTATACGTGCACAATATAATTAGTATACAAGATTCCTAATTAAAATAAAAATTAATCAAACAACTATATGACAAAGTGGCATCAATAAAAAATTACATATACCACATTATTTAGCTTGTATAAAAGTCTATACAAGAATGTAATCAACATAGTCATACCAATAAGGTACGAGAAATATTAGAATATTATAAATATTGCATGCTTATTCAAAAGAGCTCAAACCTTAAAATTATATTAATAACATCACACTAATAAGGTGCATCCATTGTTAATGTGATATGTTCCTAAACCTTTCAAAAGGATAACATTTTATTTGTGTAAAACAACCCTATTATAATCCTAATCATCTATTGGTGTGAATCAAATAATTTTTTAATACTCATATATGTATGAAAGATATATAATTAAAGGTCTGACAATTTATTAGACATAGCTAAACTCATAACTAGAGAGAATGGATCATCACCAAGTTCAAAAATATTGTAAAGAATATTCATGAATTCTTACAAGCTAAAATTTCATAAATAAAATATATTTTTACATGGTATGTATCTTATAAAATTCAAAACAAATATTTATTGGCCATAAAAAATTTAAAAAAAAATAAATTAATTAAAAATTAAATTCTAAGAATTCTGGGCAAAAAAATCAATCAAAAGACCTAATACATGAGGCTCACGCGCTCTCACGTGCGTGGTGAAACTTGCAACAGTTGGAATGGGTCAAAAGACCCAATGCGTGAGGTTCACGCGCTATCAAGCACATAGCCCACGCATGCGACTAGCTAAAGTTAAAAAACACAGGCACGTGAGGCTCACGTGCTTTTAAGCATATGGCCCCACATGCAGTGAACTAGCAAGAATTAAAACTATTAAAACACCAATGCGTAAGGCTCATAAGCTCTCGTGCAAGTGGCCCCACGCGTGTGAACTAGCTAAAGCTGGATTTGGCCAAAACACTAGCATGTGAGGCTCGCACATGCGTGGCCTCACGCCTAGCAACTAGTTGGAGCATGTTGTCTTCAACCTTTGCTCCCCTGGTTCAAGCATGGTAATTTTTCCGCCATTGATGGCATTTCAAATCTCCAAAAAATTTATTTTAGATCATTTTAATGCCAAAAAATTTATTTAGCTTATTTCTCAACATAGATTCATGCATCAATTGAAAGAAAAACATTTTAAAATTACACAAACAAAAGCTATAAATTTTTGGAAAAAAAACTAAGATTTCAATCAATAATAATCATGAAATCTAATGCAATCAATCAATAGTACTATATTACACATGTACATATGAACAGAATACATGATTCAATTGAAAGAAAAATTGATCTAAATTATCTTAGAATTAAATTTTTGATTTTTTGAAATTCCATGTATGAAAAAAAAAGAGAAAATTAGGAATTTTTATAAATTTTGCTAAGATTAATTAAAATTATTCATAATTAGATAATTTATACTATTAATACTACTCTGGTACCATCTGTTGAAAGTATGAATACAATACAAGAATAGTATAAATCATTCATAATTACATTATATGCGTATGTGGTGCGGATTCTAATGTTGTCATAATTGACTTTTATGATAATAGATAAAATTTGTAATTTACTTTACCTCTTAAGTTATTTAAAGAAAAGAGATAGAGAGTTTTACAGAAGTTGTAATCCCCTTATTATTACTAAATGAGAATATGATCTCTCTATATATGATCAGACTTATAATAGAAAACTACTAACCATCAAAGAGCTATAGGTTAGGACTTTTACTTATATGGGATTATGTATGACCCAATATATCACAGATCATACATATTAAATCAAGACTCAATTTGTTATTTATTTAATGTTAAAATATAAAATTAATTATTTAAATAAATATTTTAATAAATTAATTAATTTTAATCCATATAAACATATCTAATGAATGATTTATTTTATTTTAATATAACAATTCCATTGTCGACTATATGCAAGTCAGCACTACTGGCGTTCTCTGCACTTGTCTACAAGTTCCATTGCAGCTTGAAAGTTGAAAGGCTTTATTATATGATATGGATAGATGGATTCCTTCTGCTAATTTGTGATGGCCTTGTGAGAGACATATGATTAAGATTTCAAGCTAATAACTCGTCATCTTCTTTCTTCTTACTGACTTGGCTAATAGTGAAACATTCGAAAAAGGTCAATTTTATGATATTTTTAAAATTTAAAATAATGTGTTGATTATAAAAATTATTTAATTTTATTTGTTTGTTGGAAATTATAGATTTATTTAAACATGTTAAATAAGGAGACTGCACCGGAAATAAAACTCTAAACAAAAAATTCAATTCAAATTTTAAAACAGTTAACTGGTTTATTGTAACAATAAGATAATTCATAATAAAGTTTCCTAATTTATTATTACTTTTGTAATTATGTTATAAAAAGTATTTTAACAAAATTTGTGCATAAATGAAAAAAATATATCAATTTTTAAAAAAAAAATCATAGCTTTTCAATAATTATATTAACATGGTTCGTGTCAAATAATATTGAAAATATTGCTTCATTTAAGAATTATAATTTTAAAACATACAATAAAATAATGGTCAAACTTTGAATATATCTATTTTTTCCTTAAATAATAAATATCAAAATATGAAAGTTCAAAACTTTAAAGTACTTAGGTTTCAATTGTTTCGAGAAAAAAAATTTTATAAAATATTATGATAGGAATAAATATTTTATTTATTTAATATTAAGCAAAAAATTTACAAAAAAATAATTTCCTCTATTTCAAAAAAATATTAAAAAGAGAAAATTTTATTTTCATCTATTTTTATGACTTTGATTATAATTTTTTAAATCATAATTTCAACTATCATATATATATATATATATATATATATATATATATATAACATTTTCCAAATGAAACGAAGTCTTAATAAAATGCCGTTGACACAATAAAAAATTATAAGTCCAAAAAAGTACCATAAAGATATATAAATAGTGAATAAAGTTCTTAGTTTTATTGTCTATAAGCTTATTTATCTTTAGGCTTTATACACAATTAAATTACACTCACATACAAGATTTTAAGATTTCATATATGAGTAGATGTCATTATACTTAGTTTAAGATATTATATACCAAATGATTTTTTTTTCTTTTCTTTTAATGATAGAAATTGTTAATACTACTATATATATATACTACTATATATATATATATATATATATATATATATATATATATATATATATATATATATATATATATATATATATATATATGCATAAGGATCTGTAATTGAAATACAGAAAAAAAAATAAAAATTTTGAAAAAATTTCGGATGCTACTTGATTTAAATGTTCTCAATTTACTTTCATTCCTTTTATATACATCATGATTCTCAATATTATTTTATATATTTTATACAACTTTATATTTTATTTTATTATTAGATGGAAACTAAAATATCATAAGTAATTCTTAATATTCTATTAGATAACACTGTGTAAAATAAACTCACAATATAACAATCGTGTTAATCATGGGATAGACAAAAGAATAGGAAAACAGTGCTTTTAAAAAATAATCCATTGAATACAATTAAATAAAGGATAATAATTTTGGGCCAAAGAAATTTGTTACAACTTACAAGATGGTTGCATATATTTAATAATATTTTTATGTTTTGTAAATTTAATTTAATGAAAATATAATTTTTATGTATTTATTACATTAAAATTTATGTAAAATTATAATATTTTGTAAATAAAGCTAAAAGTATATTAATTTTGAACACATATGTTTTAATATAACTTAATTGGAAAACAAAGTCATTGATATATATGTAAATATAAGATGTGGGTCCCCCATTATGAGTGTACCCAACATCTACAATTTACACAAACTCTAATGATAAAATTGGAGAATCGTAGGATTTTTTTTAAGAAGGAGGTGTTAGTGAAGAAGTGATGTTTATATTTGTTTATTATTTTTAAAAATGAATTTTTTATATTTTTATTTTTAATAATAAAAGTTTTTACTTAACAAATCATTTTTAAATTTTATTTTTAAAAATTTTAGTTTTAAATATATAATTTAAAAATAAAAGAATATAAATAATTTTTATTTTTTTATATTTTATTTTTATATTAATTTTATAATTAAATAAAATATTTATTTATTCATTTGAATATTCTACATTTTTTATTTTTCTTAAATGTAAAAATAATTTTTTTAAAAAATATATCCAAATATATTTTAAATTTTCCTAACACTTCAATTTCCTGTAACCTTTGTAGTCAACTGGATACTAATAGTCAAAGTTTGAAGGCTAGCCACTCAATGGGTTGACTTTCATCGCCCATTTACATTTAGTCCCCACGTGAAGCTCTGAGTCATATAATGATGATTTGGTCTCCACCTCTTGAATTTTAAGTGGAGCAGCTGCTTTTGTTGTCATCTCATACATAATTTAAGTTGCATTGCATTATAAAATATCTTAAAAATTGATACTATAAAATATAAACTTATAAATTTCTACTTCATAAATAATATAAATATTAAAAAATAATTATTTAACTTGATCAAAGTCTTAATTACATAATCTACAAAGGTGAGAAGTACTGTTGAACCCTCAAAAAACAAAAATTTCTAAATACATTGTTACATTAAACTTTTTTTTCTTTAAAAGGAGGTTTTATTCAACATAAAATAGTTGTGATGTTTACTATTAAAATTAGTGCTATTAATCAAACAATTTATGATATAATATTTTCAACAGCGGAGATTAATAGGATTTAAAATGTAGAGCGGTGACAACCTTTAAAAAATTTAAAATTTTTTTAAGTTTGAAAAGTTACAAACAATTCGAAAAAATACAAAAAAATTTACAATATGTTATATTCATTATATAAAAATATTCTATCCTATTTTATAAAAAAGTTTAAGAGTACAGTAAGATACTTCATTTCAAAATCAAAATCAAAATGTATTATAATTCCTTTAGAAACTTATAGAATAAAATATTATATATAATCTAATTAATTTTATATGAATAATAGTATCCTATTTATTCTGCTATGTGTTTGTGCATGGGTCTAATAGTGTTCAGCTTTGTAGTTGTAGCTTTATGGCAAAATAGATGGATATAGAAGTCACGAGGAGCAAGCAGGGATCAAAACCCAAAATTCATGTTAATTCAGTGTCTAGAATAGCATTAAGTCCATGCCACTGAAATTCATGTTACTTGTCGGAAAAATTCTTACGTATAAGAATTATAAATTTTATTTTAAATTTTTTATAGCTAACGGTTAATTAAATTCATTTTTTTGAAAAAATATAAATAAATTTTTTTTTACTTTGGTCATTTTTTTATTTTTTTAAACTATAAAAAAATTAGAGTAAGATAATATGAAGCGATATAGAATAGGATGGAAGATTGTGTTGGGTAACATAAACTAGGATGGTGAGTAAGACTTGAAATGTAGACATAGTATAGGATAGTATTGAAGTAAGATAAAAGGTCGTATTAAGATAAAAGTAATATTACGTAAAATAATGGGTAGGATCTAGAATGTTAAATAACATAGAGCATTATAGGGCAATAAAAGCTAGAATTTAGAATGTAAGGTAGTGTAATGTAGGGTATTATAGGGTTAGGGTAACATTTTGGAAAAACATAAATATAAATTTTTTTAAACTATAATTCTAATAAAAAATTAAAAAAATTAAAAAAAATGAATTTGACTAACCGTTAGCTATAGAATGAATTTAATTAACCGTTAGCTAAAAAAATTAAAATAAAAAATTATATTTATCTTTTTCCAAAATAAAAAATAATAAAAAATAACCAAAAAAATTAAAATAAAAAATTAATAAATTTTTTAAAACTATAAATTTAAATTTTTTGGAAAAAATAAATAAAAATTTTTAAACTATAATCCTAATAAAAATTTAAAATAAAAATTATATCTTTATCTTTTAAAAAAAAAACCAAAACAAAACGATCCGTATCTACTTTACCTATTATTGTTGTTGTCATATAATGCATATATTATCTTCTTTTTTATCTTTCTCAATGTAACCCAAAGAATTTTTAAATTCGATGATGTTAGAAGAAAAAGAGGTAAAATTATCAAATATTTTAATTAAAATATTGATATTTAATTTCATTGAATAAATAAAAATAATTATTAAATTTATTATTTATTAATTAATTTTATGATATTTATATATATTAAAAATAAAAATATTTTTAAAAAATTTTAAAATATTAAAATTATAAAATTTAACAATTATATGTTATTCATTGAAGAAGATTTGATGAGTGGGCCTTCCTACCCAAATTATGATGAGTATTGGACTAACATTATTATCATTTTCTTTAAATCCATTCCATTTTGAAACTCAATAAAGTAAAAATAAAAAAATAACCTCGGTGGCTTGAGATCCATTGGCCTAAAAGAAAAACAAAGTTTGCATTTTGCTATGGCTAAGCCATAATGAGAGCTCAATTTGAATTGCATTTTATGAGTGGATCTGGATATCTCCGTTTCCTTATGTCGATTTTTTATCAATTTCAAAAAAATAAAAATATAATCTTTATTCTAAATTGATTGCCTTTTTTACTATTAAATAAAAAAATTATATTTACATATATCTAAAATTCATCCAATGCATTTCTTAAAAAATGTACTAAACTCATTCTTTATATCTTTTCACCAAACCTATGCCAAGTGAAGTTTGGTCTACTTGGCATAGTTAGGTTAAATAATTCATTCTATAGCTAACGGTTAATCAAATTCATATTTTTATTTAAAATTTTATTAATTTTTTATTAGGATTATAATTTAAAAAATTTATATTTATCCTTTTTTAAAATGTTACCCTAATCCTATAATATCCTATATTACATTATTTTAAATTTTAAATCCCAACCTTTATTGTCCTATAATGCCTTATATTATTTAACATTCTAGATCCTACTCATTATTCTACACAATATTACTTTACACTACCTTCTATCTTACTCCAATGTTACCTTATGCTATGCCTACATTCCAAGTCTTACCCACCATCCTAATCTATGTTACCCAACATAACCTTCCACCCTACTCTATATTGTCTTATACTACTTTACTCTAAATTTTAAACCCTAAACTACCCTAAACCATACATTACTCTCAACCCTACACTACCTTAAATTCTAAATCATACTATATTATTCTGCATTTCCTTCTGTCTTACTTTCCTAATACTTTATAGTAGTCTACACTACCTCTACATTCTAAATCCAACCTATTATCTTATCCTATGTTACACTACACTATCTTCAGTTCTACTTTATGTTACCCTATAATACTCAACCTAAAAACTTAAAAACATAAATTGAAAAATACCAAGAACTCTACATTACCCTCTATCTAACTCCATGTTACCCTATACAACTCTACATTCTAAATCATACCCACAATCCTATCCTATGTTATCCTATACAACTTTTAATCCAACCTATATTATCCTATCAAATTCTCTATCCTTTGTCTAACTGTATAATCTCATACTACATTACCACCTAAAACCTTAAACTACTTTAGACCCTATCCTGTGTTATTTTTTATCTTGCCCTATGTTATCCTATACTACCTCACACTATATTGCCTTACCTTACCTTCTATCCCACCTATATTTTGTTTTATACTCTACCTTAAAACATAAACCTTGTATTATCTTATTGTAAACCAAATCCTAAACTTTAAAAATTAAACTAGCCTAAATCTTATATTACCCTAATCCTACTCTATGCTACCCTACATTCTAAATTATAATATGTTACCCTACCTTACCCTACCTTCTATCATACTTCTATGCTTCCATATACTATAACACACTAGCCCTATATACTAAATCCTACACATTATCCTACTTTAAGTTACTTTATACTACCTTCTATCCTACCTTATATTATCATATAATACCTTAAATCCTGAATCTAACTCCAAAATTACCTTATGATGTGTAAAATATTTTTCATATTATTTTCTCTTATTTTATGTCATTTATTATGTTACAGATGCTTAATTTTATAAAATTGAGCTTCCATCCTACTCCTATATTTCCTTATACTATAATACATTAACCTTATATAATAAATCCTATACACTATCCTACTTCAAGTTATTTTATACTGCCTTTTATCCTATCTTATGTTATGATTTACTACCTTAAACTCTAAATCCAAAACCAAAATTATCTTATGATGTACAAAATATTAATGTAGGGTTTAAGGTAGTTTAGTTTTTAAGATTTAGGATAGGGTTTACAATAATATAGTATAAGGTTTATGTTTTAAGGTAAAGTATAGGGTAGAATATAAGTGGGATAGAAAGTAATGTAGGATATTATAGTGTGAGGTAGTATAAAGTAACATAAGGTAGAATAGAGGATAACATAAAATAGGGTGTAAGGTAGTTTAGGATTTTAGGTGGTACTATAGTATAAGGTATAAGATTGGACAGAAGGTAAAGAATTTGGTGAGGTAGTATAGGTTATACCTATAAAATTAAGCATATATAACACACTAAACCCTATCCTAAATCATAAAAACTAAATTACTCTATGCTACCCTACATTCTAAATTATAATATATTACCCTACACTATCTTCTATCCTACTCTTATGCTTCCCTATACTATAATACACTAGCCCTACATACTAAATCCTATACATTATCCTACTTTAAGTTACTCTATATTACCTTTTATCCCACCTTATATTATCATACACTACCTTAAACCCTAAATCCAAACATAAAATTACCTTATGATGTACAAAATATTTTCTACATTATTTTCTCCTATTTTATGTCTTTCAGTATGTTACATATAATTAATTTTATAGAATTGACCTTGTTATGTGATTCAGTGTTAATTTTTTAATGTTTTGAAATTATTTGATTAATATTAAATTTTTACATTATTTAAGATTTTTTGTTGTAACTTGAATTCTAAATGTCAAAATTAGGTGATTCTTATATCATTAAAAATTATAGAGGAATTGCTAAAATTTTCATAGGTTAACTGAAGGCTAATTTAAACATTTAAAATGTTGAAATTAGGCACGAAGTTGATATATTGTTTCTGTTAGGGCTAAACTAGTCTCAATTTTTTAGCCATTTCTAACGTTTTTGAGGTTCAATTGAGATAAAATTAGTGCCCAAAGTTGTCTAAGACCTAATACAATAACTTTCATATTTGGGATTTAGTGAAATTATGCATTTTTAAAGGTCTTAGGATAGCTAGAATTCAAACTTACGAGATTTTATTATAGTAACTCTTATAATATATTATTTTATAAATTAGGTTCTAAGTTTCTAAAATTAATAAAGCTTCATTCCTTGTAACTCTAAGAGGCATATTAACTTAGCTTATTGAGTTTTGTAAAAGAAAAAAATCATATTATCGGGTTTATGCCTCCAAAAGCAAGAACATACAATTCTAGATAACTTTATTCTCTTTTCCAACTTTCTTCTTTTTCATCCATAAAAGGCTAATTTTTGAATTAATTTATGGAACTTAAGGCTCACCTCAATTTAGATTATGAAATCTTCAGTTATAATGCTAATTATTGTCTATTAATTTTCCTTTTTTCTAATTTTCTTATTAGAATTTCTAGACTTGCATGAATTTGATATTAATTATGTATAATTTGTGTTCATTTATATGATTAATGATATCTATCTAGTTTTATGTTAAATTTTAGTAAATTAATCATCATTCTTCATGTGAGAAAAGAGGATTAAATAATTAAATCAAAGGTTTTTGGTTCAATCATTTAATTCAATTGAATTCTATATTCAAATTAATTTAGATTTAGTTTTGTAGATTATAATAATCTTTTAATTTTATGAATCTAAATTGATCAAATCTTAAATAGTTATCTAATATAGAATTTATGAATCATTGTAGGAGTTTTGGATGATTCTAGGCTAAAAAATGAACTATAATTACTAAATATGTTATAATTTATAATTAATATACCAAAGAGTTCTTAAATTTCCTTGGATCAATTATACTTTTTATTTTTTTATGTTACTTTTGCATTCTATTTTTAATCTTGAATTATGTTTAATTTTGAATTAAAAGCCTTTTAATTTAATTCTATTTGCATTCTTCTATCTCATCTATATATTATTTGCTTAATTACTTTAGTGTACAAGTTTAATTTTCACTTCTGTTTCCATTGACTTATTCTATTTTTCTAATATAAAAGGTTAAAATAATTTTATAATCATAGTAGTAATTGAATGTGAAAAGGTAAATGAAACACTAAGGATTCAACCTGATTTGTTGTCTTGTACTGTAAAATTTTAATTTAATCAATTATTTCTAATATTCATTTAGTTCAATAATCTTCAAAATTTTAATGCTATTATTAGGGATCCACTTGAATTCATCCCTTTTTATTATTTATAAATTGTGAATTGCATAATTGTTTATGCCTTTTAGTTAATTTTATATCTGTTAGTGTTTCCTTACATTTTATGGTATCTATAATTTTTTTACATTTTTTTCTATTGCATATTACTTCACTTGAATTCATCCTTTTCCATTATATATCACTTCACTTTACAATTTATTAGAAGTTATTCGCTTATTTGTACAAATTGTAGACATATTGTTACCCTTCAACACTGGTCACAAGGCCATCATTATCTCCGATTAATTTGAAAATTTTTATACTAATAGAAATTTTTTTTAATAAACCTTGGGATGTCGATCCATAAGTTCCACCATTTTTTGTCAAATTCTATCATTTACACCACTTTTTTATTTGTTCAAAATTTTTTTCTTCATGAAATAAATGAAACTTTTCATTTGCTTTATAGGATTAGAGATACATATAGTTGTAGCATCCCTATCCCTTTACATAACATAGCTAACAATATGACATTTAAAGAATTAGTTACTTATGATGTCACTTACCATCCTCTAAGTATCCAATATCCTGAACTTGATGTTAATTTTAAGCTAAAATATGGACTAATCCATTTGCTTCCTAAATTATATAGCATTATAGGTAGAGACTTTCATAAGCATTTGATAAGACTTCAATGTGGTTTGCTCAACCATGAAACCTTATGGCATCTCAAAAGATTATATCAAATTAAGGGCATTTTTATTCTCACTTGCTAATGTAACCAAAGATTTGGATATACTATCTTCAACTAGGTTCCATCACTTGTTGGAATAATATAAAAAGGATGTTGCTAGAAAAAATTTTCCCTACTTCAAAAGTTGCTATGATCAGAAAAGATATATATGGTATAAAGTAGATGGGTGGTGAAGTATTATATAAATATTGAAAAAGATTTAAGAAGTTGTGCTCAAGTTATCCACACCATCGAATTAGTGAGCAACTCCTAATTCAGTATTTTTACGAAGGGCTTTTACTAATTATGCTACTAATGGTTAGACATGTAAAATGAATGAGGCGGGCTTATACGGGCCTAGCCCATGTAAATTTTGCCCATGCGGGCTTGCCTGCATAAAATGCTAGCTTCACACTAGGGGGCAGTGCAAGCTTGCCTACAAGTAACCAGCATTTTTTAAATTTTTTTAATTATTTTATTTTATTATTTATAGATTATATTTTAATATTTTAATTTTTATTAAATTATTTAAGTAAAAATTAAATTAAAATATAAAAATTAAATTAAATTTATTAGGAAGTAATTAAATTAAATTTTTTAATATATATTAGACTTAAATATAAAAAAATAATTAAAAAATATTTTCTTGCCTATGATCAAGCCCGCAACTACGTGGGCTTTTGCCCGTGCAGACTTGCTAGTATAATGCAAGCTTCATGCTAGGCTACCTGCATTAGCCCGTGACTACGGGTTACCCACATTGCCCACAATCACAAGCCCTGTTTTACATGTCTACTAGTGATAGAGCACTAGTTGACAAAACTCCTATAACAATTAGAGACTTAATAGCTAGCATGGTTATTCTAATAATTTGGCATTAGAATTATAATTACTATTAGAAATGTACATGAAATGAACTCTGTTATCCTTAAGATTATATACGATGACTTTTGATAATGACAAATAGATATTGCAATAGCATTGTATGTCTTATGCTAAAGTGATATATTGTATAAGCTTTGATAGACATATTATATTAAAGTTGATGTATATATATAATATAATGAATATGCTTGTTCTTGTATATGCATGATGACAGCTAAGTGTTTATGCATCAATATCTTGATATATTAGAATTAGACTAACTATTTAGTTTGCAAAATTTATGAACTTGTATATAGGAAAATCCAAAATGAAGAAGAGTCAGCATTGATATAAGGAAATGGAAGATTATATTATGCTCAACTCTAGAACAAGGAAGAAAGAAAAGAAAGGAGATGTGATCCAAGCATTGAAGAATAAGAAGATTAAAGTGTATGAAAGCTTGGAAGCATCAAGAAGAGTCCAAACACTTCAATGGTGTAGTTTTTCATTTTAGGCTTAATCTTTCTTGTGAAATAAAGTATTTCATAATAAAAAGTTCAAACATATTTTTCATAATCTTAGCTTAATCAAAATATTTTAAAAGATAGCCTACAATCATCTTTTTACAAGATAACCAATAGAGACATTTTAAAAATCAATGAGATATAAGGTTTTGATCTTTTCATTATTAACCTTTAGTCATTCTTTTACTCATATCTCATAAAATACTTGTGATTTGATTGTCAAACCTTTTTCATATGAAAATAGACTCAAATAGATTTTCATGGACATATCACTTGCTTAAAATGATCAATATATGAAAGAGATATGATTTTACCAAGTTGAGTCTAGGAATAAGTTTTCTACAATCTGGTCTTTTTTTATATGTGCTCTTTTTTTAATTATATCTTTAAAAATAAAAATAATATGAATATAAAATTATTTTTATGTGAAAATATACTCAAAGACCTTTCCATGTATAGGTCATTTACTTAAAATGATTAAGATATGAAAGAGTTATGAATTTTACAAGTTGAGTCTCAAAATTAGATTTTTACATATTCACTATTTCTTATCTTTGCTCATTATTTTGAACATATCTCAAAAATTACATTGGATATGAGCATTAAACTAGTTCCATTTGAAGGTATACTCAATTAGCTTTCCAAAAATAGGTTATTTGCTTAAAACGGACTTAAAATGAAGAAGTTATTACCTTTTAAATTGGGTCTACATTTCTATCTAGGTGAATTGATTCAGCAATCAATTCGAACATCTAGAGAGCACCCTAAACGTCTTGAATCAATTCACCAATGGATTCTGAGTGTTTTGGTGCACAATTAACGGCTAGTGATGGCTACTTTTCATTCTTAACAACCCCAAACAACTATAATAGTCGATAGGCTTCATATATAAGCTAAGATACAGGAAATACAATGTAGAGAGAGTCTAAACTACATCTTTTAACATCATTCTACTCCTTCTTTCATCAAATCATGAATTGAGATCTAGTTTGTGAAATTCTTCTATTCTTAGTGCTTCAATTATTTTATCCACTCTTTAAAAGAGTATATTAAGGTTGATATTCATCTTATATTACATTAGAATTGTAAAGGGTGAGGTATCCCTTAGAGAAACATTGAAAAAGTGACGAATCCCTTGTAAAAGAGATTTTGCTCAAGAAAAAGTAAGGATTGTAAGGCTTCTTTAAGTGTCAATTGAAACTTAAAGGGATAGTGGATTGATACACAAGCTTGGAGAGCTTGGAGGGTGGATGTACACCTTGGTGAGGATATCCAAGGGAGGAACCACTATAAATCCTTATGTTTATTCTCTTTACCCTATCTCTTTATTGTTTCTACAACATAGCTCTGTTTTGCTGGTTTATGCTCTATTTTACTGTTGTTATTAGTTAGTTATTATGCTCCAAAAATAATCTTGTTGCTTGGATATTTGAATGATTAAAAGAGAAATTCATCTCTGTTTTGCTATTGTTGTTGATTGAGATATTGTGCTGAATGCTTTACTCTTGTTGTTAAATAGATTATGCTTCAATGTTAATCTTGTTAGTTCAGTAATTGAAAAAGAAATCAATATATGCATTGGCTTCTTAATTCTTATTTATGCATAATTGATTGAGTTGCTTTGCACTAATTCTTTGAATTATCATATCTTGAATGCAAACTTATTCATAAAGGTTTCTTAGAAGTGTTTGATTTAAAATTGTTCTTATGCCTTCCTAAAATAAAAGGCTTCTTAAAAAGAGTTTCAAAAATAAGAGAAGTTTTAGAAACACCCAATTCACCCTCCTCTTGGGTGTGGGTTGCCAAGGCCAACAAGCTCCTCTCTTACAAATTAGCAAAAAATGGAGCATAGATTAGATGAATTGATTTGTTTAGTTAAGTAGATGGCCATAGGATAGTAGCAAATCCAAGCCCCTTCTCTTGCTAGACTTTATGGTACATGATCATGTCCAACTCATTCTATTAATTTCTACCTCATATTATAAAATGATAGATGTTAACCTTAAGCCTATGTAGTATTAATCTTCTTTAGTAAACCATAGTACTAATACTAACAACCTAATTAGTGCCTTGGTTAGAGAGATCATCGACATTTTAGATATAATAATAATTTTGGCCAAGATTAATATCCTCCCACTTATAATAGAATTTCACTCAATCCTGCTCCCAAACTAGATACAACACTAAAGGATCTTATTAAGACTTTAGCTACCGATACTATCTAATTTTAGTAAGGAATTAGAAATAATATTTAGCAAATTTAGCATCAAACTAGAGATAGCATCCAAAAATTCTAACAAGAGACTAGAGCAAGCATACAAAATTTAAAGAATCGAATAGGTCAACTAGCTTCTTTAGTAAGCAAATAAGATACATAAGGTTCTAGCAACCAGTTTCCTTCATAAATTGTCATTAATCCAGGGAATAAGGAAGTTGTCAATGCAATTAAACTTCAAAATGACAAACAAGTGGTAATCCATTCTTCTTTCAAACTAGAAGAAAGCTAAGAAAAGCTACAATTACTAAAAAATATAAAACAAGGTGAAAGTGAGGTTAATTTTATCCTTAAACCCCCATTTCCCACTATTTTTTTTTTTTTATTCTTCTTCCTCTTCCAAGAAAGGTTATTAAACGAAACAAGAATAAGGATGAAAAATATATTTTAGATTATCTTAGAAAAGTTAAAGTTAACATCCATGTATTAAATTTAATGAAATAGTTTCCAAGGCATACTAACTTTTTAAAAAAATTGTGTATTGATAAAAGAAAATTAAGGAATAATGAAAAAGTAAGTAGAGGGAAGAATGTGTTAGCTATCATTCAAAAAAATTATTAAGAAAATATAAAGATGTAAGCACATTCACCGTTTAATAATTTAAATTTATTGATTTATTTCAATTTTTCAAATCCTATAGATACTAGAACAAATGCTTTCAAAAAAAAATCATTTTTTCCTTTTTGGGTTAACAATTCCTTTCACAATTATATACACGTATTAATATTAATTTGAATAATATTCACTAATATTCTATATGGATCAGTTTCATTCGAATTTCGCATGTATAAATTTTACTCGAATTATGAAATTAACTATATAAGCAAGCAGTTATAAAATGAGTTACGAATGTATAAAACTATAATCTACAATATATTTGGGTGAAGGAACAATACCCAAATGTTCCTTCCACTGGGCAATTGAACAAAGGGTCTATTGAAATGGAACTATGGACACCATTTTGTCAATATGAAATCAGACATCTACCGTAATTCAAAGAGGAAAAAAAATCGAAGAAAAACGGAAAAGTAAAGTCCATATCATACTTCTCTTTTTTTAAAGAGAAAAAAATGAACATGAACAATTAATATTGATTATAATGTTTGATTTAAATTATAAGTTCTATTCAAAAGATAAGTTCGTTGTTATAATTCCACCATATATCATAAATTTTTTTATTTATGAGTTTTAATTGAAGAGTTAAGGCAATCTTTTAAAATTTTTGAATATTTTTTGGGTTAAATTGTATTTTAGGCCCCTATAATTTAAAAGTTTTGAATTGGGTGTTTATATTTTTATTTAATTTCTAATTAGATTTCTATTATTAATTTGTTGTTAATTTCAAATGATATGACAAATAATTTATTGATTGGGTTCAAAATATACTAATTTGAAACTATAACATAGGCTTAACAAATACAACCCAAGTCATTATACTTTTACAAATTTTCTAAATAAGTCTCTATATATTTTTAAAAATTTTTAATCGATTCTTGATGAATGAAAAAAAAAGGAAAAAAGGATAAAAAGAAAAAGAGAGAAAAAGAAATAAAATATAATAATTAAATTTAAATTTTAGATTTGTTACTATTAAAATTGAAATACACTTAATACATATTATATAAATAAAATAAATTTCAATAATATTTTATATACACTACTATTCAATTAGAATCTGATTAACTAATATTACTTCATCATTTAATAAAATTAAAATTTAATTTTTGTCATAAATTAAAATAAGTTTAATACACATTATTGTAATTCAAATAAATAATGTACTAAAAATTTTAAAAAAGTAATAATTTATTTACTCTTATGATAAATAATAAATAATTTAATAAGTTAAAATATTAAACATTAATGATTTTTTATTATAATATTGTATAAAATGATATATTTTATTAGAGGTAAGGGAAGGATAATGATGTTGAGAAGGAAAGACGCAATAAGTATGGTAATAATTTCGATGAAATTGATAGAAATAACAATGATGAAATAAAAGAGAATGTCAAAGAGAAAGAAAAGATGAGTAAAGAGAAAGACATAGAAGATTAAAAAAGAGTTAAAAATGAATGCAAAACAGAAGAAAAAAATGAAAATAAAAAAGAAGAAAAAAATTTTAAAAAGTGTGTGTTATAAAAGTTTTAAATGTAAAAGAAATACATTTTATAAAAATCAAGTTTAAAAGATTTTTACTTAAGTGACGTATAGTATTCTTTAAATATTTTACCTTTTTTTATATTTTAAATTTGATCTTAAAACTTTGTGCATGCATATAATAGCATAACCACTCATAATATCACTAAAAATATATATAAAAATTAAATCTAAAATTATATACACTTTATATAAATAAAGTATGATAATTAAATTTAAATTTTGGATTCAATATTTTAAATACATTACCTTTAAATTAAAACATTATACTATATTAATTTATTATAAAAATATTTTGTTATTATTTTAATTTATTAAACTATTTTAGCATGACAATTAAATAAATGATTTATTATTATTTAAATTTTTTGGTAAATACTTATTTAATAGTTTTAAGATATTATTTATTCAAACTAGGTAATAAATATTTAGCTTATTTTTAACAAAAATCTAAACTTTAATTTAATTAAATGATGTAATAGTATTATTTAATTAAATTCTAATTTAATTGTAGTATATTTAAAATATTAGTTAAATTATTTTAGCTAATTGATGTATATCAAGTGAGTCTCAATTTTTATAATACTAAATTCAAATTTTAAATTTAATTATTGTACTTTATTATTTTTTCCTTTTTTTTCAATTCTGTTTCTCTCTTTTCCTTTTTCATTTTTCCTTTTCTCTTCTTTCTTTCATTCAATGTGAGCCTAATTCAAAATTTTAAAAAAAGTACCAAAATTTATTTAGGAAATTAGTGAAAGTATAAATATCTAAAGTATATATATTCAACTCACGTAACAATTCCAAGTTAATAACACATATTAAATTCAGACAGCAAATCATTTGCTATATTATTTAAAATTGATAGTAAATTAGCGGTAGAAATTTAATTAAAAATTAAATAAATTTATAAGTATTTAATTTAAAATTTTTACATTATAGTAACCTATTTAGAAAAATAAAAAGTTACGGGTCGCAGAGTAGAATTTTACCCTTTTACTATTTTAGTTGTCATCACCTTCCCCACTTTCTGCACACAGACTGTCCAACGCTGCTGGCAAAATTTTCTATATCTGCTGCCACTAACCATAAATAAATCCATAAACCATGAGACCAACTTTTTATAATCAGAATCATCGCTCGCTGGAAACTTAAAAATGCTACTGTAAGATCCAGGGTTTCTTCAACACTCTGGGCTTATATATATATATATATACTTCATTCATTTCCCTACTCTCTGCATGACATCTTCTAAAAATGCCTGGTTCGAGTTCTCTTCCCCTTTATCTAAGAATCCCCATTAAAGTGACATTGCAGAGAGTCGCTGATATCTTAATCTTGTTTCTGCAACTTTCTCTTCTGCTCTATAGACTTTTCTTCTTCAGAGTTTCCCTTGGCTCCTTGCCTTCTTGTGCGAGCTCTGGTTCACCATTGATTGGATTCTTCTTCTTTGCGCCAAATGGACTCCTGTAGATTACAAAACATACCCAGAAAGCCTTTTGCAGCAGTAAGATTAAATTTTGAAGCTGCCAACGCAAGTTAACTTACTGGTTATGAAGATCTCTATGACTTTCCTTGCTCACGAATTTAAATCCCTTCAACGCCAATCCTCCTGTTTGGTAGCATCAATTAGGATTGGTAGTAACTTCTGAGTGGATTTCTGTTGCCAACTCCAGCATACTATTGGCACCTTGCATGCTGGGATTGGGGGAACCTGTCTTCCTGCCAATTTTAATAGCCAAAAAAACTAAATTTTGAAACTTTATATCAAAAAAATGTCATTTTGTTTTCCTCTCTGACATCTGAAATTTGGTTTGATTATGTTACACAGGGTGTCGGAGTTACCGGCGGTGGATATAATCGCGACGACCGCGGATCCTAGGCTAGAACCACCTATACTCACCGTGAACACAGTAGTGTCGCTGTTGGCGGTGGATTACGCGGCAAACAAACTATCTTGCTATGTATCTGATCTGATGATGGGTGTTCTCATGTCACGTACTATTCTCTGGTTGAAGCCTCTAAATTTGCCAAACTTTGGGTGCCGTTCTGTAAAAAGTACAATATTCAAGTTAGAGCTCCCTTTAGATTCTTCTCAACCAAAGAGCCTAGAACAGAGGTTTACGATGAACCGTTGGGTTTTCAACAAGAGTGGATGAAGCTGAAGGTAAACTCAGAATTGACTTTAAGACTGAAGGAATAATATTCGGTAAATGACCTGATTTCCAAATTGAGAATTTGTCTCTTTTTGTTATCCATACATAGGAAGAATATGGCCAACTCCGTCAAAGGATTGAAGATGCGGCCCAAAAATTGGACATATCGGATCATTTTACAGATTTTTCGGATTTCAAGTATACAAAGGGAAGCAATCATCCCTGTATAATCAAGGTATACACCTTAAAAATCCGAACATAGAAGAAAAATCATTCTTGTTCTAAAAGATCTTTTAGTCAAGACATTCAGTACCACCATTAAAAAAGTATCTAATTGGAAGAATGAAAAACGAAAAAGAAAAAGAGATGGAAAGGATTTGAATCTCTACTTTCATACTTACCAATTGATAAGCATATCAATAAAATGTCATCCATGGACAAAAATTAACTTTTTTTTTTAATGTTACATAAAAAGTAATAAATTACTTAACATTTTGATATGAATTAAATCTACTAAAAGAAGAGGAGATGCTTTGAAAAAATCAAAAACTTTAAAATCTTAATTAGGACACATACAAGAAATTTCTAACCAGAGGAATGAAAAAGGGAAGGGAAATCTCTATCTTGATGCTTATTAATTATTAATTGATAAGCATATTAATAAGATGTCATTCATCGACAAAAACTAATTTTATCCTTTTTTAATGTTACAAGAAAGCAACTAATTACTTAACATTGTGATATAAATTTAATCTATCGATAAAAGAGGACACGCTGTGAAAAAACTAAAAACCTTAAAATCTTATAAGGACTTACATATGAGAAATCTCTATCTGTAATTTTTATATGCATATATTATTATTCAGGGAAGTTGCTTTGTTTAGGTTATATGGAAAAATAAAGAAAGGCATTCAAAAGGGTTAGCGCATCTCATTTATATCTCAAGAGAGAAAAGATCAAAATCACCCCATCATTACAGAGCTGGTGCTGGTGCCCTGAATGCCTTGGTACGTTGATTTTATATAATTTGAAGGGAAACATCATATGATATCTATTAATCTGTGTTTTGTTTTGGTGCATCATAGACTAGAATATCGGGAGTGATGACGAATGCTCCTTACATACTGAACGTGGACTGCGACATGTACGCCAACAACCCTCAAATAGTTCGCCATGCTATGTGCTTGCTGCTTACTAAACAAGACAAACATCAGTATGCTTTTGCTCAGTATCCACAACGTTTCTACGATGAAACCAGCTTGTTACTCTAACAGAGGCATATATGAATCTAACGTCCAGATTGATTCTTGAAAGGTTTTTTCTGAAAAATCTCATATTTTTTATATATAAATGAAAAAGTACTATGTATTTTTATAATTTATGATTAAAGAAAATATGATACTTCAAATTGTAAAAGTGAAAGAAAATAATCTTTTTTGGAAAAGAAAAAAAAGGTTATCTTTCACTAAATTTATATTTAACAAAATATTTAAACTATTTTCATAAATATAAGATTTTATAATTATATTCTTACAAAAAATATTTTTCGTTAAAAAAAAAAAGGCTAAATCTCTTCTACCTGTCTCTCATTCCAGCTTCAATTGTTTTTATTAATTTTGGTGCAGATAGTATTGCGGGGTTTTTGCTGGTATGCAGGGAATCTTCTATCCGGGAATTGGGTGTTCTCTTAGACGAAAAATTGTTTATGGTTTGTCTCCAGATCATAAGGCTGCTCACACCATTTCTGGCTGTGATTATGAGCACAGTACAAGCTGGGGTATCAAGGTAACATCACTTTCTTGTCAACAATGAAAGCTATCAAGCTTTGACATTATCACTACAATTTGGTAATCCCTTTTTTTTTTACCCAAAAGAAGAGGTGGGCCACGGGCCTCCTGGAAATCCTCTTCAGTAAGCATAGTCCCATTTTGCTTACCCTCACTGCTGGGCTATGGTTCAGGCAGTGTATGGGTTACACATGGATTTTAACGTAGCCTCTGGGTTCCATCCCTCAACTCTGCTACACTATCTTGCCAGCCTACGCTATCATTTCCAATACCATGTTCTCACCCAAGGCAAGCAACTCTTACTTCACCTTCTCTTTTAAACAATCTTCCATTCATGCTCAAAAGAAAATTTTTAATTGCACTTGACCAATGATCAAGCTAAAATTACTAGACATTTTGTCTAATGGAAATAATTTGTGTTAATGCAGATTCATGAAACAGCTATAGTGGTGCCTGTTGCTCTATTTCTCATTAGCAAACTACAAGGGGTAGTGATTTACCTTCAATGCGGTTCGTCCATTCGTGCATGGCGGAACAATGTGAGGATGGAGAAAATGACCTATTTAAGTGCAGTTTTGTCCGGAGTTTTATGTGCTTTCCTCAAGTTCTTAGGAATATCCGAGACAGCCTTTGAAGTCACACAAAAAGACCAATCTGCCTCCGATGATGGTTGGTGGCAGATTCACATTTGATAATTCGCCAATGTTATTGCTGCCGACTACAATTATTTTGGCGCAACTTACAGCTTTGGTTATGACTTGTTTGAGGTTGCTGCCGCCGGCTTATGGCAGCCAAGGGTCAGGTTTGGGGGAGTTTCTGTGTAGCATTTGGCAGGTTTTATGCTTATGGCCCTTTGTGAGAGGGTTGTTTGGTAAGGGCACATATGGAATCCCCACCTTCACCGTATGCATGTCAACTGACTTTGCTTTACTCTTTGTGCGCTTCAGTTTAAGGGCTTCCATGGCTTGATCTAAATTTGTATCGTGTCATACGATATTATCTTTTATATTTCTATTTTTGATGGTTATATTTCATTATTAAATATGTATAATTTATGCATCCTCATTGTAAATATGGTAAAATAGAAAGACACAATAATAAATATAATTATAATATCTCATTAGGAGTGCAAGTAGGTCAAACAATCTATTAAGAGCTTACGGCCTAACCTATTTAAAACTTAATATAACTTGACCTATTTATCTAAATAAACTATGTTTAACTAATAAACTAACCTATTTAAATAAATAAATTAAATTTTTATTCTTCATACTCGATTTGTAAACTTATCAAGCCGACCTATTTAATTATAAATATATTTATAAATAATATAATATAATATATATTATATATAAAATAATATAAATATTTTGATATATACATATATATACATATGTATATAAGCATAATTAGATCATTACATAATTTTGGATCTTAAAAAAAATTTAATTTATTAGCAAATTGAAAAGTCTATTTATACAAAGAAGTTTTTAAATAGGCTAATAAATCTAGTTAAACTTCTTTAACAAATCAAGTCGAACCTAAATTTTAAATTTATATAAGTTAACGAGTCAAACTCAGGTTAATAATTTAAAAAATAGATCTAACTTATTTAGGATGAAACCGAACTCTATCTACCTTATTTAGACCTTTATATCTTATGTATTCGGTTTGATTTTGTAAAAATAATGATATTGGAAATATTTTTAAATAAATTTTCTAAATATATGGAGTGGATCTTGGGAACCTTTGAGCCCTTACATTTAAGAATATTTTCTAGAGGTGAATCCATTGTTTTTGGATATTATATCTCTCTGGTTAATCTCACTAGTTTCAAGCAAAGATTTACACGCAATATAAACCAATCAGGGCCGTTCATTTCTTTCGCCTCTCAAGAGCTGTGATTGAACTAGAGTCCCCCTTGATGGATTCATACCTACGGAACAAGTGAGACACAATCAAAGCAAAGCGGCAGTGAGAGGCACAATATCCTTACCCGCACACTGTTTATTGGACTCACTGTGGCCCATTGGACTAACACAAATAGTTCAACAACTCCGCCCCTTTTTCTTTCATGAAACGGTTTGGTTTAAAACTTTCCGGGTCATCGAAAACAATCGGGTCCCTCATCCCCAGCGTTTGGTACCTACAAAGCAACTCACCCTTCTTGATGTCAAACACCGAGTCGTGAGAACTCAATCCGAAATCCCTCCTTGCTCGGCCGTATTGCAGCGGAACTGGTGGGTTCAGCCGGAGAGTTTCGTAAACTACAGACTGAATCAACTCCATTTCTTTCACCGAATCAAAGCTCAGAGCTGAACTGCCCTTCTCTCTTGCTTCCTGTCGAAGTTTATCCTGCAACCCGGTTTCGTTACTCGCAATCTATTTATTAAACTCGGAAGGAAAACCGAAAACCCGCCAAACGCGTTGAAACCTAGTACGAACAGCAAGTTGTGGATCGCTTCTTCTCGGGTCAATCCGAACTCGTTTCACTCCTGCTTATGACTTCTTCACCTAATTTTCAGAAAATCCAAATCAATTAAGCAGTTTGATCATTGAAATTAGTGTTCCAGTTGAATTAAGATCAAAGGTTTAATGGAAATTTACCTTCTTTTTTGGCGAAGTGGTAGGGCCTATTGTAGTGTCCGCTTACAAGGAAAAAGGGGTAAGGGAAAGAATGGAGGAAAATTTCCTCAAGGGGCTGAAGGACGCCGATGCTGACGGTGGTAAGGATCTGGAGGGCGAGCCAGCGGTTGAGCATGGCGTAGCCGGAGTCGGCTATTTCAGGGTGGCGTGAACGGTCGGCGCCGGCGAGGCATTTGCAGAGGACGGTGAAGAGGAGTCACCGTGGTAGAAATATATAGCTGGCAGAACGGGATTTGGAGAGTGTTGATTCAATGTTGTTCAACATTATGTCGAAGTCTGATATGAGTTCGCTGTAGTAGAAATATATAGCTGGCAGAGCAGAGGTCACATGAGAACTTTTTGTATACTTAGCGCGTAGTCTTATTTTATTCAATAAATAAAGATTGACAGATAATTTTTATGATTTTTAATATTTTGAAAATTCAATAGGACCGTAGGCATGATAGAATTACAATGAATAATAAAATTAATAATTATCTTTCAGAAAAAAAATGTTATAATTAGAGAATTTAGGAATTTCCAAACGTCGCTTTGCTGAAGAATCAAAACTTCAAACCATGATAATATCACCATTTTTTTATATTTCGTTTGACATGTAATTTTTTTAAAATTAATTTCATTTTATTTGATTTTAATTTATTTATAAATGAATTCTATTATTTAAATACTTTATCAAAAATAATGATTTTAATTTATTTATAAATTAATTATTTTATTTGAAATGTATTAAAATGTATGAAATTTAATTAAAGAATAAATGTTGATGGTATTATAATAAATATAATACTAGAAAGAGGGTAAGAATTTTATATAAAATATTTTTTAATCAAATGAAATGAATTTTAGTGAAATCCTTATTAAATTAGATGAATTTCATAATAGCACAAATATAATTAAAATAGAAATTATAAATAAAATGATATGAAATGAAAAAATTTTATATTTAAAGTCAAATACTATTTTTTTAAAAAATTTATTTAAAAATAAAATAAAATCTTATTTTTAATATTGGCAAGGGTTTAATGTTTGAACTATATCAGCTTCAGTTGGTTAAATTACCGTATTACTATTTTTTCGGAAACTAATTTTCGTTTTACCGTTGTTTGAAAATATTTTACCAAAATACGCATTACGGGGGAAGGCGCTACTTAGGATGGCGTCCAGGGGAGGAAGGCGCCACCCTAGATGGCGCCTCTGGGTATCCTTGAGGGCGTCATTTTGAATGGCGCCCTCACTCTGTAATTTTTATTTTTAAAATTTTAATTTTGATGTTATTTCAAAATAAAAATTTTAAAAATAAATAATATATAATTGTGACTTAAAATAAATTTTTAAAAATAAATTACTCATTTCATAATTATATTTGATGTCATAAAAAAATATGTTAACTCAACTTTGATATCTAATACATAAATTTATTATAGGAATTAAATAAGAAAGTAGTTGATGATAATAATATATTTAATAAAAATAATAAATATTTAGTAAATAATTGAATATTATTAAAATAAAATATAGGATCAATAAAAAATAATTACGTAATTTATATTAATGTCTCTCAAAATTTGATCCAATGACACTTAATATTTATCATTTTTTGAAATTATAAACTTCCACTGTTCGAAATTATATTATTATAAGTAATTATTTAATACATTATTACACATAAGCAAATTTATTGAATTATTCAATAATATTCTTTATATACGAAGTTGAAGATTGTTAAAAATGAAAAGAAATATAACGAAATAGATATATTTTTTTATTTTATATTTATTCCAATAATATTCAATAATATTTTTGTATTTATTCCAATAATATAACGAAATAGAAGGATGTTATTAAAAAAAATTACATATATTTGATGCATTATATGAGAATTGAATTGATTGTGTATTTGTTAGAAGAATTGGTAATTAAAATCGATATAAGTACCTACGCAAGAAGATAAAAATGTTGTAATAATCAAAATAAGCCTAAATGTTGATGTTTGATAATAAAGTAGTAAGATAGATGTGCATAAATATACAATAAACATGGAAAAGAAAGTTAATGTCTACGTAAGTGATGTCCAGTCCCACATCCAGGATCGGTAATGTAGCAGTCATATCTACTAATCCCTCTGCGCAGGTTTGGGATTCACATCTCCGGTGTCTGTATCTCTCCTACCTCCAGCTCCTGCTCTGCCTCTGCCTCTGGCTCCCGCTCTGCCTCCACCTCTACCTCTATCTACAAGCTCTAAGTCATCTGTCATCATGCCACCAAGTGCTGATCCCTGATCTTGAGTATGTAGATCAAATGCAGGACGATATGGCTGTGATGGACCAGCATCACCGGAAGGAAAGGCATGGAATGAAGATAAAACTCCTGGTATATGTGGAAATGCATGGAATAAGGATGGAACTCCAAAGGTAAACTGGTACATCTGGGATGATGACGGACCATATAATGCAGCTGGGAACATGATGGAGGATGAAGGATCATCAGGTGCAGTAGGGTACATATGAGATGAGGCAGTAATATCTAGCATCATCATCATGGTGTCCTGGGCAATCGATGGTGGAGTCTGTTGCACTGTCGAAGCGGACGGAACATTAGCCTGCGACGTAGGTCGTGGAGCAGTACGACGTCGTCGACGAGAACGAGGCTAATCATGGTCACCCTCCGCAGGGTCTGAGATATGATAGGCATGAGGAGCTGGCTCCGTATGTGAGTCAATAATCACATGATCAACCTCCTGAATGGCATGAAGGATGGAGTCTGTCGCTAATCTAAGTGCATCAAAGGTGAACCTAGACTGCCCCTCAGGTATAGTGAAGTCCTGTAGTGTGGATACCTCATCTACCTGTGCAAATTTTTGACATTAAAGTTAGTTACAATACTAATGCACGGGAAGAAAATCAGACACAGAAAACTAGCACGAAGTATTACCACAAGGTTTAGCGCTCCCCCAACGGATGTAATACATCACCTAGTAACCTGTCTGTACCATGCCATGTAATCGAATCGTGGGCCTAGAACTAGTTGTGTGGTCGACTCGACGATAGCACACAAGTCTCGCCGGATATCCCAGAGTGCAATGTACGGCTGATGGCGGATGTGCCACTCCTCATCATGCCAACCGGACAAGTGAAGGCAATGGATCTCCGCCACCTGCTTCGGTGGCTCAAGAATAGCCTAGCGTAGTCCAAACTGTCGTAAAACCCTATCCGGCTGGTGCCACTCGATAATTTGAAAGTGAATGAGCGGCACCACTGCTATCCACATGTCACTCCCGTCAAAACAGTACTAAGGCAATGATGCGATGACCACCTCAGTGTACGGGATCCAGGCGATCTGAAATTATAAATATATTTTATCATTTAAATGCGACAATGAAATGGACAAAGCCCTAAAATAAAAATATGCATTATCCCTTATATACTCGGTCGAGTTGAAGACAGTCCAGTACGTATCTGTAATAGGGTAGGCTGTGCGTCGGACTATTCTAAAACGTCTTTTGATAGTGCTACCTACCAAGTACAATAATTAAGTTAAACAACTTCAAAGTCAACTTAATTATAAGTGCAAGTTGAAAAATTTTCTAACTTGCGGGCTAGGGGGCCAATTCCCTGCATCCCCCTCTGGTATGTCTGAAACAGTAATCGCGAGGGCGATAGTGGGAAATCTATCCCATGCCCAGAGCTGTAGTAGTAGGAAACACCCTCCTATCTTCCTATAATCCGGAGCAATGGCCTTGCAAAGCTCTCTGTACAGATAAGCCAAGCAAGCAGATCCCCAACTGTACGTCCCAGCCTCATGTAAGTCTCCGAGTAAGGGTAAGTGTATGAGGTGAACATATATGCCGGAGTGGTCTGGAAATAATGTCCCACCAATGAGACGCAAAATGTAGGCCCAGGTGAATCTCTGCACTGGCACCTCATCCGCATCATCTGGAAGATGAGTGAAATGCCTCTCCAACCAACTCATCCTCAATCGCCCCCTCTGATGACATTCTCGTCTACCAGTAACTGCAGTCCCAAATACTCCTCTATCAGGGCTCCCCATCCCCACACAGTGGGCCCTGTCACTGCTCGACCGTCAATGGGTAGGCCGAGTTGGAAAGCAACATCCTGTAATGTAATAGTTGTCTCCCCCTGCGGCATGTGAAAGGTGTGTGTCTCCGGCCTTCACCTCTCTACAAAAGCACTGATCAACTGATAGTCGATCGACATAAACTCGCTCATCGCTAGGCTGTAAAAACCTACCTCTCGTAACAAGGGGACAATCAACTCCGACGGCTGCTAGTGATGGTAATGATGAGCTCGTCGAATCCTCAACACACGGTTAAGTTGTAAAAAAAAATAAATTATTGCGTCTAACAATTCAGAAACTGTTCAACTGACTTTATTAAGATCTAAATATTTCCATACATGGCCTGCCCAAATCAATTGGGAGATGTGCGAGGCCTGAGCCGTCAGCAATGAAGGATCCCATGGTCTAGGATCAACGCGTCAGGATGTGGATGCCATCTGCCACCACAAGAATTGCATTAGGGTGGAATCTAAACATACATTAATATAACATACATATGCAAATTAACTACAAAGATACACACAAGAATTTATAGCACTTGGACGATTGAAGTAATTTGTTAACATTACTGGTAATAGGGTCACATATATATATGCATAATGGTTTGCAGTTTTACAACAATCAAACAAATCACATCATCCGACTGTTACACGTATGACATTGATTAACGTACTTCGTAACATACGTCTACAAAAGTAAGAAGTAAAATCAACGTGAAGAAGGGCCTTCCTTTCCCTGTAATAGTGGGCAGCGCCTACGATTATGACCTTCCGTCTTACAAAGATCGCATTTTTGCTTAACACCGCTCTCTTGAGGCCAATCCATCTCATTTCTGATCCGGGTCGACTTTGGTCGTCCCTTTGCACGCAATCTTCCATAATTTGGAATCAGGATAGGAAATGGTGGTAGGTTATTCCATTGCGACCACTCCCCGATTGGCCACCACTCAGATTTGTAACAATTGAGTAATGTGTCAAGCCTGTATACCGGATCGACATATAGTTCCCACGATATGTTGACTGAGGCACAAGCAGCAACAATATGAGCGCAAGGATACCTATATGCTTGGAATTGTCCACATTCACATTATCTTTTATCTAATAACACTTGAACAACCTTTCGACATGATCCTCTGGCCATATCAGGGCCCTCCACCACCTCAAACCTAGTTCCTTGTCTATTATAAGCACGAACGTGATAAGAAGAAGCACGTGACTAGATAGTCGCAAGCTCCTGTCTAAATCTACTTGCGTATATGTGACCTTATTGTAGTTCAGCATGTGCTTCTTTTGCCCTTTTCACAAAATACTTGACACATTTATAGTATGTTTGTTGAACAAGGCCTGTGATTGATAGCTTTCTTAATCCTTTGAAGAGGCCATTGATGCACTCTACTATGTTAGTCGTCATATGACCACATCTTCTGCCTTCATCATAAGTTAGTCATCATATGTTACAAACTATCACAAATCATATAAATTTGTACAAATTTTTTTTAAATCCTAAATCATCATTTCACATCATAAATCATAATAATCAACATAAAATAAAAATTATAATATAAATATAAAAATTATAAAAATACTAACCAGTAAAAATTACAAACTATCACAGATCATATAAATTTGTACAAATTTTTTCTAAATCCTAGATCATCATATCACATCATAAATCATAATAATCAACATAAAATAAAAATTATAATATAAATACAAAAATTATAAAAATATTAACTAGTAAAAATTACAAACTATCACAGATCATATAAATTTATACAATTTTTTTCTAAATCTTAGATCATCATTTTACATCATAAATCATAATAATTAACTTAAAATAAAAAATATAATATAAATACATAAATTATAAAAATACTAACTAAGGAAGAGCTGAAAGAAGATCAAATTTGCTCCAAAGAAGAAAATATTTCTGAATGAAATCCACAAAAGTAAGAACGGATGAAGATTTGTGAATGAAAAAATATAAAATGTTGTGAACGGCTTCAAAGATAGAAGGAAAGAGGAACTGCGAAGAGTAACTGCGAGGTTTACAAGAAAATAAGGGAAGAAGAGCGGCTGCGAGGGTTTGGGGTGTGGCCGGGAAGGGGGAATATTTATAAGGGAGGGGCGCCATTTCAGGTGGCGCCTCCCATAAATTCAAATTCAAAATGGCGCCTCTTGAAATGGCGCCTCCGAAATTCAAATGTTGAGGGGCGCCTCTTCAAATGACGCCTCCAAATGGAGGGCGCCACTTTGAATGGCGCCTCCAAGGCCGGGAGTGCCTCTTTAAATGGTGCCTCCAAATGGGGGGCGCCACCCTAAATGACGCTTCCAAGCCCCCACGGACACCATTCAAAATGGTACCCTACGTAGTCTGGTAATTTTTTTTGAAATCACGATAAAACAAAAAAATATTTATAAAATAATCGTAATTCGTTATTTTTGCCACTTCAGTTCCGCACCCCTCATGATCCTAGTTATCAGTTATATTATATATCAAAATTTAAATTAGAACAATCGCTTTTACCATCGTCAATCAATTTTCAAGGTCCCCCATCTACATTAAAATTAACAAGATAGTGAGTACTTTCAATTACTTATATTTCATTGGCCTGATACCTATATATGGCTTTGTCACAGCAACACCCAGAAATACAAGGTTTGCTGGTAATTAATCTTTTTCATTGATTGAAGTTCTAACTAAATTTATTACTTCCTCTGATTTCAGATCTCACTTTATAATATGAAGCACATACGCAACTAATTCTTAATACCTAGTTAAAAAAGCCACCGAAAATCTGAGTGATAACTAAAAAAAATTGAAGCTTTCACTACCATTTAATAAAAGAAATTGGTGAAAATAGATGAACTGTCCCTTGGAGTGTTGAGGCTCAGAAATGTCTTGGTAAACACTGACTCTGATATTTCCAGTGAAGGCAACATTGGGCGTGAAATCACCAACCAGAACGTCCTTCTTCCCCACAAGCTCCATATCAAAGAAGTGAGAGAAAGATTTACAGTCGAGCAAAGCGACGACGTTCGGATTCACGCTCATGAAGAAGGGGAACGAAGGATGGATGTTGGTCCGGAAAATGTGCTCTTGTACTTCTCCATGCGCTTTCTGAAGATAGTCTCTGGCTTTTGGAACCAAAGCAGTCCAAAAGTTCAGAGATCAGGCCCAGCATGGGCCAGCCGTAGCTACCGGGGATGGACCAGATCGTAATTTGTGTCGGGAACGGCCAGGATGGAGTTACCGGCGACGATGATGGCGGTGGCAATGACATGGTTAGGAATATGCCCATGTCGAGGGACACGGGTGGGCAAAAGAATCGATTTACGATTTTTTTGAAAATTTTTTTCATTCTACTGTTCTTTTAAAACATTTTACCAAAATATGCACGGTGGGAAAGAGACGCCAGACGATTTGGCACCTTTAGTATGGTGCTCGAGGGCGCCAAATTGAATGGCACCCTCGCTCTTCTTCTCTGCATCCTTCTCTGGGAGAGACGCCAGACGATTCGGCGCCTTCGGTATGGCGCTCGAGGGCGCCAACTTGAATGGTGCCCTCACTCTTGCATCCATCCCTGCTTCCTTCTTCTCTGCATACTTCTCTTTTGCATTCGTCCTTGCATCCTTCTTTTCTGCATGTTGCATTATTCTCCTCTGCATGTTGCATTCTTCTTTGCATGCTTTTCTTTTCTGCATGTTACATGCTTCTTCTCTTCGAAATGCAGGATTTTTCAAAATGCAAATTTGCTGTCGAGGGTTGATTTGCAGAGATGGAGGATTGGCCTTGGTGCCATTCAAGTTGGGACCTCCATAATGTTAAAGGCAGTAACGCCATTCAAGTTGGCACCTTCTGTATAGTGCAAAAAATAATGAAGAGACGCCATTCAAGTTAGCGCCTTCAAATTCATCTCATTCCACTGAGGACGCCAGACTGCATGGCGCCTCTTGTCCCAGTGCATATTTTGGTAATAAGTTTGGAAATAACAGTAAACCGGAAATAAGTTTTTAGAAAAATAGCAAACTAATACTTTAGCCACACGGGTGAGTGGTGCATGAAGCAACTGTACTGCTGTAGTTTGACTGGGAGCGTGTGAGCCGTAAGTCAAGGTTAAATGCAGGAACAAAGAGATGATGTTTTATTTATTTATTTATAAGTATAAAGATTTTTTTTTTGGGCGCTATTTTGAAAATAGAATAATAAATTTTAAAATTATTAAACTAAAATTATTATTTAAATATATTTTTATATTTTAATAAATATAAATAAATAATTTTAATTTAATAATTTTTAAAAATAACATACCATTTTAAATTTTAAAAATCTAAAAATGTCGTAGAATTTACCAATTTTATCGGCTTCACACCATACTTGTTCATTAAATTAGCATCTTTTATTTTGTTATTATCTATTATATTTAATAGATTTCATAAAAATTAAAAATAGATTAATTTATTTATTTTTAATAATTTTTTAAAACTACTATTTATTTTAAAATTAATATTTACTCCATTATTATTTCCCTCTTTATTTAAAATTTATGATAAGACTTAAATGCACACATAAATTTTTTCTTATTTTATATACAAATTTTAATATAGTTGAAAATAAAATAATATATAAAATAAATGCATTAAGACATTTTAACATGAAAATATAGAATAATAAAATATTTATTAATAAGCAAAGAATAAAATTGAAAAAATATTTAATACTTCATTAAATTTTCAAAATAACATATAAAAAGAAAAAACTTGAAAAAAGCAATTGAAGTAATATTTAAAAATAATTATCTGAAAAGATGCATTAAAATTTGTGGGTATATATAATATTACTTTATTAACATATTTATGCATAAAACAGGAATAATTCCAAATGAGATTGTTTCGGATGTCACCTTGACGCATATTTGCTACAATAAAATATAAAAAATTTATTTAATATGCATTATAAAATAGGAATGTACATTCTTAAAAAATAATTATTTCATTTTGGGATGGCAAAATTTCAAATTTGGAACTTGTTCTACAAATTTTGCCTTAACGTGGCGTACATATGGTAATGGCATGAAAATTTGCCTCGTAAAACAAATTTTTAACTTGGAATAGATTTCAAAGCAAATGCAAATATTATATTTTTACTCATATAATTAATGTATATATATTATAAATGTAATATTTTTAATAATTTAACTTTTCAAAATACTTTTAAATGATTTTATTTTTAATTTTGTAATTTAATTATTATATTACATTATGTGTTTATAATAAACTATGATTAAATAATAATTTAAATATCAACATTATTATTCAAATTATGTGTATTTTTAAATTTATATGGTTATACTATATTAAATATTATATATTGTTTATATGTTAATTTAGAATAAATAAACTTTAAATTTGTTATCAAGTTTTTTCAATTTTTTTTATTCTTGTGGATTTTTCGTTAGGGCACTAGTGCCTCGTAGATCATAAGAACAATTTTCCAAATTATCCTATACTAGAAATGTACATGGGTCGGGTTAGGCAGGCTAAACAGTAAAAAAGTTATGGCCCGACCAGATTATATTTTAAAAAATGTTGATCCAATCCGATCCAATTATTAATATATATGGTTTGAAACCTAGCTTGATTACCCGATTACTTTAATTTTTTTATTTTTTAAATAAAAAAAATTTTTTAATGTAAAAAATATGCATTTAAAGAGATAATATAATACTTAAATATATAAAATATTTAATCATATTAAATTAATTTTTTAATATTAAAAATAATTAAATATAATTATTTTTAATATATAATTATATTATAAAAATATTAATTAATATAATCAGGTGGGCAAGGCTGCTCTTTTTTATTATGGTTCAAGCTTGACCTGATTATTATCGGGTTATATAAAAAAAATTCAACGGACTTATCAAACTAAAAAAATGAGCCCAAAACTTATATTTTTTCCTATCTCTATCCCATACCATGGAACAAGACAGATGGTAAGTGTTATAAGGCAGGATAGTATGAGAGTGATCTATTTCTGCCCCATTCCATTATCAATCTTAATTCCACCAAATGACAGGATTTTTATTTAATAATGGTTGTGTTTAGTAAACGGTATTTTAAAGAACTTTTAGCTAGTTCATTAAATTTTGACTGATTGATTAATTTTTAATTGAAACAGCATTTGGTGGGCAATTATTTAAAACAGTTGCCACCCTCTGAAATGTTATTTTTAGAAATGCTGCAATATGCAGTGTTTCGCTATTGTTTTTTGTAAGTTGTTCTTACCCAATTTACCCTCACGTAATACTTCTGCCCTTTTGCTGTTGAAAAGCAACCCAGTGTGTGTGGCCGTCGTCTCTTGTGGCCATATTGGTGTTGTGCCTTCTTTTATTAAATTAAAGTTATTTAATTTCATTTATAAGAAATAAATAGTTATAATTAAATAATTTTAATTTATTAATTTTAAAATTTATTTATTATAATTATCTATTAAATTATAATTTATTTATTTGTATTTATAAAAAGTGAATAGTTATAATTAAATATTTATAATTATTAATTCTTATAAAAATTAATAATTATAAAAATTATGTTAATTTAATATTAAAAATATTTAATATATAATAAATTAAAATGATATATTATTTATAAAAAAATTTAATCTACTAAATATAGAATCTAAAATATTAAAATAAAAAATACTCAAATAATTTATAAAATATACTTATATTTTTATATATCATTTTACATAAAAATAGATAATTATAAATAGTTAATTTTACTAAATATTATTGTTCAAATAATTAATGTAATTAACTTATTAAATCAATTAAAATAATTAATTATTAATTAATAATTAATCAAATCAATTAATCACTACAACTATCAATTAGTTATCAAACAAAGCTAATAAAGATGATTGAATAGTTATTCTATCATTTGTGGAGTAGATTTCATGTACTTTTATCTCTTATACTTTTTATATATTTTAACATTATTTTTTGTTAATAAAAATAAATTAATATTTATTTTTAATATTGTATTATTAAAATAGTTTTATATTATTTATAAAAATTATTTAATATAAAAATTAGTAAATTAAATATTTATGTCTTTACTATATAAAATTGTTTGTTAATTATAATATTCATAATTACAATTTTTTCATGTTTAAATATAAAATGGTTATAAATAAATAAAAAAATAACAACATCATCTTTCAAATAAAAGTTTCATTTTACATTTTTTTAGTTTTTAATGCTATTATTATTACTGATTCATTTTTTTATTGTGCTCTTATAATATCTATTTCATTTTTAAACATATTAAATATAATTATTAAATTATGATTTAATTTTATTTCATTCTATCTCATTGTATGAAAATGTAAGGTAAACTTCCTAATGGGTTCAAATTTGTTTAAATCATTCTCTCATGATCTGAGATAAGACCCCATTAATACAATTAATGCCAGAGTTATCAATAAAAAATAGACTTTGAATTTTTATTCAATATCACATTTCTTATGGGTTCTTGACAGATATACTCCATATTTTTGGATGAGGGTATATTATAAAATTTAAATCTTATTTTACTTTAATCAATTTCCGCAATACACGAGAGATAACAAAAACTTAGGTTATTCACATATGATTTCAATTATTTTCATTTAATTTAAACGTGATTTTAAGATGTAAAATTATTCATTTTTGTTTAATTCATATATGATTTTAAATTTTAGAATTTATTCAATTTGCTTTTAATTATTAATATTTTATTCATTTAAACTATTTTTGGAAGATATAAATGAAACCCATGTACTTTTGAGATTGTGAAAAACAATCTTAAGCATAATAAAGGGCTGTCTCAAACACAAATTTGAGACCAGGAAGAATTTTGCGGTGGTATCCATTTTCATCGGATAGCCCGAATACACTGAATTGCGTGGAAGAGAAATTCAAGTATTAATAGCATATGGTTTTTTTTTTTTTGGGGGGGTGGTAATAATAGCATATTCTTGTCTTACTAAGAGAAAATAGACTCAAGTATGTATGGACTTTATTTTTAAAAAATCCACGTATTTCTTTCTTATCTTTATGTCTTGCTCAATTTTTTGGCTCAATTTTTCCTAACAGAAAAGCCCAAGTTTCATTTGAAATCAAGTGGCAGGAAGCACAAGTCAGAAGAAAGAGTTTTTGGCAGAGGAGGAGCACAAATGTCACATGCCAGTTCCATGGCCACGTTTAATACATCCTTGTCGCCGCCTGACGACTTTGCATTCAGACTTCACTGAATTTGTCTTAATCTAATCTTACTAAATTAAACTAAACTAAACTAATTTTAATAAACTAATTCAATGAATAAAAATTATAAATTAAATTAATTTTAAATTAAGTTATTTTTTCATATTATCTCAATCTCAATCTTAATTTCAAGTTGGCATTTATGAAGCGAATTCAAATGAGTTTTATAATTCATTATATTTTATTATTATTATATTAATTAAAATTTAACATTAATATTAATAATAATATTATTAATAGTATTATTAGTATTCGTATTATTATATAATTATATTTTATTGTTATCATTTAATATTTGTTTAAAAGAATGAAATTAGAATAAATTTGGTGAAATGATTAAAATAAAAATTATATATTTCATTAAATTTTAAAGAAATTAAATATGAATTCTTTTTTAAAAAAGTAAGAAATTTTTTAAATATTAATATAATTTTGTTCTAATTTCATAGGATATATTGATAACTTTTCGATATGTTAAAATTTTAAATTAAAATTTCATTACCTTTAATATGTGAAAGAAAATATTAACTAAAAATAATTTGACCGCTTGTAAAAATTATTTATAAAAAATGTATTTAATTTAAATAAGTTAAATTCAAATTTAAGATATAATGGAACTTGTAACTAAAATTATATATTAAAATTTTAAGTAATTAATTAATGATAAGAAACTTTAAATTTTAGATTAAATTTTTTTATAATTATTATTATATATTATTATTATTATGATTACACTTATTAATATAAAATGTAATTATATTTTTTTATTATTTAAAAATTATTATTGTTGTTGTTGTTATTATTGTTTAATAGAGCTAAAAATAATAAAAAAAATAAATTAACATATAATAATTTTTAAAATGAAAAACCCCTATTAAAAAAGATAAAACCCGTAAGCCCTAATTAAAAAAAATACTATTAAACAAAATAAGTATAAATAAATATTCATATCAGCAAATCATATATATTATATATAAAAATAGATATGTTTGATAGTTTATATATTATTAATTATATATAAATAATATATTAATAAAAATAATTATAATAATTCATATATAATAATAAATAATAACGTATTATATTATATATAATATATATTTAAAATTAATATTAAAATTATTCATTTAAACATTATAAATAATTTAGAATTTTAATATAAATGTACTAATTCAAATTTTAATATATTTATTTATTTTGATTTGATAAACTTATATAATATATATTGAAAATGTTAAATATATAAATCTATTAATTCTAATATTAAAAATTATTTAATATTAGTCATATATATAATTTTAATATTATATATATTAAAATATAATTTTAATATATCAAAATTATTATTTTAATATATATAAAAAATTAAATATATAATAATAAATTATTTATTTATTACTTACTAAATCGAGTTATTATTATTATTTTCCATATTACTTCAATAGCTCAATAATTCAATGAACTAACATTTATTAATTTCAATTTCTTATTAAATTGGATTACTATTATTATTTTTTGTACTAATCTCAATCCTAAGTAAGGTAAAATTGTATTAATTTTAAATTAATTTATTAAACATAACTCATTTTAACACCTCTAAACATCACGTGAAACTAAAAAGATCAATTTCATTGATCAAACAAACATTTAGACTTCATTTATTCTTCCAATAAAAAATTTCATAAGAAAACGTTATTTTATTATATATAAATAAATAAATTGCCAAATTAGGTCATTGTTATCATTTTTTATACTAATCTTAATCCCAAGTAAGATGAAATTATATCAATTATAAACTAATCTATTAAATTCAACCTATTTTAATACCTCTAAACTTCATGTAGAATCAAAAGGATTTCCATTGATCAAACAAACATTTAAACTTCATTCAAAAATATAATTTTTAGAATTATAATAGTGAAAAAGATCTGTTAAGAAAAATCTTCCGTCAAAATTAATTAGTTTAATATTAAATATATTAATTATTTTTATTATTTTAATAATTTATAATTATATTTCTGTCAAAAATATTTTTCATTAAAATAAATAGAATCTTAAGATAAAAAGGAACAGATGCCACATAGAAACCCTGTCCATATAGTTTGCAGACGCAGATGACTAATTATGCACAATTACCCAAAAAAAATGAAAAACATGATTATAAAAGCCCAAAAATAATTATTTCTACACGAGATGGTTAAAATAAGTATAACTACGGATTCAAAACACCTCTGAATTCTCTGTACAAAGAATCTGAACATGAATCCAGCCTAAAGTATTGAACTATAGACTCATTTTGCTGTGGCAATTCATTAAATGCAATTTTTTCTAACTATCCATTAGCGTTGAAACATTGACAAAGTTGTCAAATATAAAGTGATATCCATGCACAACACTTGACGGAAGAGATCTCTTCCATCGATAAATAACAGCATTACAGCAAGAGATGTCAATAAATCCACACCCATCAATCCCTATTTGAAGACAATAGCACATAGCACAAAGACCAGGTACCAGCAGAATTTAACGTCATTCCTGAGCACTAGCAATTGAGGTAACTAACTAAACCGTTCCGGTTATAGTTGTACCTACGTGAGAAAGACATACGCTGAGATCATCTAAGTTGGGGGAGCTATGGATGCTCAGCCCATTCTCATTAGCCAAGTGCAGCAGACATATGAAACACAAATGAGGTGAGATGTCACTAATGCTTGCAGCCGCATTGCATTCACTGGAAAAGTTGGCCAATATTTGCCTGAAAGATACCTTGTCTTTTTGACCCTATGGAAAGAGAAGAGGTCAAAAAAAACAAATCCAGAGAAAAACTTAGAAGTTATGCAATCTAAACAGAGACATAAAGAAATATATCGATTATCAACTTAACACATCACTAGCACGGCAATACGCAGTATAGAGATATAACAAATGACAAAGAACTGATAGTTAAATTGTCACGACCGAAAAACAATACAAGCATTTTGTTTGCCATAAATTGGGGGTTATAAATGAGCAAAGTGGGCTACTAGCATTACTATAACAGGAAAACTAAGCCTCATAACCTGGTAAGTCTAATGATATCTTTTCAAGGGTCTAACGTTTAAACAAGCAATACAGAGACATTTTCTAGGAAATCCCCGTGTACCTGAAGTGGCAGTTGAACAGATTCTTGAATACTGGCCCAAAGAGTAACTTTCAGCGCCTGAACATCAACTTGTTTGGAGGTTTTATCATAATGGACTTCAATGTTATTGACCTGTATCGTTCAGAAATAAGCAGACTCAAGATGAAAAGCTTCGAGCTGCAATATGTTCTGACAATTTGATTTTTGGACTAACAATTTATGATAAGGAATATGCATATGCAAAGGTCGCCATCCTTTCATCCAGATAAAACGGTACCCAATTTAAGATTGTTACACATCAATTAAGCATGTTAAATAAGGGTACAAATGAAGTCATAAACCCACCTGACGAGGCTGAGAAACAAGAGTGCTAGTGTCCTCTGCGTCGCTATGAACATCCCCATCATAGTCACCACCACAACAGCTTCCGTCATCCCAGGAAGGGTAAGATCCATAATCATTGCATTGTTCTCTGTATTCATCTACAAATAGACCAAAGTTTGAGGAACATCTAGCTATAGATTATAACACACGTTCCCTACATTAACAAGCTAACAAAATTAGATATATATCAAGAAAACTTGTGGAAGAAATCATTTACCTGAGAACCTTTTCGCTTTCCTCCCAAGGCACTAAAGAAAAAATAACAATCGATCATGGAAACAAAGAAGTATTACTCCAAAACTTCAAAAAATAATTGCTGCAAAATAAATTACCTTCACATTAGGTAGAAGAAATAACTTCACAAGATCCTCTGGTTGATAATGGCAATCCTCCGGAAGTTTCGTATTGCAAGATTGTCTATTTTCAGGAAGCAGTGTTGATTTGGGATTCTTGGGAGGCAAAAATATATCTGACAGCTTTTTGTCGAGAGAAGTTGTGAAACTTAAATCAGTTTCTATTTGTCTCTTACTCCTTGGCTGCTTTGTTTTTAGGATTGACCCATCTTTGGAAGCAGGATGAACCTCCGAACCTGGAAAACAGATTCTAGATTAACTACCACGCCCAATCCCCAGAAAGTGACCACTACAATCGGCAATTGGCTTCCTGACCCCTACCTTTAGCTTTTTGATACTTCCAATGATCAGGGCCCGCCCATGCATTTTGTTTTGAACTAAAACCTAGACTTAAAAATATATATCCATCAACATTTTCGAATCTGTCGTCCATGTCAGGGTCCTGGTAAGGAAATGGTTCATTTTCCTGCAAGATTTGACCTATTATTAGAAAAGTCATCATTCACTTACACTAAGTGACAACTAACCAATATTTTTTAAGAGTTTATCCATGATAGGTATATTGATCATTCAAATATCAGTACACAACAAAACCTGAGGGTAACTAGAGAAACTTGAATCATTGGAGCCCAGATCAGCTGCATCATTAGAGCCCAGATCAGCAGGAACTGCTAAGTCATCATGATCATCACTCCAGGATATGCAGTTCCCATACTCTTCATCAACCCCAATGTCACAATTATACGGTGCATCATATTCTTCTGCTAACTTCTGACCAGAAAATTGAAACTCAGAAGGCCTTTTATTATTTTCATCAAATTGATCTACTATTATCCTGAGAGTTGGTGAAATTTCATCCTTCAGACGCATGTTCAAAACCATCTGTTCAACACACTCTATAAAGAAGGGTAGTAAATAACCATCCTCCAGATAGGATGTTTCTATCTGTAATTGTAAAAAGATAATCACTAAATATTTCCGAAGAAACAAACCTTTGGCAAAAGAAAGGTCAATCGTATCCGAACTATCGTGTTGATTTTCACTGGTCATGCACATCGCTGGCACTTCCATTGAATCAAAGAGCACCCTACATCCACCATATACCCCAAGATTATTCATTAGAAGGCCCTTGGCTCCACCTTCATCAAATAGTGCTGATGTCTGGCGATACAGGGGATCCACAGCAAATGCGGCTGAAAAAACATGTACACTTTAAGCACTATCTCCAATCCATATCTCAAGCAAAGCAAGTAACAGATGAAAAGGAATTTGGGATCATTACCATCAAACTTCTTTACATTGAGAGCCTCAAAAGATGATTCCAATGTTGACAAAGGAGACAACTGCATGAATAACTCCAATCAGAGCCTAGCAAACGGTTTCTTTTAGCAGTCAAGTCCACAAATTCAGAGACTACTGACCTTTTTGTTTATCTCTTTCCCGCCTCCCCCTCGTTCACTTCCAGCATCAACATCCTCCAGAGCAGTTTCTGACATAATGTCACAACATTTAAACTAGTGCAAATAAAATGTAACAAAACTACCAATGTAACTGTACCGCTGTTATCCAGTTATTCAGAAGACGCTAACCACATGTTATGTCCTTAAATTATCATCATAAGTCACCAATAGATGTTTGCATAACATTTGCAAAAAAAATAATAGTAATAATACAACAATAATCATTACCATCACTAGATCTCACCCAGCTGCAAGTGAATCCTCTTTTATTCTTCTTTAAATTTCCAAACCTAACTGAAATTTTCTAACCAGAACTGTGTGCATTCCACTCCAATTTTTAGGTTATTAATGTCACTATTTCATTGAAGAAACATTTTAAAAGAGATTTTTTTAAAAGTAGAATTTGACAGTACAAAACAGTTCTGTGACAGAGTCAGGATGACATGTTTCTACTCTCTTATCAGTTACCACAATTTATCACAAAACATCAGGATTCTAGGACAGCAAGAGATGTTTTCCGTTTATAGTAACAAGGAGAACACCTGATATCCTAATATTTTTTTTTCCTCTAATCTCTTCCCCAATGAGCTTGTAAAGACTTCTAGAAGTTGAAACTGCCAGGACAGCATAAATACACTAACACTTTCTGCAGCCATCAGAGGTTGCTGATAATACTGATGACAGCTTTAAAATATTTCTACTTCTCGTATATTTGATTGTGCCAGGCAATATTTAAAATTAGGGCACTTGTTATGGAATGAGAAACATGGAAAGACGGAATAACTAGGCTTCAGACTAAAGAGGGTAATGATTATAACCCTGTTCACTTTCTTGGCCTGCTCTATTCATCCCACCAAGGACTTTATATGCCTCAGAGTGCACGGAGTCCACCCTCAATGAATAAATCTTCACTCCAGCTTCAAGAGTACAACTTGCCTGCCCAGAAAAATAAATAAATAAACATTTCTTTGCTTAAAATGTCATGGCTATCTCGTCTACTATATAATTTTACCCTTTTCAATCCATCTGGGCAATAAAAAAAAAAACAAAATAGGAATTCAGTTCTCCATAATCCAGTGGTAGACAGAGAGTGCCTAGTTTATACATACAAATGTGTATTATTTAAAATTAATGTTGATGGCATCATCATTGGAAGGTACTATACAGAAAAAAACAACTCATGAATGATCAATAAATTCAGTATAAACGACCAGTGACACTAACATATTAGTTTAAGAAATGATTTTAAGTTCGCACAACCATCACAAATATAACAACCCGTTTGAGGGCCCTGCACCCATAAAACAACCAGTTCCTCTAAAGTGGCATATGATGTTGCCCGAAGGTTTTGCCTTCCTCAACATCCTGGGTTTAATCCTAAAACCTTCCATATATATCTTGTGGTTTAACCACTCCTACTATTACCAAAAAAACAGCAACCAGTTCCTCTAAAAAATTGGGATATGGAATGGATATGCAATTGAGGCTAATGATATTATCCATGACGATCAGAACTAAAATAACCATTCTTACAATCAATTTCCAGGAGCAAACTGAACACTCCATAATATTTGAAACTAATTTATGCATGCCGTGTAATCTATCGGCACAACATACCTTTTGAAAGTTAGTCTCCACATCCTCTTCTTCTTCGGCTTTAATAATATCCGTAAGATGATCAATCAAATTTAACTCCCATGTATTTTTCTGATTAATTTTCTGCACAAAAATTAAAAACAAAAGGAACAATAAGTTTGAAAGTTCAAAATATTTCCATATCAAAGGTCAACCAAAAACTCAGGTTTCGGTAATAATTCAGCAAGCACTCTCACCATACAGACAGTGGAACAGAAATTGCATAAAGCCCAGTTAATTATATATTCAGTTTCCTTCTTAATTTAGTGTAAGAATCACAGCATTTTCTTCAACAAATGTAACAGCCATAGCATGTTGACGAGTAACTATTAAATAATTACATTTTCGCTGGCAAGCTTTATGCAGTTGTTGAACAAATCGAGAATCTGGTGCTTGTCGAGGCAGGGATCGGAATTGGCATCTTCATTCTGAGACTGAACTTTCGCAGCAGCATTCTTCCTACGGTTTGCTTCGGCACGTGCTGCACGTGCCTGTGCGCGTTCGAGCTGATCGTCGTTGGAGCCTAAGAAAAAGGGCCCTGTTGGAGATTGGATGCGGAGCCTCTGCTTCTGCCCTAAGTTGGGGTTAGGGCTTAAGGCTTCTGTCATGGAAGATTGAATTGTGATAGTTTCAGCGAAAAGTGGTGCTGAGAGTTGGTTTGATTCAAAGCAAGTGACTTTGAGAGAGGATATGTGTTTTGATTCTTGGAAGTGGGATTCAGATGGAAAATGTGAATGGCGTAGTTTCCCTCTTCTTTAGAATTTGAATTTGAGGTACCTGCGGGCTCCGGCTCGCACCCATCTTATCTTTAAAAATAAAAAGAGTGTAAGTTATCCTAAAATTTCATATATTCAATGCTTAGAATCTTATATATATATATATAAGAGCTCAACTTTTTTTAAGATATAATTAATTTTTTTTATTTTTGAATTTATACTTTTTAGTCAACTTATTTATTTTGAAGCATGGGGAGTCCGATCTTTTTGAAAATTAACTTCTTTATTTTTTCATCGTTGGAATTTTGGATGGTCTTAAATGTTATGAGAGATTTTTAATTAGTCAAAAACATAATTTATATGATTATTACTAATAAGATTTCAAATAAATACAATGAGGAATGGTTATTTTTATTTGTAATTAATATACGAGTTGTATGTCCACTGACTACCATGATCTTAGATATTTTCTAATTTTAGATATGTCTTACAATTACCTTTTATAATATAAAAGTATAAATTGCACCACTTCTTCTAAAGTTTAATTTAGTTATAGTTAACCTTTTATTTTAAAAAGTATATACTTATCTTTTTTATTTTTTCAGAATAGGAGGGATGAGTATATGTTAAAAAAAGAAATGTGAGTGTATATGAAACATAAAGGTCAGTGTTATTTACGAAAATGGAAATGGTGCGAGTATAGTTCCAGTGAACCTAAAATAAATAGTGTAATTTATCTTGTATAAAAATAATTAAAAATGTTATATGAATCAAAAATAAATTTCAAAATTGAGTTTCAAATCTTTTATTTATAGGTGATATTACAAGGGAATTTATTTCTTAAGAGTCTGATTGTTTTTATTATTGGATTGTTGTTTTTCAAATCTCAAAGAAAATAAACTAAAATAAAAAAATACAAACATTAATGGATTAAGAAAAAATCTAATGATAAAAACACTTAAACTCTTAAAAAGTTAAGCTCCCCATAAAATTATTATAAAAATTGTAAGTAAAAAAAGATATGTTAAATTAACATATAATAATAATATAATTTTTGTTCAAATAGTATAAAAAGACATTTAATTAAATAAAAGTGTCATTACATCTAATAGTATTAAGATTAATAAATTAATATTTTTAAATCATGTTTAAGAATATTATAGTAGATGTAAAAAAATTTAATATTTAGAATACTTCAACTCATTGATATAAATGGAAAATTTTAATTATAATTATTAGGTGACCTATAAATATACAAGTTCTTGTTGGATCATTATAAACTACATGAACGTTATAGGAAATGATATAATAATGCTAATAGTGGATGCTATCACAACTCTAACTCAACTGTGATTGGCATAAAATTTGTTACTTAATTTCTATCAACCTAGTCTAATTTAATCATTACAATCCTAGTTACTTAGCTAAGACATGTACCAAGAAAGAAAGGCCTAAACAACTTATTTATAGATTATCTTGTGCTATTAAGGCCAAACTAGAAAGCATGCTTGTCATTAAGCTTTAAAGTAGTGATAATGGAGATTCGAACAAAATCTGCAACATAAATTATGGAGGAATGAATTTGAGATTCAGTAAGTAAATATTTCATATAAACAAACATATTAACGTATTACTCTTATCAACCAAATTATCCTCTTATAAGTATAATATATTTAAACATTCATTAACCCTAATTTGTACATCAAGTAGTCAAAGGGCTCATTCATATTCATATCATCACCTACATTTCTAAATAATCTTAAGAAGCTCAATCATGATCCTATTATCATCATTATATTACATAAGAATAATTAATATCAATATACATTCATTTCATTTCACATTCATTTACAATCATGTGTAGGAATGCATACATTTACCTTATGACTCCTAATCCAACCTTATACCCTACCCTCCTTTCCATTCTTATTCATTTTATACCAACTATATGCCCTACCTTCCTTTTTATCAAGATTTTGTTAATTGATATTCACATCAGCCTTAACACATTTCTCAATTTTTAACTTGTACAATGCTTTCATTTTTTGTATCATGACCCAAGCCATTTTTATCACATTAACCAAATAATACCATAAGTTTGTTCACATCTTTCATAACATTACCATGCCTCAAATGCATGGCACGTAACACATTTCATTTCGAAATTAATGTAACAAATTCATCATAACGTATGTTGTTTAATACAATATCTAGATCACTACTTCATGTATTCATCATATAAATATCACAAATTATCTTGTTTTAATGTTTAGGAACCATACACCCCACATTGGATTGCTAACTATCATGATAGTATATTCTAGATTGAACATAGTTCATTTTATAGTTATCTTAGTTTTGACTTTTGAATAAGGTTTTATAAGTAACTCAAAAATATCAAGTTTTATCCAAGAAACTTATTTGATATGAAATGAACTCAATTAATTTTCTATAAAGTGGTATTTCACTTAAAATAATTAAGGTTTGAAGTAATTATATCTTTTACAATTTAGAAGTAAAAATTTAATTTTTTGCAATCCTAAATTTATTATCTTTGTCCTTAATTTTAATGATATCTCAAAATATATAAAAGATATTAGTTTGAAACTTATTTTATTTGAAATTAGATTAAAATATCTTTTCAACAATGTATAATTTGCTTAAGTTAAGCATAAAATGGAAAAGTTATAACTTTTCTAAGTTAGACCTAAAATCTTAGAAAAATAGAAACGATTAGCTGTTCTAAGACAAATGGACAACCATTTTGCTTTGGACTCAACCCTTTCTCGAATTCCAAAATAATAATTGATTATTTTGGACAAACAACTAATTGTTCTAGACTGATTCCATAAAGTTCCTATGAAAAAAAAAGCATTGTTCACTCACTATTTTATCACGTAAATGTGTTTTTCATGTCATAATTTGATTTTAAATCACAAATATACATTATCATCATACTATTAATTAATATTATTTCTATTATTAAATCAAACTTAAACAACAAATTAACACCTTAATGAAATTATTTCATCTATATTTTCATAAAAATTCAAAATACAACATTCAAAACTAAATCCTTAAAATCTAAGAAGGAGAGGTGGAGTATCTACTTATTTAGTATGGATGAGGATGCTGAAGAAGAAATCCAGCAATGAAGATGTTCTTACTTTGATTAAATGAAAAATGTAATGTAGATTGCACCTTCCTTTACTAGATTTGAAGAGAGAAGAAGAAGAAATTGGAAAAGATGAAGGTGGGGAGAGTTAGAAGTGAAAGTTTAAGGGATATGGGTAAAATAGGAATAAGATCGCTAATTTTGACCATAAAATAAGGAATAATGACTAGAGATATTTTTAAAAATGCTTTCTAAATTTCCTTTATACTTATATCCTTACTCTTAATAACTTAAAACTTTAAATCTTACTATTATACTTATTTTTCCTCATTCATTTCTTATGAAATTCCCATTCCACAACTTTCTAAGATATTTAATATTGTTTTTCTTAATAATTCATCCATAGTTACTTGTTAAAAATTTTCTCATACACATGCAAGTTTTGTTTCAAACAAAAACATACCAAGTATTCTAATTACACATTTCACAATGTAAATTTGATATTATTATATATTTAAAGTGGGTGTAATAGATGCCAATTTAATTATTAAGTTAGGAAGTATATGATTTTAATGAAATAGGATACGGTAACTTAATAAAGGAAGTTTAGAAGAGACCTATATTTCTTTTAGCTGTTTTGCCTTTAAAAGAAGGAGTAGTCCCTTTTTGTGAAATCTCTCATCTCATCTCTCCCATTCATTTCTTCATCTTTTCTTTGATAAACCAAGAGCTCAAGGGCTAATTCCCATCATTATCACACAATCAAGATAAGAGATCCTTAACTTTTTTAACATCCAAATATTTCTTATTGAATTCCTTTTCCTTTCTAAAGAAATTATGAAAGATTTAGTTTAGGAAAGACTTAGGAAATTTATGCTCTAACTTGAGATTTCCTCTCCTTAATGTATAGTTGTTCAATTTATTAACCAATCCCACTCCAAACTTTCCACTTCCAATTTGTGAATAGCATTATACTTAAATTCATCATTTTTATTAAGATTTGGCATATATGTGAGGTTCTAGAGGAATTTGAATGCAATTATATTATGAGCCTTAAATCTGAAGTCTTTTCGTATAGATCATTTTGTTTTAAAGTATTTATTATGAGTTTTGATGATTTGGTTGTAAGATTTTTTTGTTAAGACTAAAATTTCAAACTAAAATGTTGCAAGTGAATAGTATTTACATAGAAGAATCCATAAAAATTCTTGGTATAAATGATTATATAATTGATTATTACCAAAAATTTGCTCAATAAACTCATATAATTAATTATATGATCAATTATATATTTTTTGGACTCACCTAACTGACTATATACTATTTGAAGCTAACATTTTTAATATTTTAACTTATCCAACTATTTTAACAATTATCATGGAAAGGATAAATACATTACTTGTTCTTGTTTTAATATTTTTATGTATCATTTATTTTAATTATTTAATATCTATATAGCTTAATGTATGATAAGAAAAATCTATGTTAAATATTTTTAAATTTTATTTTTTCAATTTTTATATTTATTTATTGGTTTGATCAATATTATAAAAAATTTGGACTATCATATATTATACATAAATATAAATTCAATGAAATTAACAACTATCACATGACATTTAAAGAAAAAAGGCAACAACTTATGTAAATGAAAAAAGTTTAAAACTTAGTAAATATATATATTTTTATTTTTTTCTTGTACACCTATCGGCAAGGGGACTTGGATCATGAAAACATTTTCTTAAAAGCAATGTGTTTTTGTTTTTTTCCCCTCTTAAAATGAGAGATGTATATTTATAAAAAATTAAAATTTAACATGAAATAGGAATGGTAAGATATTATTACCCTTTTATTGTGTATTATAAATCATTAAAAATATGTGCAAACTTCGATTTTGTATTTAGTGATAACAAATACAATTTTTATAAATTAATACTTATATATTTATTGATAACTCTAAAATTTAAATTTAATTCATTATTAGTAAACAAACCTCCTTACTAGTAAAGTAGTATACATTTAGTGGGTCAAATATAAACTATAATCATAATAATGAATCAATATTTTTCAATTATATTTATTAATAAATACATTATGTATTTTAATAAATAACTTTTATCCGAAAGTAAAAATTATCAAATATTATTCTATCATTAAAAAAATGCTCTAATTGTAATTTGGTCTTAATAATATAATAATAATTAGATAGATTAGACCATTCATAAAACTTCAACGTTAAAACCTTTCAAATGGGTTTGCTTTGCAATTTGAATTTAAATTGCGTATTATTATTGTGCTTATAATATTTTCTATGTAATAATATATTGCTAGTATTGAAATTAAGTTAAAACACATGATAAAAAAAATTAAGTTAAAACAAATTTCTCAATAATCGGATTATTTTGTTGTGGTATCACTCGTTTGCGGTGAGCCCCGGTATAGAGGAAAAATTAGTGAAGGAGATCACTTCTTCAATACACATACAGGCTTGAAGATGCAGAGAGCCAAAATTTATTGAATTGGCTCTCCATCGAAGAATTGATACTGAGCCGATTTACCCCCTATCAAGGTATTATAATCCCACCTTAATAATAATAAATATTTTTAAAAAAAACTATTATAATTTCATTAATTAAAATTTAGTGCATAAAGCACCAGGTCTTCTCAATTTTTTTAGATGCATGATTTACGTGTCGTAAAGAAAACCTCAAAAGATACCAATGTCATAAGATCGGTATTCTATTTCAAACTAACTTGTGCTGAAGCTAGGATGATATTTACTAAGGAGAAAATAAGGAAGGGGGTCATGAGTCTGAACTTGATTTATTCCAAATAGCCAAGGATAAGAAATTTAAAGCATATAAATAAAGTAGACTCGTAAAGTGTAATAAAATGACCATTTTTGTCAGTTGTAAACTAATGAGTGAATTTGAGCTCTCCATTAGTCATCATATCATATATCATATGTATAAAGTAAAACCAGGATAAAGTCTACACAAACTACACCCACATAATGATGCCTGTAGTGAGAACTTCGAGAAATCAGAAAAGCAAAGCTCCCCAAGCACCAAGATAAAGCCTTTAGCTAACTTTACAACCTTGTAACGACGGTGGGCCCTGTAGCCCTTTCCATGATGATCTAATTGATCTCGGGTATCAGCAGCAGATCCATCAGCCACATTGTGACAATATTAACATCACAGTCACATGGAGACCTAGCTGGAGTTCCTCATCAAAAATGCTACAATACATCCCAATAAGCAACCAGCAACAACCTGTACATGTAAAAAAATAGTCATTGATGCAGAGACGTAGAAAAAAGTAACCCAGAATTTAATCTCTCATCAGAAAACGCAATGGTTCTTATGATGCAGCCAGCCCTACCGTCATACATGATAATGGAGAGAAAATAAAAAGATATGGGACCTGGTCCCCAACTTATGTATTGTTGAGCGATGATTTATACATGCTAGAAGCTAATAATAAGAATCGTAGGCAGGTAGATTTGATTATAACATTTACCATAAAAAATAATATTAAAATGTCTCGCAACAGACAAATGATCAGGAACTACTACTTGAACATGAATACTCGGTGATCCAAGACAAGCTATTATGAGCTAGCAAACATTGTAACATAGCAACTGAGGTGCAGCACAAAGCACCACATACCTGGAGCGGAGTATGACCAAGTAATTCACGCAGAGGTCTGACACTGGATAACGGATGTTCCGGAGGTAGCTCGCACACAATTTGATTCAGCAACTGCAATGTGACCATGATAAAATGCAAAATATAAAGTAAGGTTTTGTTAATTTAGAAGCCACTGAACAAGACACATAACAATTAAAGGCACAGAGTAAATCTAACCAAATAATTAGCCATCAAATAAGAGAACTTACTTCAGCCTGTCGTCCTGCATGCAGTCTAACTCCGGACGCATCATACATTACCTATAACCAAGAAATACAGCAAAGATAATATCCAAAGACAATGAAAAACCAAATAAACTTGATAATATTTTGTACAATAATACAAAGACAAGAATATCAATGACTGTTAAGTCAATTATTCCCTTTCATATTTCATTTTAGAAAGATAAAACCAATTTCAATTGTGTAGAACTTTACACCGTAAAAAGCCATTTCTTAATAATACCAGAAGAAAAAACTTTCTTTTATTACAACCAAGTCATATAGACAATGGCAGATCTTGACTGAGGGCCAAATGATTAATGGAAAAAAAAAGTTTCAAAAAATTTTCACTATTTGCATGACATTACATGGTTTTAAAAATTTTCAGGGGCCCAGGCCCCTTCTAAGCTCTGTCACTGCATATAGATGAAGCAAGTTCAGTCTCATCCCAAGATGATTGGTACTCTTTATTAATAAAATGAATTGAACTTCCACTCATGTCATGATAAAAAACCGAGGCCAGAAAAATAGCATTTTTTTATCAATTTGCACCCTACAATCAAAGGTGTCAAATATATCTCAAACCTGAGATGCATTGTGCAGGGAATAAAAGCCAATTCACGCATGAAGCCAAAAAAAGGTATGGTTAAGAGCAACTTTTTTCTCTTAACTCACAAAACTCAAAGGTCTCAATCCTAAAAATAAAATAAATTATGGCTTCTCACAGTATAAGAGCTAGGTTAATTAAGAAAATATATAAACCTCCATCAATCAAATATGCATTAAGCTGGAGAAGAAAAAATCAACAACATGAACAAATTTCATCCTGAGGACACCAAATCCAGATAAAAGGAATAATACAAATCTAGCTGAAACAATATTAAGTCGAAAATTATGGCCAAACAGGAAAAGTAGTGTACTTCAAATAGAGCACATACAATGCATGCCAAAACAACAGCAACAGCAAAAGCAGGTGAACCTGCTCCCTCGTGGAGACCTATAGCCACTGCTAGAGCTGACACGGTAGCAGAATGTGAAGAAGGCATTCCACCAGAATCAAACATCCTTTTAGAATCCCATCTCTTATCCTTATACCTGAGTACCTAGGAAATAGTTTGGAAAATTTAAGCTCACATTTCCAAGGTTATTTAGGTATGTAATAGATAATAGTTCACTTCAAATATAGTAAACAGAATACATGATAGCAGGAATCTGAACTACAAAAATGTTCACACAATAACAAAGCTCGACTGATAGTCTGAAATTGTCAACCCAGCAGGGGCATAATTTATTCTTTTCAGAGTAGAGAACTTGCATATTTGTTGATGTAGACATCAGGTTCTTAAAGTGGAAAATTTCCAATTGGTGTATTGATTTAAAATGCCAATGACACTTTTCCAAGAACCAGACTGTAATTTCTACTGCCATTTCTTCCTGACCAGAAAAAGCAAAACAATTTGAAGTTATTATATTACTTGTCTAGAAGCATACAAAGATAAAATTGCTTCAACGATTTCGAATTTGCAATTATCACATTACATGTCCAATGACTGTTGAAAACAGCCCATGTCCTTCCAATACAAGCACCATAAAAGCAGGCAGCATGCCTAACCCTAAAAATGCAAAGTGCCATAGGCATAACCAATTGTTATCCCCAACCGCATTCTTCGATCTCGTCGTTGATGCAATAAACAAATTTCTGTTTAAATAAACCACATGCCAAACACGAATATATCAAAAACAAAGATGGATCCCGTAAATTTCAGCATCCAAATCGATCCGCGATTGAAGCAATTCCATAAACCGATCAAAGCTAAAAAATTGAAACAATATATACAGATCAATATCTACATAAATCTCGGAAAAACATAAATCTCGGAAAATCATTTGATTGAGATCAAAAGGAAAGTAGGACGCACCAGGTGGTGAAGATCTTCAGAAATTGTGCGAGAGCAAAGGCAAGAAATGCAGAGAAAAGAGGAAGGTTGAATGGAAGCAAAGACGTATGGGAAGAAGCTGACTGCGTCGTTTGTGTGGCTGCTTTGACATCCGCCATTGTTATCACCTCGTCCATGTACCAAGAGAATCAAGCCACCTCCCTCCCTCTGGTTCTTCCCTCTAGCACTGCAGCGAACAGTGTTAGAGAAAAGGCAGTCAGATCGGACATCAGACGAAGAACAGTATGAGGGTAAAATCGTAACCCTATAAATAAAATTTCCGATAAACTAGTCTTTAACCCGTGCATAGCACGGAGTTAGAATTTGGAAAAAATAAATAAATACATTTTTGAATGAAATAAAAATATAAAACCAATTTATTATAAATAAATACATTTATTTATATGTGTCTATACTTTCAATCTATACTTTATTTAATTTTAATATTTTTTATATTTTATTTAAAAAATTAAAATATAATAAATAATGATATTATTTATTATAATGTTAATTTTATTACAAAAATAAATTTATATATTATTTTAAAAAAATTAAATAAAATTAATTTTTAATTTAGTATAAAAATACTTTAACGCATGTTTACTTTCAATCATTAGTTTTAAAAATTAAAACAATGTAAGATATAAATCCTATTTATACCTTACACCAATATTTACTTAAAATATTGATTATTGAAGTAATTATTTAAAATTTTCAAATAAAGATTCTTACTATTAATAAAAATTATAAAAAATAAACATTGTTAAATGGTAATAATTTAAAATAGTGGAAAAATTATTTATACAATAAAATATAAAAATTTCAAATAAAAATAAAAAATTAAAAACATCATAAAATATTTAAAAACAAATTTCATTTGAATAAAAATTATTTTTATTTCAGATAATCTCAAAATGATGCTTAAAAAATAGCTGAGATTTTTTATCAAAAAAGTAATGAATTATAAAATTTTTTAATATAAAACTCATGCAAGTTATTGGATATGGATTAGAATTATTTTCTTTTAATAATTAAACATAAATATATTTAAATACTAAGTTTTATTAAATTTTATTAATTTTTTTAGGTAATGGTAGGAATAATATTGTATTTAGCACATACACGAGAATATGAGTTCAAATGATGATATTATTTATTCTAATGATAGGTTTAAAATTAATAAATTTATTTTTATTTATTTAATTTTATTTACTATTTTATAAATTGTTGACATGCACTATAATTCATTTTTTTAATTTTTTTAGTATTTTTTATTCTTAGGCTACTTGTTATTAAATTCATGAATATGTATAATAATAGAGTAACGTATCTACACTACCATTTTTTCACCAAAAGGAAAAATAGATATATAAATATTTTTTATGATAACCAAATTATACTATTAAAATTTCTAAACTGTTATATAACATGACATGCAATAACATATGTCTTAAAAAAGTTCAAATTACAAAAAGATATCATTATATTTTTTATAATTTTTTAAGTTGAATTTTTATTTATTAAATACGATATAGCTTTCTTACTACTGCTAAGTTAACAATAAATATAAATTTTTATAATTTAACAATTCTAAAAGCTTTATTGTCATCAAGTAGTTATACTATATTATTATATTATAATATTTATATAACCTAAATTGTTATAAAAGTAATTCATTAGTTATACATTTACACTTATCTGGGTTCAGTTGTGCAGTAATATATATATATATATATATATATATATATATATATATATATATATATATATATATATATTAAATATATAATTATTTATTATTTTAAAATAACATAATTATGAATAAAATAATAATTAAATTTAATTTTAATTATTTAGATGGTAATAAATAGTTATTTTTAATTTAAGGATAAAGAAATAAATTTGAATTGAATCTAATTTTTTAATTTAATTATATATTTCCTATTATTAAAAAATATTAACTTCAAAATAAGATAATAAAGAATAATAATTTTTTAATATTATAACTTTAACTTAATGTAATAAATTATTTTTTGTGATAGTTACGAAAAGTAGCAAAAATTTTAATTTAAACATATAAAATATCTTAAATTAAAATTTAAGGCAGCAAAAAATCTTACATATAACATTCAATGTCACTTTATCAATAAGAATGATAGATGTAACATATTTTACTTGATAATCCTATATCCTTAAGTGTATGTATTCATGACATTATGTGAAAGATTATAAAAAAATGAATTAAATTAAAAGATAAAATAAATCTTATTCAGACTTTATCAAATATACAATAAATAATAATTTAAAACTTCATAAGAGAAATTAAGCAGAGATAGTATTTTTTTTTACTTTAAATGATTTATTTTAGATTAAATTATTTTTACTGCTCCTCAATTTCTAATTTGGTATCTATTGTTCAAAGGTTGTGAATTGGATTGTTATACTTATATTTTATTTTTAATTGGATATTTTATATCATTTTTTATTATATTTTATTAGCAATTATTAACATACATGCTACTCTTTTTATATTGTTTGATAATCGTTAATGTTGAGGATTCATACAATTTTTAGTTATCTTGAAGTGACAATTAACCAAGAATAATTATTATGGAGAAAATTTAAACTTTTAGTAGGGACTAAAAAACACATTTTATATGAGCATCATAGTATATTTTTATTATATTAAAATGGCGTAATAAATTAGCATTTTTAAGATAAAAATCATAAAAAAACTTGAATATATGAGAACAAAAATCCATATATATTATTACAAATTAATTATCACTTTAATTTGTAGAGAAAATTAATAAAAAATAAAAAATAAGGTAAAAAAATTAGTATTAACTTAAAAAAATACTTTTCTCAAATTTAACAAATATGCTAAAAAAATTTCAAAAATGTCAGAACGAAAAATTAGAAAAATTTATTTGCTACTTGTACTTCAAACTCATGCTTCAGTCAACGTAAAATCAAATAAAGAAATATAATTAGTAAAAATATAAAAAAATACTAAAATCATGCATATAAATTTATCTAAATTTTCTTAATTTTATATATTAAAATATGTAACAAAATATAAATATATAGTATAATATTTTATTTTTTATTATTATACTTATTGTTATTAATATATTATTTATCTAATTATTTGTTTTTACATAAAAAAGTAAAAAGGTGTAATATGGGGAAGTAAAAAAAATAAAAATAAAAATAAAAAAGAATGAATTTATAGATAGATATTATTGTTTGCTTCAGAAGGCCTTTTTTCCAATTAAATTATAGATTATAGGTAGATATCCACGGTGAAGAAACAGGTGGCAAACAGTTTTAGAATATAAATATAAAATATAAAATATAAAATATAAATCTATTTATCTATTTATTTATTTCTTATCTATTTATGCCCCGTAATTTTGCTACGAGTCACTCCAATATACCTTTAAGCGGCCTTTTTTCTGTTTGTTCTGCTGTGCTTCGTGTTTTAGCGAGCTTCTCTACTTTATTCAACTTTACTACCTGCTCTGCTCTGCACTATTTCTGCCTGATTGTTATATACCATTTCTCCATTTATTCAGTTAAAGACTTACCCTTTTCATTTATTCAATTAATTAATTAATGCTTTAAAAGTGACGCAAATTGATGATCTATTACTAATTAATTATTATTTTATTATTCGTTTATTCATTTCTTTCATTTCATCCAATTTTCATAATAAAAATATATTATATTTATATTATTTAATGATACAGTATTTAAAGTGTAAATAATAGAAATGAGTTGAAAAATAAAGATAACATATAATGGAATAGATAAAAAATAATAATTTGTGAATTACAAACCCTTAATACAAATTATTAATTAATATATATTTAATTTTAAATATAGCACTTGAAATGTAATATTAAGATATAAATAAAATTTAGAAATATTGCATTATGTTTATATTATATTATATTATTAATATTATTTTTTATTATGAATAAGTTTAATTTAATTTAATTTAATTATTACTTAATTTTTTTTTAATTTTTATTACTTTATAATTCACGCACTTTTAAATTGAATCTTTAACATAATTGAAATATGAAACTTTAACATAATTAAAATATTTTCATAGTAAAAGAGACACTATATTATATTTACACTAATGTAGTATTTAAGTTATAAATCATAGGAGTGAATATTAAGTAATGTATGAATTATAATTTTTAATAAAATCCTAATTTAATTAAATTACTTAAGAAAGCCTTAAAATTTTATTGATGAGCAATATAAGATGTTTTATACTATTAATAAATGAAAAGAAGATATATTATTAAAAAAATAATAATTAAAAATTTGTAATCATGGGATTTTAATAGGATTTTATTAATATAATATATAAAAGTAAATGATAATGTAAAATTAATTTATATTGATAATGAATTAAATTTAAATTTATTTTAATAATAATATTTAAAAATTAAAATTAAAATAATAATTAACTAAATCAATTAATCTTCTTAATCTACTTCTACTTATCTACTTAATTACTCAATGTGCACAATTTCTTACACGTGTGGCACTATTGTATTTTTGAGGTTATTTTATGTGTTTCTTTGCTGAGTTGTTTGGCAATAAGTTGGCTGCTTCCTCGCTATTCTTTGCTTGCTTTAACTTGGGATAGTTTGTTTGGCATTAATGGGTGATATAATACGATATAATATAACTTATTATTATTTTATAATTCCAATAATAATAAATTAATTTTTAATATATTTAAAATATTTTTGCAATAAAAATTTTATTATATATATTATATTATATTTATACCATTTATTTATTTTTAAGGTGTAAATAGTAAGAGTGAGTATAATAAATAAAAAATACAATGAAGTAGATAAAAAAAGAAACAAATAGTGCGTAAAATGTAAAATTTTTATGAAATTTTAATTAATATATAAAGTTAAAAATTAATATTAATATATAATAAATTTTATATTTATTTTTGTTTTAAATAAATTACATTTCATTTAGTTAAATTACTTAATATGTCGCTATTATATTTAATTTTTATATTATTTTACACTTTAGTCATTCTTTTTCCTTTATTTAATTGAAGATTATTACATAAAAGCCACAAAAGAGATTTAATAATTAAAAATTATATTTATATTATTTAGTAATATAGTATTTAAGACGCAAGTAATAGAAGTGAATAAAAAAATAAAAATTATGCAATTTATTAGATAAAAAAGAAACAAATTAATAGTGCATAAACTGTAAACCTTAAAATAAGTATTTCTTAAAATAAATAATAATTATTAGACTAAATACAATAATAAATAATAATTATCATTTTATAAAATGTTAATTTAAATGAGCACGGGAGAGAAAAAAATAGTATGTGAACTCTAAAATAATATAAGAATTAAAAATGATAATATATAATTAAATAATTTAATTAAATCAAATTAATAACTTATATATAATATTTTATAATAAAATAAAATACATAATTATTAACATAAATAATAACAATTAGCATAAATATAATATTAGATAATAATTATTTTTTAAATAATAATAGAAATGAGCATGAAAAAGAAGAAATATAATATGTAAAAATAATATAAAAGTGTGAAATATAATATATCTTATATAATTAAATTAAATTAAATCAGTATCATATTTATAATATTTTTATAATAAAATAAAACATGTAGTTATTAGCATAAATATAACAGTAAATAATAATTATTATTTTATTTAATAATGATAAAAATATGTATGAGAAAGGAAAGAAATAGTATCTCAGTTATAAAATAATATATAAATTAAAAATATAATAGTAGTCAAATTATTCAATTAAATTAAATCAATAATATATTTATAGTATATGATAATAAAATAAAATATATCATTTTATATCTATATTATTCATTATTTTTTATATCTAAACTGCAAGTAAAATATATTATGTTATATCTATTCTATTTAATAATATTAACATTTGAATTATATATAATAAAACTAACACTTGAGTTACAACTTACAAAACTTGAATAAAATTTTATTTAATGTATTTTTTATTTAAATTGAAGTATTTTACTTGAAAATTGATATAAAAATTAAATAATTCTATTAATAAATAAAATATTAATCAACTAATTTAATCAATATATTTTATAATAAACTTTTAAGTTCTTTAAATCATTTTATAATAAAAATATATATTATTATAAGAATGACTTAATATAAAAATAATAATATCAAAATTATTATAATATTATAAAATTTTATATATTTATATTATTAGAAAATATCAAGTACCCGTACGTAGCACGGATTATAAACTAGTTTAATTAAAAAGGGGAAATAAGGCAGCTGTGAATGGCCACCCGACAATTATCATTATAAAATTAAAAATAGTACACACTTAGTATTGATATATTTGATATATAGATATAGAAAAATAGATTTCGTTTGCCCTTTGTGATTATTTTCTTCCGATACACAAGTAACAAAAACATTCGCTGTATTTTTTTTTCCGGTCACACATCAATCAAATAACAAATATTATATAGTAAATATACAAGGATAAACGGATATATGCCAAGTCTTGATCCAGAGATAATAAATTAATTTGTTGATCATTAATAAATTATAATTTAATTTTAAAAGTGTTTAGTAATGATATAATAATTTATTTAAAAGATAAATTTTAATTTGTTAAATTTCACGTAATAATTTATAATCAATAATATTTAATTTTTTTAAATTTTATCCTTCTTCTTTTAATTAAATGTTAATTTATATTTTAATTCTATAAATAAACATTTCATCTATATTTATTAATTCAATATAAATAAATACATTAAGGAAGTAAATAAATATTTGATGTCATAAAATATTATTAATTAACTATTATATATTTTTATTTTTATTTTAAATAAAATAAATATATAGAATGTCATAAAATATAGAACTTAAATCTTAGACGATTATATTCTTATTTTAATTCATAACATTAATATAATTAAACTTAAAATAAATATAAATTATTTTAATTCACATATCCACTTATATTACTATATTTATTTATAATATTTTACATTTTTCAACTAATATGATTATTAATTTTACTTAGCACTTTTAATATAATCAATTAATTTATTTACTATTAACGACTAACTAATTTATAAATTATCATCTTGCAGCTTGTTAAATAAAGTCTAAAAGTATATTAACCTTTTGTGTCTTCTCTAAAATGCAAGAATTAAAGATTCAAAATTAAGTGAAATATTGTAATTTTTGATAAAAATTTAAAGTTTTAAAATTAAATAAATAATAATCAAATAAAAATAAATTTTAAACTTGCAATTACATATTCTTATCAAAAATTGAAATATTTCATTTTTATCATCCTGCCTATATTGCAGAATTTAATGCTATTTCTATGACTGATTGGCTGAATATGAATGTGACGCAATCTCTGTACCGAAATAGCGATTTGAATATCCAATGAAACACAATATGGGCTGTTGGCTGCTAGAATTTGTGGCAATGGAGGAACAGGGAGAAGCACCAAGAAAATTTTAAATACCCTTTGTATCCGTCAAATTTGGTGTTAAACTATGCTTTCCTGGTTAACGAGGCTCTTTTAAAAAATAAACATTCCCTAGATAAAGCTCTGAGCACTATTTCGATATCATGGGAACCTTTGCTAGAAAATTGGATCAAATAAATACTGATGGTACAATTAAAAGCCCCAATGATCTTGTTAGATGTGGTGGAATCTTTCGAAACTATTATAGATCATGGATTCTTCGATTCGCGCAAGGCTTAAGTAAATGTTCAGCCTGTGTAGTAAAATGTTGAGCAATCTGTGGCTTTCAAATTGCATGGAATGAGGGATACAAAAATATTATTTTGGAATGTGATTCCAAAGCTCTTGTTTAAAGTCTAACTTCTCCTTCACATAATGGTAACGAACTACTCCATGCTATCTATCGTCTGCTTTAGAAAGACTGGAAAATTATTATTCAGTATACATACAGCGAAGGAAACACTTGTATAGATACAATGGCTAACCTGAGTTTCTCTATGAATCTAGGCACACATTTATTTCAGAACTTTCCACCATATATCTTTCCTTTAATTCTTACTAATGTCTTAGGAGTCTCTACGACTCAAAGCGATTTCTAATTAATTGTTTTTTCTCTTTTTTAGGTTTTTGACCCTTTTTCATTACTAAAAAAAATATATCTTATATTATGAAGTAAAACAATTATTTCTACATGACTAATTCTAGTTGGTGAAATGTGGAAGTAAGTTCAATTAGTGACAATCGATTTTGCCCACACTTTGAAATCGTTAAACAACTAAAAACTACTTGATCAAAATAAATGTATTGAAATTACCAGTTAGATAAATTAATATGATAATTGTGAAAATTATAATATTGCAAATACTTACACATTCAAATGATTATAATCATTAAGATAACAAAATTAAAAATGTTAATGATGCAATAATATTTGATATAATTTTTGTATTAATTGATTTATTGCTTTTATTTTTAAAAAAATTAAATAATAAACAAATTAGGTACATATTATCATAATAAGTATACATACGTTAAATTTTATATATAAATTGGTTTTTTTATCATTATAATCTGTTATAATTATTTCTTTTTTTTAATAATAAGAATGGTGTACACACGTGTAAAAAGGATTAAAATTAAACTTTGAATACAATAAAAAATATAAATATTTTAAAAGATATCGATGCCATTTAAAATAAAGACTTTCAACTATAACTTTTGCTTGTTGACTACAATTGAAATGTCACAAACATTCCATAAGTCCCATGGTTTCTTTCTTTTTTTTTTTTTTAGAGTCTCGTGCCTTTTTAATTCATACAAATAAAAAGTGTAAAATAAATTGATTAACATTGTTTCATATGTAATTTTATGCCGGTCATTGATTTGAAGACTAATTGTGAATAAAAAAACAACCCTTGCCTAAAACAAAAGCTCATATTAATTCAATTTATATGACTACATCCAAGAAATCCAAAAAACTAATGCAAAGAGTAAAATTTCAATCCAAAGTATTCAAGGATGGCTCTAGCAAGGGCTTCCAATCTCACAAATGATTTACTTCAACCTAATATTACCTATAAGTAATAGAAAATTGTCATAATATAATAAATAGTAAAGTATAAATTATTATAACAATTAATGATATACCCAGGTCTCTAGCAAAATGTTATTTCTTGAGTAAAATTCAATTCTTCAAAATTTAAAATAGATTTAGTTCTAAAATTTAGCTAGTAACAATTTATAAAAATTAGACTAACTTCATTGAATTTTAGAAAAAAATATAACACTTAAAAAGGTTATAGCATAAAAAAAAGAAACAAACTCAACCATTTGCCCAGAAATTAGGGCTATTCAAATATAGGCAAACTATCAAAAGCCAACACATCAAATCCGAATTCAAGTAATCAGTGACGAGTTTGATAGCAGAAGTAGATGGGAGCAACTAGAAAATGCTAATAAATTCCGATTCTTGCACAACAATGACTGATAATGTCTTAATCAAATGAAATTGATAATTAACTGAAGTGCACCCTTTCACAATATCATTTGATATAATGGATTAGGGTTTGACTCCAAAACCCTAATAAAGAAGAGAGAGTTACTAATCCTTTGTCCCATTCGATCGTGCCTTACCAGCCTAGTTTTATTGCCATCGAGCAACCAATTCTTAACCCTAAACATAATACTTCTACTAAAGAAGATTGACAAACCAATGAAGAAGTGTGTGCACATTACTGCTTTAGGTATGAGAAATTGATTAGCATTATTCTTTTATAATTTCAAAATCCTTACTCATTGTTCTTAATTTTTTATTAATTTTTAAATTTTTATTTTTGGAATTTCATTCATCTATTCAAGGGATTTCACTAAATGAGTTTTTGTTTAGGGTTTTCTCGGTGACAATGTTCAAGGGATTTTATTAATTTATATCATGTGTCTTTAACCATTAGCTTAGAGTTTTGATTAGTAGTAGAAGTTTCAACTTGACATTCAAAAAGTTCTATCTCAATCTTTTAAAACTTAACAAAAGGTAATGGGTCGTTGCAACTGTGACAGTTTGTACTGGCTAACTAAATTGACATAAATGACATGGAAAAAGGGAGAAAGGGATATATTGGTTCATTGGTATCTAATCGATAATCGATAACATTTTATAAAAGCAACTGCTTCCACATAGTTAATTGATTCAATGATTTCACACATATTAAAAAAAAATTAACATTAGATCAAAACATTGATTTTCCCCTCCTTGCTTCTAGATTAATTCAATCAACCAAGGCTTTTTGATTAAAAATGTTAACCCATGTCCATGCATATAAAAAACTTCTATTTCCTTTATTACTATTTTAATGTCAAGTAAATCTATTCTATTCAATTTTGTTTCATTATGTTACTATAAGCTAACACTAGTTATCTACCATGAAGATTAAAAGTAATGCCATAAATTTAATAGTTCACTCAATCATACAGAACAATAATGCTTGCTAATCTTTAAGTAGATCATTAAAATAATCAAAAGCAAGAGTTGAAATAAATAATGAAAATAACAAACTCGAATAGAAATTTATCAAATTACTTCTATATCCAAATTATTGCAAGCTTAGAAAGAATATAAGGGCAATACCTTTACTAGGATTAGTTAGGCTTTTGTAGTAATAATCCCATAAAGCTCACATCAACAACCAAGATTCATGTACAGAAGAATAACAATTAGACTTTTAAAAAATAAAATATCAATTTGAATTAGAAGAATTTAAAATACTAAGTACAACCCAAAGAAAAAAGGAATACATACTTTATGAAGTAAGCTAGTGCTGAACTAGAGTTTTTATCCTTGAATATTATATGAAGAGATTATAATAATTTTTATCCATAAGTGTACCATATAGGTTTGCACCGTACAGAGTATGCATTGTGTGTCTCTCAATTTGGTGCATTTAGACATTGCATTTTCCATGGCACATATGCATGCCACATGTTGTATATTTATCAATAAAGCCAATGGGTTTCAAAGAGTAAATAAATAAAAGGGCAATGCAAGTTTTATTCTCTTTATTGTATTTCTTTAATTTGGGTTGAAGTCTTTTTGGATTTATGTTTCTATGGTGACAAAGATTGAACTTCAAATAAATAGAGGCATGAGATAAAATAAGATATTATATTATTATATTAATATAATATACTATTATTAGCATGTAATGATGTAATCCTTTATTATCACCTTTACTCCACTTTTGGCATTATATATATAAAGTTTTGAAATTCCCAATAATTTTTTTTCTCTCTCTCTATATATATCATCAACGTCATTAGAAATTTAGAGTTGATATATTATATAACAACTTAAGCTTTAGGTATACCTATTCAATTATAAAATTTGATTTCTAATTTCAATTTTTTATCATTTTATGACATGTAATTTAATTTTTAATTTCTAAATTACTAAAGGTCTAAAATGCCATAATATTATTCTATTTAATTTAATTTTAATTTTAATTTAGATTTTTGAAATTTTATTAAATTATTTAGTTTAATTTCTCATACCACACATCAACAGATGTTATATAATAATTTTCCTATACATTTTTAGGGCATGTCCACCTTGGTTTTATCCAAGGCATACTCATATTGGGTTATTAATGTGTGTGCTTACTTTGCAATAACTTTTCATACAGGCAAGTTGAGCTATCATTAAAAATAGATTAAGCAATTTGTATTATCATTGCATGCATAATGAAATATCCAATATTATCGTGTAATTTACTTTTTTATTTACATTTATTTTTTTATTTATTGGTGAATGTCTTATTTATATATAAATGATTAAAACAATTAGGAAATATCATGATTATACAATTTGTAATGTGAAAGAGGCATAAATGATGCGATTGTCTTTAAAAACATCTTTGCATGACTTAGTTCAAAAGAACCTAGTCTTTTCTTCTTCTTTTTTATTTTACTTAGTTTGTTTATTTATGATGATATACCTATTTGACATTAAAAACTTGATTTTTTTTATAATGTATCATAGTAAAGTATGGTGTCTAATTATATACACTATATGTAGGTATTGCTACATCGATAAACTATATGAGTTTCCAACTAGTGGGGCAGTAGCAACTACTCTTACTCCAACTATTGCAGACACTGGACCAAGTGCATTACCAACCACACAAAGCAAGACAACCTCAAAGGGAAAGAAAGTCACAACAAGGAAGCCTTTAACTGATATGACAACTGGTATTGTAATAAGGAAGCAAAACAAAGCTTGGGATATTTTCAAAAACGTGCTTGATAAGAAGGTGAGTGAACCTACAGTTAAATGTATTTACTTTGGAATTATGTTTCTTTATGATAGTAAAGGATATGACACTTCTAATATGTCAACTTATATCTTTAAGTATCCTAAGTCTAACTATTCGTTGAAGAATGATTTTAAAAAATAAATTCTTGATTTTGATAAAAAAAATTGACAAGAAAATGTTACTAGGTTCTACCTCTCATGTGTATAATCTGAAAAAGTGTAGCAAAGCAATTTTTGTGTTTATCATTTATGATGAACAACTCTTTGGATTAGTTAAAGGATTTGGATTCAAGTATATGTTCAAGAGATAGCGTCCTCAATTAAATATGCCATCTAGGCATACAATTAGAAGAGATTACATGAAGATTTATGTAAAAGAAAAAGGTAGGTTGAAAGCATTGTTGAAATCTGATAATGTTAAAGCTTGCATAACTACTGACTATTGAACAAGTATGCAAAATCTTAATTACATGGCCTTGACAATTCATTTCATTAATAATGATTGAAAATTGCAAAGAAGAATTATTAATTCTTGTCCTATATCAAATCATAAGGGAGAAACTATAAGGAAATAAATTGAACAATGCTTGAATAAATGAAGTGTGAGGAAATTGTTCACCGTTATTATGGATAATGCTAGCTCTAATGATAGGGTCATAGCACATTTGAAAAAAAATTGAAGAATTGGAAGGGGTTAGTCTTAAATGGTGAGATGAAGCATGTTAGGTATTGTGCTCATATCTTGAACCTAATAGTCAATTATGGATTGAAATATCTTTATAGCTTAATTTCTACAATTAAGAATGCAGTAAGATATGTGAAGTCTTTTCCTATAAGATTGGGTAAATTTAGGTAAGCCAAAGAGGAGGAGCACATAACCTATAAACCTTTTGTATGTCTTGATGTACCCATAAAGTGGAACTTAACCTATAAAATGCTAGAGGAGGTTAAAAAGTACCAAAAAGTATTTCAAAGGTTGGAGGATGAAGATAGTATTACTCCATTTACTTTAGGTCCACTAATTAGTGATGATTGGAATAATGCAATGACATTCATCAATTTTCTTAAGATTTTTTATGATGTCACTTAATCTTTCTTAAGTTTATTGCATGCTACTTCAAATTTCACCTACACTCTTATACTTTTAGTGCAAAGTGAGATTAAGAAATAACATGAAAGTGACATGGTTGACTCAATTTTGCATGTTATGGCAAATAACATGAAGAAAAAGTATGACAAGTATAGGGAAAGATTGAGAATATGAATTCTCTTATATTTATAGTAAATGTGTTAGACCCTAAGTTTAAAATGAATTAAGTTTTATGGTCATTTAAGGATATATATATGGGGAAGATATGGCTCAAAAAATGGTTAAGAAAGTAAAGATGAGTTAGTAAAGATGTATGAATAGTATTCAAAAGAATATGACTAATTAAGTGCCTCTTCAAGCAATCAAGGAATTGAATAATCATAATTTACTGCTTCAACTATTGAAAGCCATGCTCAAAAAGCTAGAACTACTATATTTAGATCATATTTAAAGAAGAAAGACACAATTAAGGTAAAAAATGAAGTGAGGGGCTATTTACATGAAATATGTGTGGATGAAAAAGAAAACTTTAACATTTTGGCATGGTAGAAAGTCAATGCTTCAAGATTCAACATTCTTTTCAAGTTAACTAGAGATGTGTTAACTATTCTTGTATCTACAATGGCTTCAAAATCAACATTTAACACTAAAGGGCAAGTGTTGGATGCATTTAAGAGCTTTCTAACTTATAAAATGACCAAGGCCCTCATTTGTACTTAAAATTGGTTAAGGCCATCATAAATTAGCTAGAATAACATTGGAGATTGTTACGAATTTAAGAAATATGAAGAAATAGAATAAGGTATAATTTCTACATACTTACTTTCTCTTTTAGCAATTTAAGCTATTTTTTAGATTTTATACTTCTTTTATATTTTACGAATTTACCATACTAATGCATTTCTGTGTTTTTTTGTTGTGTAAGAAATTCTAGGAAGCAGTGCATCAAAATTTTCTAAACTTATTGCTCTTGAAGATATAAACCAAACTAGAATAACTTTTGTTAGAGATGATAAAGGGCAAACTCAGTAGCCTATAGTTATTAATTGAATTTATTTTCTTGCACAAAATTGGTGGTTGCTTTTGGATGGTTAGTAAGCTACCAATTATTGTACAAAGAGAGGGAAACTAAAATTTGACATTAAGTAGGAAGTAAATATTAATGTTGCTTTATATGATTTTTTTTGTGGCACATACACACTTATTATTGGGTTAGTATGATTTTTTTGAAACTATTGGCCTATGCTACACATAATGCCACTTATACAAATTGTGGCAACTAGATTTTTTATTTTTTTACTTTTGGTAAATTAATAATTGTTATTTAGTAGCCTAGTACAGATCTTTTGCATAAGGAGATATACTATATAGAATTATGAAAATGGTAGCCTGACGATAATAATACATAGCACTACAACTATGATTTTTTTGAAAATTTAGAACCTTTATTTTGCTTTTGAACTACTATAAATGGGTTAAATCTCTATTCAAGTTATGACTTTTTTATTATTTTAAACTTTAATGAAATGGTAATGTTGTTATGATTACTTAAATTGAAACCTTTTTTATGCTAATTATTTACTTTTATATTGTTATTTGCTTTTATTATTGGGGTAAGTTATTTTATATTGTTTACTTGTTATTGCAAGAGAGAAAAATAGCTGTAATGTTGTTTGGTTACATGCACATGGGATATGAATTCCTGTTTTGTATGTTATTGTAAGATTTATGGTAAATTAAAGGTTTATTGGGTTTCTCTTATTTTAAATTTTAAAGGTCTAGTATTATTTCCTTTTCTTGCATGCAAAGTAGGCCTAACTTAACTTTAAAAAGGTATTAGATTTAGCCCTTTATGTTAGGGAGAAAAAAAGGCCTAACCCATCAGGACCTAAAGTTAATCGACTAAATGACCATCAATTGGTTTTACTTGGTAATGTGCTAGTAAACAGATTATTTTAAATTGACTTTAAGCAATCAAATTATTAGTTAATCAATTTACTAAGCAGGCCTTAACTGCTCAGAACTATTTGATAAGTAGGCTTACCAAAAGTTGCATCCTGAAAGTTACTTTTGAAGTCATGGAACTATATCCAATTGAGTTGTTTTAATTATACTTTGAATAATTATTTTGCATTATGAAATATATAAAATAAGAATAGGATTCTATAATGCTAGAGATAGGATTAGAGGCATATAATATGCAGTATGTGGTATCATCCTATAGAATTTTGAGCAAAAGATGTAATTTCATCCATTCATAAGGTTTTTCATAAAACTAATTTAATTTGCTAAATAAAAATATTTCTCAAATTTTGAATCTTAACTTTGAAAATTTTTAAAATTAAATGAGTAGATTATATCTATTCAAATTTCTCAATTTAGTCTTTGTCTTTGTGCAAGTTTGGATAATGACACTTTTCTAAAAAAAGATAAAAGAAAACCCAAATTGCTTTGTATGATGTATCTAAATTATTTTGTATGATGCATCCAAAACAAACTAGAAGGAAGCATTTTATCACCATTAAAGCTTCTCAAAAGCGGTTGGTTAGACTATTATCCTCAATTGGACACCATTCCTCTTCTCTGTCCCATTTTCCTTTTAAGGATTTAGCCATGCCTTCTCACTTTCATTGCTAAGAAGTCATAAGTGGACCTTTTTGGTAAGTTTCAAAAATTTTAAATTTATAAATCAAGAGAAATGCAAATTACCTTCATCAACTTTCAAGTGGTTATATTTGACTCTCATCAATTATAAAAATAAGTAATAATACTCTTTAATTATACAAAACTTTTAAACTTCCCTAATACCTATAATTTAACAGTTTCTGTTAGTGATATGCAACACATAAGAGTTTTTTAACAAGTAGCTCTTTTTTATTAATGAAAATTCCTTACTTGGTATCTTATTTCCATTTTAGCATTAAAATTATTTTTTTGAAATTTTTTTCATATCAACAGTTTTCCTTTAGTATAATAATATTTTTTCATGTTAGCATTAATATTTAGAGCATGAAGGAGCATCCAACGAGAAAATCAATAACAATTTTTTTGGGGGAAAATCTAGCTTTTTCAAGAGTAGGAACTAGTCATGGATCCTAAATGATACAAAGAGGACAAGTTTGTGTTTAGCATCGAAATTGAACATTAAGGCAAAAAACTTATGCATATTCTGAGTTTTTACAACCTAGGATCTTCAAAGAAGAAAAATTCCAAGGAATAAACTTCAAGATTATGGTTAAATCGATATTTAGGAAATTACATCTAGAATAGAGATAACAAGAGGTGCAAGGGAATTAAATGAGGCTATGTCCTATGTCAAGGACTAAAGCGAAAAACTAAAGTGGCATTCTAAATTTTATATTAATGGAATAGCCTTTATATCTTTATGGATGAACTTATATTTTAAAGATGGAGGAAGTGAGATTGGATCTGCGGTGTATAAAGTGGTGGGGCTTTAATTAGGGAAGTAGAGGCAATGAATTTGAAAGTCTTGAATGGATTGGAGGAAGTGTATTTGATGAAAATAGGTAAAAGTGAAAAAGAAATTATGGAATGGAAATAATTTTTTATATTGAAATGGGAATAAGATGCTCGGTAAGAGATTTTTACCAATAATAATTAGTTATATGTTTAAAAAATATATCCTGAGCAAGTTAGGTCCCTCTTAGCTATTTTTTTTACAACCTTTCAACTAATTACCTTTCAACTAATTACCTTCCAGGTAATATAGCAGTACCTTAAGTAAGAATGCACTTCATGGTTTCAAAAAACCATTAAATTATGAAGACTAAGAGTAGTTCAAAAGTTTTGTATAATTAATAGGTATTGTTTACTTATTTTTGTAGTTGATAGGGTCAAATGTAACCGCCCCTAAGTTAATGGAGATAATTTGCATTTTTCTCTTATGAATTTTACTATCTTTTTTCTCTAATTTCTCTCTTACTGCGACTTTCTTCTTAGCATTGTCGTGAGATAATTATAAAATTACACTTGAATAATATTTAAGATGATGATATAGAGTTATTTTCAAAGTGATTGATAGGTGTGCAATATTTACCTAGATTGCATGGTAGGGCATGCATGCATACAACAAGACATATTGACATTTGTTTATTTCCCAATATGTTTAATTTCTTGTAGATTCCTCTATTATGATTGCACTAAGATTTGTTTCCCTTTCTTTTGAATAATGTGGCAATATCATCTATTAACACTTTAACTAGAGAGAAATGAACATTTGAAAATTGATATCTTCTCTTTCCCTTTTTGGTAGTTAGTAATGTGATAGGGAAAAGGGATAAGAAAAATAAAACCTAACTTACTCATAACCTAATGAAATTTGAATTCTTATTCTCTTATTATTATGTATATAAGATATAATTTTTTTTACAAAGACATAAAAATATATTATATCCATGTTTACAAGCCTAAATATTATAACATGGTGTAGGAAATATGTGTGATGTATAAATTTTATGAGTTGATATATGAATTTTATGAATTGACTTATACAAATATACTATTACAGCTTTAACTATCATTTACTTCATTTGGATTTGTTTATTTATTATGCATCTACTTCTTTTTTCTCTTAAATTTTATGGAATTCTTAGTTTTATATGATAACTTGGAATTACAATTTAACTGGAATTCTTGGTTTTTATATGAACATGCACAGATGTTCATGGTTAACCTTTATTTTCTCTTGCTTTCTATTTGCTCTATTAATTTCTAACACTTACTCATTTAGTCAAACAATCATTCTAGTAGTGATATGAAACCCACGATAATTTATTTAACTATATAGCATATTTATATGCTCTATACTATATTCTTAGATATCTTTAACATATGTATGATTGAACTCATATTGAATTTCAAAATTTAAAGTATTATAATCTCACATTCCTTTCATTATTTCTTTAAAACTCTTTAGCACAAGAAATGTTATACAATAACTTTTCATTACTTATTATTCAAACAATCTATAAGGTATTGCTGTTGAAGCATCCATGGCTTCTCATACTTTGATGTGAGAGACAGAGAGAGAGAGAGGGAGGAAAGAGAGAGCTAAAATAAAGATTTTTTCATGAACACTAGATATAAAACTCACAATATCAAGGATAGTCTTTAAAATAGTTTATATCATTAGTGAGTCTTTTATCATATGGAATTTGTCTAACATGATGAAACCACATACTTAGCTTATATAAGTCCTATTCTATTAATCTAGTCATTAACATACATATATGGACAATCTAATTAATAAGTAGAGTTACATTTTACAATAGGATGAGATTAAATTTGATCTTTTTACTAATTTATTTTAGGTAAAAATAGAAAAGGTGAATTAGATAAAATGTATGTTGAAGGCATAAACCAAATCAGCAAAAAAAATTAAACTTATACAATATGAATAGTCATTAAGTTTTTTTTTATTTGAGGGACCACTAGCTATTGAATTTTGATGAATGGCTAATAGTAAGAATGACAAATATTTAAGAATGCCATATTTATTTCAATTGACTACTAAAATAATAGATATTAATTACAAGTACATCCATAAAATTTTATATCAAGCAAACAAAGAAATAATGCACAAATTACTAGAAAATTTACATGGATTTAAAAAATCATTATGATAATCATAATTATATAAGATAGATTGGATTAGATTTAGTATAGATTGCTACTCTTATCAGACTTCCATTCACATGAAACAAATGTGACTTCTAATAATGAATAACATTATACTAAACATCGTTGGATTGTTGATGAAAATGCTACATTTGACATAAATCCCTTCTGCTTTATAGTTTTCTACTTCTAAATTTTGAAACTTAATATAAGTTCAATTAAGCATATGTTCAATCATACTACATAAGTCCTTTCTCTCTTAAATTTCATGAATTTTTTAATTTTATATGATAACCTAGAATTACAATTTACACATAAATAAATATTCATGACTAAGCTTTTTTTCTTTTTATTTACTTTATTAATTTCTAGCACTTACTCATCTAATTTTTTTCTTTTTATTTACTTCATCCATTCATCCAATCTATTTTATAATGAAAACCATCAAAAAGCTTATGGATAATAGCAGTTGGACTATCACTTTGTTTAAAAAATTGAAGGTTGAGCTTTTAGCTCAAAGATTTCATATTAAGATAAATAAAGTTATATATTTGATTAGAGAAAATGACAACTTGATGCTTACTAGTGAAAATCCAAGACATAATATTGACTAGTTATATATTCAAAAGTGACTCGTTATAGTATCTCCTAAAGCACTTGGTTTAGCTATATTATTTTGATAAACTTTACTAGATCTTAAATACTTGAATGATACTGACCTGCAACTTTAGCCTTAATATTTAGAATTATAGATAATTTTAGAAGAACATTCATTACCCATCTATTAATATCATAAATGAAATAATCCATAAAGATTCTACTTGCTTTTCTACGTTATATGAAATGAGTTTCTTGATGCTTGTTTATCTTCTATTATGCCTAGAATATTTTCTTCTTTAAAAGTTTTGAGATGCATTTGGTATCATATCTTAATGTTAATGATTTGTAAGTTACTAGAGAAACTTCATCCTTTTGGTTTATTGTTGTTGTCTTCACTAGCAAAAGGTATGCTTTAGCAATAATTGAGGCCATTGTTCCTTTGCCAAATTTAAAGAAACTTCTTGTTATATATATTTATCAAAAGGTATTAGTGTTGATATTATCATTGAAATCATATGTAAAGTTACATCCTTTAAGGACTATTATGTTTTGAGATCTTTTAAAATAGCTTATAAGGGTATTGTTATGCAAATTGATGCTAAATACAGAAAGTTAATGTCATTGTTACCTTGTATGGACTATAAATTTAAGTGCATAGAGGTTAAGTGATGAGCAGTTTATTCAGTTATGTACATTTCATTTGATTGTATTGTTCTTTTTACCATGTAATGTATTCCCTTAAATAAAACCAATTGTAATAGCTTAGATTTGTTATAATGCTTCAATAATAGTATGGAAATTGTAATTTTTTAAATTATTTTTAGTAATGGAATGATTTTGATTTTTAGTAATAAGTTGTGATATTCATGTAGATTTGATGATATTGTCTATCAATAATGCATTACTATCACAATGCAACCAACATATGCTATAGTACGAGGTGAAACTTTAATTCATTGACCTTAAAAATTTAAGAATGTTTGTTTACATAATGTTATTTGCTAAGCATTTTAAACAAATAAGCTCATGTATGTATGAGATTGGAGTAAATTTTTATGAATGGTAAAATGAAAGGAAAAAAAAATTGAATAATCCTATGTGAAAGGTTCTAGCAAAATCAACCTAATTCATTGACTACATATTAAAAGACATACTTAATCATCCATACACATGTATTTGCCAATTCATTAAGGAGGAAGCATTCATCTATGTCAAGAGCATGCAAATAAACTGGAGCAAGGCCAAAGAAACCAAATGATCTTTGACTTATTTCTTTTTCTTTATATAATGCCCTTAGCATGCTTTCTTTAACAATTCTTTAGTGCCTTCCACGATTTGCCAATATTGAGACTCGAGAAAGAAAAAACACTCTACCAACTACTATAGCTTATTTATTCATATTATTCTTTATTATTATTTTTTTATTTATCTAAACTATCTAATTTCTTATGTAATTTCCACATTTCATCCATCATTTCCTCTTCCCTTAATTTTTGTCTTTGATTCTTTATTATCATTTGTTATCCTAATGTACATCCTGGAACAATTTTGTTTATTATATAGTGAGAGCATGAAACGATTGCGTAATGATCATATTTTTTTTAAACTCTATTCTATATATCACATGTAATAATTTTTAAAATTCCTTATCATATCATTATTTCATATCCTATCCATTAATGAATATGCTCCTATCTTAATCTTGATCTATATACCAATTTAGTAAAACTAGCTTCACACCAAGACATAGAGATAAAAGTTAGATTACACTATTGGAAAAACTTTTAATTGATATTGTATTTTTGAGATATTTTTAAAACCATGAAAACATAATTATTTGTATAGTATCTTTTAAATTGTTGTACACGTCATTCAACTTTTTAGAATACTACTATTCACCATAAATTAATCATTAGTACACTTTGTATATGAATTTGATCTTTTCATCTAACGTAATCATTAATATAACATGTTTGATTCTAATTTAATAATTTTAATTTAATTTAAAATAGAATAATTTGTATGAAATTTAATTTTTATCGATACATATTCATGTTATAGTTATAATTATATACATATTTTTTGGTGATTAATTATACACATGTTTTAAATTTAAATTAGGTGCAAAGACATTACAAAGGTTTCCTAAGCAAAGAACACTTCATAAGTGTTATAAGTGTATGTAAATTTTTCCCACTATCATTAATTTCAGCTTAAGTTATCACTATAATTTATCATCTTATATTTTAAGTATTAATAAATTTATATTCAAATATATCTACAAAATTAAATAAATTTAATTGTAAAATTAAAAACTAAATGTCATAATTTTAAGGGAAAAAGTTACAATTAGTGTTGAAATATCGTGATAAATAATATGAATGAATATACCATACATCTTGTAATGAAAAGGGGCTTTATTTAGGATATTTTATCAATTGATTATACTTATTAAAAAAATAAGAAAAAGTCAAATTTAAATAACAAATTTACAATATGGCGAGGAAGTAAGGAAGGTAAGGAATGGAAGATGAACTAATAAATAAAGTTATTTTAAAATTTTAGAATGCCATACATAATCAATTTTTATTATAGGTCATTATGAATTGCACCATCGCAAAAACATAAAAGATAGATGGTCAAGAGACATGGAGGTGGAAGTTATGACAATGGATTAAGAAACCTCGATGTGACCAAATTAAAAGTAGTTACATCAACTAAATTAGAGTATGTATGAATTATAATCCTTTACATATTATGTTTTTTAATACGAGGTTTCTATAGTATTTAGAATGCTTCTTAGTGTGTCTTCCACTAAATTCACTATTAGTTACATATACTCTCTCAATTCTTTGTTTCTATTTCAAAATGTATATGTGACTTTTGAAACAAAGAGTTATAGTTAGGAAAAAAAAGGAGACAAAAAATTTTAATCACGTGATTAAGATTTGCTATATTTTAAAGGCATTATTGGACAATTGATCCTTTAACTATTTTGATATAATCTAATTATAGCCACACATCTTGATTAGTTAGTTCAATGTATTATACCCTCCACTTAACAACTAGATATATAATTATAGCAAAAGGTTAAGAGTAAAAATTCAAAACTTAATATACAAACTACTATTGTCAACTATTATTGAATTGTTTAAATTGATATCTAAATGACTTTATGAAATCATATTGCACAAACGTTAACTCTCATTATTTGAACTTCCATTTAAAGAAAAAAAAGTAACCTATAATTTGGTAAAGATTTCTACCTCTTTTTTCATATAAAAGTTATTCAATTTTTTAATTATCTTGTTCTAATTTTTAGTTAATCCTGTAAATTAATTTTTAACAAAGTGAATTATACATCTTGACGGGATGTATTTTTCAAATTTCTAAGAAACACATATTGATGTCTAAAAGTCATTTCAACCTATTTATAAAAGAGTCTAGGTGATTATATAACTTGCTAGCCTTTAACACTGAAAAGTATACTCAAAGTTTGTCATCTTTCAAAAGCCCGACAAAGAGAAAAATCAATGAAAGTGAATCAAGTCTATAGGTTCTCATCTTTCACCTTCTATATTTCTCATTTAAAATTGTCTAGATTATGATACAAAATTAGTTTTATAATTCAGTAATATCTTTAGTTTTTTTTATAATTATGATATTAACAAATTGTTCCCATATCTTGCTTGTCTCATTATTGATGTCCCTTGAATTATGCCTTCACCACTAGGTTGATTAATTGACATTAACAAGGAAAGTTAAAATGTTATATAAATTTTAGTGGCAAGCACACATTAGAATGAGTTGAAAGTTATTTTTGTTTCATAAGAACCAAACTTAACCAATGTTGAAAAATTCAAGGTTTACAAAGGTAAAACTTTTACCAAGTAAAGGTGACAATGTTTCATCTCATACCCTTTACAAGGTGTGAAAAATATACCATAATTAGATTTAAATGGTAGAATAATATTTATTATAATTCTAATTATATTTCTCCTTTTTTTAACATAGGGATTGTTAAATATTTTTCTAATTAGGGAGCTGATAAATTTATCCCTAAAAAATTAGTAATTATTGCATATATAATTGAATATTAAAAAATTGGAGTTAAAATTACTTTACTTATTTTCTATAATAATTATTTGTATTGTAGCATATTAAGTTGTACAGTGAAATTGTAGTGGAGACTAAAGTTATGTAAAGAACTGAAAAATTATTTCATTGCTTATCCCCCGAAATATGCATTGAGGGTGATGTATATGCTCTTATCTCTTAATGCACCCTCAAGTGTTATAACTTTTGCATTAACACTAGTTTCTAATTGAGTTAGATTTACAAGTTTCAACTTTAGTGATATGCATGCTCACATATAAAGAAAAACTCCATAATTACTATTTTAAAAATTGCATCCTCATGTGTAATGTTATAATTCTAAATTTTATATGTATGTTTGCAATAATAACATGTGTAGGCTTTTTTTAAGACACTCATAATTATTTGATATTGTAACGTTACAAGTGAACATTTGTCTTGTGAAATAAAATTACAAATTAAAAGAAGATTTCACTAATGTTGTAGATTTCTCTAAAAGGGTATACTATATATATTTTAATGTTAGCACTCTAATTTGATTATATTTATCATACAATTGCAATAATTAATTTTATAATTTTTTTCTTTTGAATGATTCTAATGTCCATGGGTTTTTAATAAATAACAACCAATTAACAAATTAAATATTATAATTGATTCACTATTCTCTAAAGAGTATAAAGAATATAGATTAAGCGTCATTTTAGAAAATGTAAGCATATGTTAATTGAAATGTTAGTAGGTTAACTAACTTATTGAATTTTTATAGGCTATGATTGCAATGGAGGGAATGTATGTATTTGTTTGAATAAGTGGATTTGAATGTAAATTATCTTATGAAACCTTTTCTTTATGGAGTTCTAGTCACTTTGATAGTGGTATAAGCATAATGTGTTTTTCTTATTGTGATTTCAAGTTGCTTGTGAAGACTTGTTGCTAACTTAAGAACAATTCTGGTATGGATCCTTAATTAATCACACTTTAGTCTTTCTAGAATATATTCTAGTTAGTAGGGTTTTACCTTTAGATTTGATTAGCATTTCTTCTACAAGAGAAACATGGCAAAGATCTTAAATAAAGGAGCGTTAGAAGGTTTAAATAGTAGAATCCAAATAAACAACATTAATGAATCTAATTTAATAGAACTAATCTGGCAAGAACTATTTGTACCCCTATTTTAAAACTTAGTGTTAATTGGTAAGCTCTTGATAGACAAAATAATTAGTAGAAATGTAGTTAAATCCATTGTTAGAGAAATATAGGGGGAATTAGAAGGTTTAATTATTATTGATTTGGGGCTTTTATTACTTTTATTTAATTTCAAATCATGGGAAGATTATAATAGGGTCTTTGATGAAAGACCTTGGACGATAAAAGGGGTAATATTAAGTCCTCAATGACTAAAAAGATGCAAATCAATACAGGAGATCAATTTTAACTTAGTCCTATTCTAGGTCCAAGTTCATGATTTATCAATAGAATGTACGACACTTGATAATTTGGAGATAATAGGCTAGAAAATAAAAAATGTGATTTAAATTGAAATTTTAGTAATAGAAAGAGAGCTTTTTTGGAGTTTTTATAAATTGTAAGTAATGATGGATGTTATTAAATCACTTACGATAGGGTTCTAGATACCAAGGCCTAATATGCCCAGAATTTGGATTAAATTGAAATATGAGAAGTTAAAAAATTATTGTTATACTTATGGAAAAATTAGTCATGATAGTAGAATATGTAAGTTATCTATAAATACTCATCCAAGTAAATTTGGCCTTGGATTAGGAACACCTTTTTCTTACGGCTTGGAAGAAATAAAGAAGCAAATTCAATACGTTCTAAAAGTCACCATAGAGATTGAAAAGCTATATTTAAAGGAAGAAAGAAGAAGCTTAAATAGTAAACCAATTGGGCAGGATCTAATCTATCAACCATTGGATGGTGTTATGGATAGGCAATTATTACTTATGGTGAAAAGGCAAGTAAAGGGTAATTATATTTTGTCCAATAACAAAATGTAGTAGTTAGTTCCCATTCAACTAAAAAGCTATGAAAACATGACATATAACCAAGGAGGTAGATGCATGGATATAGGAAAACAAAATATTCAATGTTAGCTAGGCTTACTTCGAAGGTTGGAACTATTAACATGGATAAGTTTGGTTCAAATATAAAGATGGAGCAATAGAAGAAACCTAAAAAAGGCATAAATGGATCCACTCTCATGAATAAAGAAGATGTACCTTATTTGGGACTGGATCAAACTTCCTTATGTTTTAATAATTTTGACGAACAACTATCATAGATTTTAGTCCATAGTTTTAGCAGGTGCCTAGAATTAAAAAGAAGATTAGATATCACTTTGGATAACTTTATTTTAAGGTAGTCTAGTAAAAGACCTTATAGCATAATATTTACTCTTAAGTAAGATTATGTGACTAAACAAAATAAACATAACTTAACTACACAAATTCAGGCCAATAGTAAATGAAAAAGTAAGACTATTAGAAGACAAAAGCAAAGAAATAGAGGCAAGATTGAAGATGTTGTTCAATGTGACAAATTGTTAGGGAAAGAAACCTCTATTTGTAAAAAACCTATGGTGGTGAGCTTAAAATCGCCCTAAAGGGAGCCATGAGGGTTTTATGCTAGAACTATCAAAGTGTGGGAGGAACCTTGATAGTTCAATATTTAAAGGACATAAGTGTCCATCGTAATCCTTCCATCTATGCTTTTGTTGAAACAAAATCAAATGTTAATAAGTTAAAAATCCTTTATAGAAATCTTCAAATGCAACATGTAGAAGTTGTGGAGCCAGAAGGGTAATTTATAGGTCTCTGTATCACATGGAATGATGAAGTTCAGCTCTTAGTTTTATTTAAACATAAAATTTTCATTTATGCAGAAACTGATTTTGGTGATCTGCATTATAAAGGTTTGGTAACATTGCTTTTATAACCTTATTGACTTTAGAAAAAGAAAAAAGATTTGACAAACAGTTCTACCTTTGCTTGCTAGTTATAATAGGTCATGGTTATGTATGGGTGATTTTAATCAAATCCTTCATCCTTCTGATAAAGAAGGAATTCGACCTCTGAACTTTTCATGAATTGCAAATTTTAAGATTTTCTTTGTGAAACTTAGCTGATGGAACTTAAAACAAAAAGTTACTAGTATACTTGGAGTAATGAAAGGAAGGGAGACGAGTTAATAAAGAAAAAGCTAGATACAATCCTAGTAAATTGGAATTAGAGAGCTTTATTTCTTAATGTAATAGTATTTATTCACCTAGCTATTAGTTTAGATCATAGCCTACTCATTATAAATATAAATCTTAATGCCATAAGATTATCTCCTCCTTCCAGATTTGAAGCCTTCTGGTTAGATAATATTAATTGCTCTTGGGTGATCTAACAAGGATGATTAATTGATAATGATTTAAATAAATGGGCCTCCATTAAAAAGAAACAATCAAAGTTCAAAGATAATTTAATTACCTAGAGTAACAATACCTTTAAAAAAGCTTATGTTCAGATTAAAAAAAATTAAGAAGAGAATTGAAGTAATTTAAATATGACAGTTGGATGTATGCCAAGAGAAAAACTTGAGGAATTATTCAATCAACTAAGTCTGTTATGGTTACAAGAGGAAAAATACTAGGGTTTACGATCTAGAATCAAATGGCAAAGATGGGGGATAAGAACTCAAAATTTTTTCATGCAACTACCATTCAAAGAAAACAAGAAATAAAATCTCAAAATTGAAATGTGAGAATAGAAATTGGATTAAGGACATTGATAAAATTCATGCTTATGTTTAAAGTTACTATCAAGGGCTATTCATTTCTACTACATCTCCAAATTTCTCTTAAATACTATAGCTTATTCCTCAATCTATTTCAAAAGAAAATAATGATTAATTACTAAGATCAATTTCAAAAAATGAAATGAAAGTTATTGTCTTCAGTCTTAAAGCTTTTAAATCTTCGGGATTGATGGATTTAATGGTATCTTTTTTTTAAAAAAAATTAGGATTTGCTTAAACAAGATATTTGTGATATAGTGCAAAATTTCTTCAATTTAGGACACATGGATGCTAATATTGTAGAGACACATATGCTTTAGTTCTAAAAGTGCAATAACTATAGGAGGTTAGACTATTTAGACTTATTAGTTGCAGTAACTTCTTATATAAAGTAGTTACTAAAGTACTTGTTAACAGAATGAAGCCATTTATCAATGGTCTCATTTCTCTAACACAAAGTGCTTTCATTCTTGGTAGACAAATACAAGATAACATCATTATAGCTTGAGGTATTTCATTTCCTTAACAAAAAAAATTTAACTAATGCAAATTATTTTGTAATGAAACTTAACATAGGCAAATCATATGATAGAGTTAAATGGAATTTTTTTAAGAGAAGTGCTTTTAACTATTAGTTTTGATGAACACTGGGTTAATCTTATTATGACTTCTGTTTAAGCAATATCTTATCGAATTAAATTGAATAGAATAATTAGCAATAGGTTTTATCCTTTAAAGGACTTATATTGGGAGATCCAATATCTCTTTATCTTTTCATATTAGTTATAGAAACTTTATCTAGTCTAATTAATAAATATGTTCAAGACGGAAAAATTTTAGGTATCAAGCTATCTAGATTTACTTCACCTTTTACTCATTTATTTTTTATTTGCAAATGATTCTATTATTTTCTCTAAGGTAAATGCTTAAAAAGCTTATCAATGGATTTTTAATTTGCACCAATATGCTATAGCTTCAGGATAGATTGTTAATAGATTCAAATTTGGGATCATTTTTAGGGACAAAAAGTATCACCTCAATGTATCCAAATTATGTCATCTATCTTAGGATTTTAAAAATGGGATTCTCCTTATAAATACGTCAACCTTTTGAGCTAATGGGAAAGGTAAAAAATTCATGCTTTTTCTTGGATAAGAGGTAAAGTTTTACAAAAGATTAAAGGATGGAAGGAAAATTTATTGTCTCAAGCTAGTAAGGAAATCTTAATTAAGTTAATTATACAAACCTTTTCTTCTTATACCATGTCAATAATCAAACTTCTAAGGCATTTCTATTAATCTATTTATGCTCATGTGGCTAAGTTTTGGTGGTTTAAACATAAGGGCAAAAATAGTATTCACTAAGTGAAATGGTCAAATCTGTGTTCGAGCAAATAGGTAAAAGGTATAAGCTTTAAAGATCTTGAGCTTCAAAAACATGGAGATTAATGTCATCTAAGGATGCTTTTGTTGGTGTGTGTCCTAGGAACCAATCATATAGATGATTGAAGTAATACACAATGTATTATATTTTATTTTAAGCAATTTAATTATTATATTTTATTTTTATAATTTTATTATTATTTTACACGATTTATAACTTAATATAATAATTATTCTTGGATTAGTTTCGCTATTCTTAAAATGCCCCTAGTCAAGTATTATTACGAAAAGGATAGTAATAATATATCGAGACTAGTATGTATAATAATTGATGATTACGAGTCATGGATATGTAATATCAAGTTAATACATGAGTACATTATTAGTGAACAATGTACTGGACTAACCCACTATAAGAATATTACATGGATAGACGTGTCATAAGTTATTCTCATATGATCACAAATACACATAAACCTTTGACCTGAAGTCACTATAGTTTCCTACATGAAGAATTACTCACTTTAATATTGTCCTATGTCACCTTTAATTAGGATGACGAATAGGGCATTAATTAGGTGTGTCATGAATCGTGTAGAGAGAAGTGAGTAATGTAGATGATATTTTATTACTCTTGTATAAAAGAGAAATATCCTTGGGTCCCTTGATTTAGTGAGACTTAGAAATGCATGACTATGCTCAATTGGATTAATATGTGATATTAATCATTTATTTTAAGTCTACTCAGTATCAAGAAATATAAATTGAACATTGACGAGGATGACACATTCCATACCTCAAGTTCAATTTGGATATTATTACAAAAGGGTTATGATGCAAAACGTTGATCATGTATTAGGTGGATGTTGAATCACAGACATTCTTACTACTTGAGTGGCAATGATGTATTATTAGATACCGCTCACTGTCTATGGCTTAATAATGAGTCATTGTCAACGTAGTAAGAACCTATAAGGTCACATAAAAGGAGTAGGAATAAGACAATAATTAATTGGACTTTAATTATATTAATATCTAATTAATTGGACTTATTTTCATGCACATATATATATTATTATTAAGAATAATAATGTGTTATTCACGTAATATATATATATACATACATTATGTGATATTATTTGATATTAAAGTAATATTAAATAATTATGTTATCAGATATTAGATAAATATATTACGAGATAATATTATTTTAATATTTGATAACTATATGCAATTATCTAATATTAAGATATTTATATTATGAGATAATATTATCTAATATTAGATAATTAATAGATAAGTCCTATCTCTCCTCATTATCTCTAGGATAAAGATTAAATGAGTTGTTAAGTGTGATTAGGATTTTGAAAGTATTATCTTAGTAGGATTAGGATTGTGACTTGCCTAAGTTCTATAAAAAGGGGCTTGAGGGCAGCACATGCTCATAAGCTTCTTAAAACCCTAAATCACTAAAAAAATATCGAATCCTAATTCCTAGAGAGAGAAACGCATCATAGTAGATTCGTGGAGGGCGAGAGGTCGTTGTTCACTCTGTGTGAATACCGTAGAGATGCTGTATGTTCCGGCCAGCGTTTGATTCATCCATTCTCAAGTTTTGATCAGTAGAAACACGAGTGTCCAATAGGTAAAACCTTAATAATTGATTTATACTTTTTGCATGGATCCTAGGTAGAATTTGGATCAAAATTTTGAAATTCCGCTGCATGTAATAATTTGAATTCTCAATAGCCTTATGGGTTAAAATCTTAAAAAGTTCATATTTTTCACATTGCAAAGCATGGGAAATAACTAAACAAAGAAGAGCATTATAGTGTTGAAATAGTATATGGCAAAGCCTTTAATTTATAAAGAAGTAATATGGGTAGGCTATTAGTAATGGCAAATTAGTGAAAATGTTAAATAATAATTGGTTGGAGGGTCACCATATCTTAAACTTAAGTAGCATAGATGAATCTATGAGAGTTAAAGACTTAATGGAGAAAGGCAAATCTCAATGGGATAGATAAGAAGTGTTCGTAAAATTTGAACCTTCTTTAGTAAAAAGTATTCTATGTATTCCTATTAGTGAATGTGAAGCAGAGGATAAGATAATATAGCCACATACTTACTCTAGGTAATACTTAGTGAAGATAACTTATCATGTAGTTATGCATAGTGGAATAAATTTTGTTCTTTAAAAGGCCATCTTCTTCTTTCCAAGCTCTATCGGAGCTCTAGAAATTTATTTAGAATTCTAATTTAACTCCTAAAGTCAAGAATTTCATTTGGAGAGCTTGCAAAAATATGTTTCCAATAAGAATTAATCTGAGAACAAAAAGACTTAATATTGATAGCTTAAGCCTTATATATGATTCATGTCTTGAAACTATTGAACATATGTTGTTACTATGTGAATAAACAAAAGTGGTCTAGTTTAGTTCTAATTTTCAAATTTGTGTGGATGAAACTATGGTATCTTAGTTTGATCTATGGCTATGGAAGTTATGTTCTCAAATTAGAAAATTATCTAACAATTGGAAAGAGTCAATATTGATGCTTTTTTATCTTTGTTGGGCAATTTAGAAAGGCCGAAATAAATGTGTATTTAATTAAATTTAGCCCAATCCTTTGGTTGTTCTTGAAAAAGCAAATTTAACTCAAATGGAATATTATTTAGCCAATAGTATGGAAACTCCTAATCATCAATTACAACTTTTGGTGAATAGGGAGGATAAGTGGAAACCTCCACCTTAAAATGGATTGATATTAAATTAAAAAAAGGGTTTGTAGGAGTGGTGGTTAGAGATCATTTTGGTAATTTGATATTTAGTTTAGCTTAAAATATTGTTGCTTATTCTCCTCTTATGGCAAAAGCTCTAACATTGAAGAAAGCTCTATCTTTTTATTGAATCTTAAGGCTACCCATTGAATACTTAGTTTTATAAATTAGTTTGTATAAAAAACTTATGTTAGTCATGATAGTTTAAAATTTGAATCATGATAATTAGTTGAAAATTATATAAAAAAACATTTAGGTGGACAAAATAATAATATTGAAAAGTATAAGTGAGTGAAATTTGATATTAAATGAAGATTAATAAAATTATGTATAAATAAAATGTATTTTTACCTAAAAAAATGTAATTTGTTAGAACATTTTTTAGAAAAGCTTGTCAAATATCTCTTAAGAAGTAACCAATTATTTTGTAGATAGCAATAGTACCAGAATATTAACATTTTTTAAACAATGAATCTATTTTCATGAAAAATTAGAATTAAGTATCTTTTAGTATAAAAAAATTACACTTTATCTAAATGTAGTTTCATTTCTTTTTTTTTTACTTAAGCCATATATGGTTTTAAATATTGCAATTTACCTATTTTTATTCTCAATCATTAACTGTTTACTAATTTAAACTATTTTTCATCCAAAATTTAATAACTACTTTATATACATTGAATGTGATATTTACTTTTCTAAATTTTGACTCGATTTGATGCTCATTCATAATTAAATTATCTAAAAAAAATCTAATGTTATGTTTGGATCTAAAAATTAAAATTAGTAATTAATTACTAAGAAATTTAAGTTTTATAGATTAAAATATTTTGTTTAGCAATAAGTAAATAGAATTTATAAATTACTTAAGTATTAAAAGTGAAAATTTTAAGTTATCAAATTTGGCATTTCAAATTCAACCAAAATATATATCATTTTATAAATTTTATATTTACTTTTGAAATGCTATATTGACTATCATTTATCATACTATTATTCATCATTTATGAAAATTAAGTAAACTTATTTATTTTTAATATAAAATTTTAAAATCCCAAATTCTATTTACTAAATACTCCATTTAAACATAAGGTGATTCTATTAGAGACTTGCCTTTTATAATTAAGTTTATGATTGTTGAATAAATAGTGTTGAATAGAATTTTATTAGGGTAAATTAATTTTAAGTGAGTGTTAAATTGAATTAAAAATTGGAGAAGTAAAAATCACATAATGCTTATAAGTTTTCTATTAAATTTTAAATAAAAAATAATTTAAGTAAATAAAGTTTCAACAATTGAAACCACAAATAAATGAATTGCAGTATTTAATATTATAAGTGAATTAAATGTAAAAAATATAAAATTATAAATAAATAAATTATAATTTTTTTCTTTAATTTATAAATTATTAATAAGTTATTGTTCACGTATCTAAAATAATATAATACAAGAAGTAAATAAAAATAGAAAATTTAGTGTAAAATTTAATTTTAAAATTTTAAAATATATTCATTTAATTAAAAATTGTTTAAACTCTAAAAAGAAGTAAAATAATTTATTATTTATCCTTTTTTTTAATATTATTTATCCTAAAAAAATTGGAGCGTTGGAGGGATATATCTGTCATTTAAGCCGGAAAAAGGTTGGCTCCACCATCGAAAATTTGAAAACTACGTACTCAAACGGTTCACAACTTTGAATTCCAATCCATATCGACCGTTCATCTTAACTACTGTCCACCGTCGGATCACAGATTGCTCCTCGTTTTCCCAACTCACCTTCATTTTCCCACTTCACTTGTCGAATTCTCTCTATTTCCAGTCCCACTCGTTCTTTCAATCTTCTCCCCGATCTGCGCTTGCACTGTTCCAAGTTCCAACTCCATCATCTCAAACCATATTTACCATTTTATTCTGAAAACCAGTTAATCTAGAGGTTCCTTCGTACTAAGCATAATTCTAAGCTTTCAAAATGCCATTCATATCAGAGGCTGCTAGTGCGATTAAAAGCCGGTTTGGGTTCCATGATCATTCTTCTGATTCAATGTCGATAGTCCAGAGCACTCCGGATCTTCTCAAATCTGCGGCTAAAGAGAATCCTGTGCACAGCTCCGCGATTCGAACTATTAACAATTGGGAAGATGAAGGCGGAGTTTGCACCGCCGGATCCTCAAGTCAGAGCTTCGAATTCTGCGAGGATCCATCTTTCTGGAAGGAGCACAATGTGCAGGTAGAAATTGGCTTCCTTACTTGTACTTGAATGCGCTTATTTTCATTTTCGAACGGAAAATAGGAGGAAAAAGAAGTGTATTTGAACTGCCCATACTATGCAAGTTTATCGTTTTTAAGTGCCACTTTTCTAGCAGTCTTAATTCGAAATATTTATTTCATTCTCAAGCAAGGATTAGCATGGATTTATTTACCTTTTAAAGATTAGCTTTGTTGATTGGATGTTAAACACTAAAGTCATGACTGGAGTAAACAGTTGGATCCCTTAAAAATCTAGCTGAATTTTTCTCACAGAAAGATGATAAAAAATTAACGACTTTTTTGCGTTTTTCTTTATTTAAATATCGAATTTATTATGAATATGAAATATGAATAATATATTTCAATTGTAGGGTAGGGTTTTTACTTTATATGTGCTAATTGGATTCAATTTGATTAATTTTCCGTGAGTTCCTTTGAAGGTTATTATTAGAATCCGCCCTCTTAGCAATACTGAAATATCCGTGCAAGGGTACAACAAATGCATTAGGCAGGAGAGTTGTCAGACAATCACATGGACTGGGCATCCTGAGTCACGGTTTACATTTGATCTTGTTGCTGATGAGAATGTTAGCCAGGTACAGTTGAAATAGATCCTTTTAGTTATGTTGTGATTCTCATGTCTTATGGTACAATTCCTTTTTGGTTTTCTTACTTATGTCGTGGTTATATTTGCCTTCTTTTTTACCATTCTGATTCTGAAGTTATGGTTTTTAAATAACTAATGTATCAGGAGAGGCTTTTTAAAGCGGCTGGTTTGCCAATGATAGAAAACTGTATGGCAGGATACAACAGCTGCATGTTTGCTTATGGCCAGGTGAGTCCTTTGTCGTCTTTTGTTCTTTTTCCTTCTATTTCAGTTGAATAGGTCGATAAAGTCCTTCTTTACCAGTACCAGGCCTTTCAATTATTAGACGTTAGCAATGTGAAAGATCCTGTATAATTTCTCATACTTTCTAGTTATTTGACCCAGCTTTGGCTATTGCTTTTTGATTTTGAGCATTGCTAACTATCCCGATGTTTTGCGCCGAAAAAAGAGCTCCAAAAAATTGTATCTGCGTGATAAAACAAATCTCAATCTCATGGTGTTTAATCAATGGTTTCAAATATTTCCTTTATATTCGGAGCTTAAACACCGGTGCAATCCCATCATTTTCCTTTGATTTTAACATTATTGGGAATTAATCGCTCTATATGTAGACGGGAAGTGGGAAGACCCATACAATGCTTGGAGACATAGAGGGTGGCACTCGAAGACACAGCGTCAACTGCGGGATGACACCAAGAGTGTTTGAGCACTTATTTTCTAGAATCCAAAAGGTATGTAAATACTCACATAACTGTTGCCTTTGATTACTTTCTTGTGCATCACCTGGACAATATACCATAATATGATTAGCCTTAGGGACTTGTTTTGAGTGCCAATGGTAGAAATAGTAATCTCATGAATCTGGATTTTTCTACTATCTTTTCATGATCAAAGTCTACTATATTATACTGTGTTTAATTATTTTTCCTTCCACTGTTTGCACATAATAATCCCATCTGTGTCATATTTTACAATTTTCACGGTTTATATTCCAAGAGTTAATACTCAAACTTTTAAACCGATAGTCAAATTGGAGTATTAGAGTGTTTATGCACTCTTCTCTTTCTGTTCTCAAATTAATTATGACAACTAATTTTTGTGTATGCAAGAACCTAACCTTTCTTTAATTGTGATGATGCACCAGGAAAAAGAGGCCCGTAGAGATGAAAAATTAAAATTTGCGTGCAAATGTTCTTTCTTGGAGATATACAATGAACAGATTCTTGATCTTTTGGATCCATCATCTAGCAATCTCCAGGTATGCATAATCATTGATTAAATATATTTGGCATTCCTCAATGTATATGGTGGATCCCATCTGTGTCATGTTTTGTGTGCATTTGGAAGTTTCCCTTCCAAAGATGTGAAGATACTATCATATTTTGTACTACCATTTTTATACTTTTTCTGTCAAGGAAGAAGCATTTCTGTTGTACACTTATTGAACTTTCTACCTTCTAATTTTAACTTTCATTTGGATGATCACATGGCAGATTAGAGAAGACAATAAGAAAGGAGTTTATGTAGAAAATCTCAAGGAAGTAGAAGTTACAAGTTCTCGAGATGTTATTCAACAACTCATTCAAGTAACAAGGCCTTTATAGTTTGTCCTGAGATAGATTTTGCTTGTTGGTTTTTTATTTGCACTGATATTAAGTATGTGTTGACTTCAAGGTTTATATCTGTTTTTGTGATGTCCAAAAGCCAGTTATTATAAGTATTCTTATTTTTTTAATCACTTCTGTTGCTTCTGCAAAGGTCGATTCTATTATTTTGGTTATTTTAAATTTGAAGCACAAATGTTGGATATGATATCCTTGTTACTATCGTTTTGTTATTAATTGCTTAAATTTGCATAGCTGCTGATTGAGAATAATGATGTCATCAGGGTTCTGCTAACAGAAAGGTTGCTGCAACTAATATGAATCGTGCTAGCAGTCGTTCTCATAGTGTTTTTACTTGCATCATTGAAAGTAAAGTGAGTAATATAGATGCTTTCTTTGTTAGTCAATGCAAAAAAGTTCAACTTATTTTGTTTCACAACTATCATTATGATATGGAATCCTTTCTACTGTTTGGTGTCAGTGGGAGTCCCAAGGTGTAACCCATCACCGGTTTGCTCGGCTGAATCTTGTTGATTTGGCTGGATCTGAGAGGTAAATGAATTTGAAGAGTGTGTATTGTGTTTGAAAGACAGAGTAAGAGGAGAAAAAGTTATTTTGCCTGATAATATAAAAATAAAACAAATATTATTTATTCTTTCTGCTCATAGGCAAAAGAGCTCTGGTGCTGAAGGTGAACGTCTCAAGGAAGCTACTAACATCAATAAGTCTCTTTCAACCTTGGGGTCAGTCATCCTCACTATTGATCTCGAATTTTTCACTGTTCATATATATATATATCAATGTGGTGTGAGAATCCTCATTCTCATTAGTGACATGATATTTGCAGGCTTGTGATTATGAACCTAGTTAGTATATCTAATGGGAAGTCCCTTCATGTTCCTTATCGAGATTCAAAGCTAACCTTTCTGCTTCAGGTAGGTGCTCAAATTGCCTTGATCCATGTTGCTTAGGCGGACCAAGGTTTAAAATCTTTAATTATGTAATCCAAAATAACAAAAGGAATCGGAAATTATCAATAATTTAATCAGTGATCTCTCTATTCCTTTCAGGATTCTCTTGGAGGGAATTCAAAAACCATCATAATTGCAAATATAAGCCCATCAAATTGGCAAGTGAATTTCAGTTTATTTTTCCTTTATTTATTTCTGTTTTTTGACAAAAGAAATTCTGGAGGAAGAAAGGGGTGAGCATTAACCTTTATTTTATTATTGTCATATGTACTCTTGCAGTTGTTCATTAGAGACGTTAAGCACACTTAAGTTTGCACAACGTGCTAAATTTATCAAGAATAATGTAAGTCTTTTGTGTATTCTCGTTTCATAAGTATTTTGTTTGGTTTGTGACACATTAAGTGGGTTGTCAGTGGTATAGGAAACTTTTCTTTTCCATGCCTTTGTATTCAAAAAGCTTGCAAGATTTGTCACTAGGAAAGACCCAAAGCTATAGCAGTAGATTTATTTTGGGATGTATATCCTTTTAATGATAGCTTAGTGCTGCTACCTTAGAATTCTTTTCCCCACTTTCAGTAATCACTATATGAGTTATATTCTTTTTCTCTTCAGGCAATTGTGAATGAGGATGCATCTGGAGATGTCATTTCCATGAGAATTCAAATTCAACAACTTAAGGTACATGGTTAAATCTGATCAAATTATTGTTCCTTTATGCATTAAATGTTGGTGGCATAGGTAATGCGTGCCAGCATGATTGCTTAAGAAGTTTAAATTTAAAATTGGCTAAGCATTTCTCACGATTCCATAAGTTGATTAGTGCTTGCATATATAATGAACTTCCTGTCAGTCAAGTAAAGCTTCGGGCAAAACAAAAGCTGACCCAAAAGATTTAGTTTGATTCCTAAAATATAATAATTGAAATTTACATATCAAATAGACTAGATCTTTTAATCACTTTCAAAAGTTGCTACATGGGGACTGTTTGTCCTTTTTGATTTCTGTGCTACTTCTAAAATACTAATTGAAATTCTTGGCCTTTAGAAAATTTAGCAAGTATGATGCTTTTTCTCACGAGTTTAATTGATAGGTGGCTGTGGGAGTGATGAACCTTTAGTTAGACAACTCACACAGAACTTTCTTGTAGCTTTTCTCATGTGAACTAGTGAATTGCTTTTACTTGCTTATTTCCTTTCTCATTGATGAAGTTTAACATATCTTGTTCATCATGCAAAACACAGTAATTTGTTGGAATATGAACTTTTGAACTGAACTGTATTTACATGTTTAAATTTGTTTCAGAAAGAGATATCTCGTTTACGAGGCCTTGGTGGTGGAGCTGAGATTCAGGATAATGATACTGCAATCATTAACTTTCCAGGATCTCCAGTTTCCTTCAAGTGGGATGCACCTCATGGATCATTAAGTCCTTTAACTTCTGCTAAAAGGGTGTCTCAGGTAGTTATTGTTTTTCTTCTTATGAATTAAGTTTTTTTTAATTGTGATTACTTATTACTAATTAATTTGTTTCCGTTTTAGAGGAAAGACTATGAAGTTGCCCTTGTTGCAGCCTTCAGGAGGGAGAAGGACAAAGAAACGGCGCTGCAGGCACTGACAGCTGAAAACCAAGCAGCCATGCAACTGGTATGTACTAAAAGCAATACAATTGTTGCTTAAGATTAGACCAATATCCTATTTCCATGTTTGGCGACGGAGAGAGAACGTACAATTTAACCAATTTCAATGTGTTCAACCTTGTATTTGAATTATTCTATTTGGCAAGTATCATGTTTCTCCCTTATATTGTTTTTGTATGGTTACTATGTAATTTAACAAACGATTTGATAATTATTTAAGTTCCAACATGTGATGAAACAGGCTAAACAAAGGGAGGACGAGATACAAGGTCTAAAGATGAGGCTTCGTTTTCGAGAAGCTGGAATAAAGAGGCTAGAAGCTGTTGCTTCTGCAAAGATCTCAGCTGAGACACACTTGCTAAAAGAAAAGGAGGAACATTTGAAGGAAATTGAAGTCTTGCGGGCTCAAGTAGACAGAAACCAAGAGGTGACCAGATTTGCCATGGAAAATTTGCGGCTAAAAGAAGAAATTAGAAGGTGAAGTTCATTTTACAGCATGAATGCTCCTTTCATTGAAGTTTTTTTTACGAGTAATTTTATACTCAATACGGTCTGACGCTTTGGAGAAATATTAAAAAGGATCTTATTAGTTATATTGTGGCTAAGGTTGAATATATAAATTAAGAATTATATCTTCATTGATTTTACCCGTACACTGCTCTCTCTCTCTCTCTCTTTTTTTTTTTTTTACTTTAACATGAAATTCCCCCTCTTGAAGATTAGCATTGGCTTTATTGAGGTCAATGTTGTCCTCCAATATTTCATATTGCTAACACTTGTTCATCATAATTGCACAGGTTGAAATCATTCTATGAGGAAGGTGAACGGGAAATGATGAATGAACAGATAATGATATTACAGAACAAGGTAGGAAAATTGTAACAATTTATAATATCTACTTTTAAAAGTTTATGTAGTTAATCACTTCTTCGAGGTAATTGTTTTTGAAACTTACTCATGCAGTTGTTGGAAGCATTAGATTGGAAACTTATGCATGAATCAGATCTGGTAATTATTCAACTTTCTGCCTTTTTTTTCTAGTAATTATTTTGTTCTAGAACTTGTGCAACTTTTCTTAACTGCTTGAGTTTCAAATGATGTAGAAAATGAATTCAGACTTGATGTCGGAAGGACAGAGTGATAGTGATATACTTGTTTCGAAACAGGTAAGGAGTTTCATAGCCAGAAGGTCTTGGGATTTAAACTTATTGATGATCAGATAATATATTCTGTTAGCTAGTATCAAGTTTTGATTGTGCGAATCCATCATGTTTTACTGTGTAACGCATATTCATGGGTATCCTGCTTTTCGGAGTTCATTGTCAACTTCTCCCGATGAAGGTCCACATCTTATATCTGGAGAAAAAATGAGACGTGTGCTTAATGGGCAGAATATGGAGTGCAATAACAAATTTTTACTTAAGTGATTTTGTCTATCTTGAACATGATAAAGTAAGGCCAAGCTGGGATTCCTTTTTCTTTCCATGTTGGAACTTAAGTAAATGACGTCAAGAAATGGTTAGGTGAATATGATAGTGAATATCATTTAAGAATTTAGGATCATTTGGTTTAGGAGAAAATAAAATTTTTAAAAAATACTTTCCTAAAAAAATATATTGCTAGAAAATAAATTAATTTTTTGTTGTTTAGTGCATAAAGAAAAAATATTTTCTGGTATTTGGTGTATAAAGAAAAATTAATTCTGTTTAAAGTAAATTAAAATTATATACTTCAAAATTATTATAATTTTACATACTTTTTAAAAAAGAAATTTTTTTATAAAATTTTTATCATTCTTGGTGCCTAATAGTCCAATGATGATTGGTCTCTAATAATAAAATATTTATTAAAAGCATTATAAAATTTTATATATAGATTCACACAATTAATTAAATTAATTATTGTGAAATATTATATAATAGAACATCTATCACGAAGAAGAAAGGGAGAATATTTTAGTGAATATTGTATAAAAATATACACTTAGACTTTAATAAATAAAAATAAATTTTATAAAAATAGAAATAGAGCATCTATCATAAAATATTTGATAAATAAAAATCAATTCTACTTGTGATCGTGATTGCGTAATAAGGTATAAAGGTAAAAAGTTTAAATTTAGGTATAGATATACTGAGTAATAAAAAAAATAAATTTTATTTTTCAAAATGGAAAGTTACTTTTCCAAAAAATAATACAACTTTCTAGTTGATTAGAGTTTATTTTTCTGTTAACAAAAATTTTTAAATGTCTATTTGGAAAGTTGGAAAATGAATTTCAAAAATTCATTTTTTCCCTCAGCAGCCAAACGGATCCTTAGTGTAAGATGAAAACAATTTAACTGATTTATCTTTGTGGTTTGTAAAATTTTGTCTTATCATTTTGAAGTCTTTTTTGTGTCCAATTTTTTTAAACTCTTGTCAATATATATAGGAGCCAAAATCACCATTGGAGACTTCTATTAACGGGGAAAATGAGCTACTCCGGGCACAGGTACGAGCAATCCTATCTGCGCTATTTTATTTTTTATTGCATTGACTGGGGTAAAATGTCTGTCTACTTGTATCTTGACCTAATGGAATTTTATTTGACAGGCCATCCAAAATCAAGCAGAGATGGACACAATTCACATGAAATTAGCAGTTTGCCTCGAAGAGAAACAAAAATTGGAAAGGTATTGTTTGTTCGCTCTTTCTTTTTCTTCCCCCCACATATCCAGTGACTGTGACATAATTTTGGCCATGGTTTGTATCGAAGTGATTATTAGTATTGATATTTATTTTTTCTGTTTGCTGTATTTCTCTCTCTATTATTGATTACGATAGTGTCCACTGATTCTTTGTCTTGCAGGCATGTTGATGACTTGGCAGAAAAACTTGAACAAGAGAAATCCAAAGCCATGCTAGAAAACAGGCAGCTTATTGACCTCACCTCATCATCAAGTGATATGCCTGCCATTAACGTCAATGATCAACTTGAGTTGAAGGCAATGGTGGATGCTATTGCTGCTGCAAGTCAAAGAGAAGCGAAGGCTCATGAGATATCAATAATGCTGTCAAAGGAGAATGATGAACTCCGGATGAAGCTAAAAGTATTGATTGAGGATAACAATAAGCTAATTGAACTTTATGAACAAGCTGCTGCTGAAAGTAACAACAAAAATATCAATGAAGCCAAGAATGTTCAAGAAACTGGTTCTAATGTTGAAGATATTGGCAATATTCTTGAAACAACGAGAGAGGTTACTGAGTTGAGAAGAGAAATTGAGAATCTTGAGCATCAGCTCATGGAAATGAATGAAGAAAATGAGAAGTTGATGAGTTTGTATGAAAGAGCCATGCAAGAGAGGGATGACCTTAAAAGAATGCTGGAAAAAATTGAAGGTAAAGGAGAAATAGACTGCCCTGAAAAGCTTGTTGAGGTTGATGGAGGAGAAAAAGATTTAAGAGAAGGCACTAGTTGCCCTGAAAGTAATGACTTTGATAAACCAAGCGTATCTGAGTGTAGCTCTTCTCTTGGTCAATATGAAGAAAATCAAATCATTCCCCAACAAAAGGAGTTTTTTGAGTCGGGTCAACCTTCTTGCATTGTTGAAGAGAAAAAATTTATGGAGGAGGATGTTATAGCCATGGAACCTGCAGTGAGTTATGAGGTTGATGTTCCGGTATACTCTGACATGGACATAGAATTTTCAAATATCGAAGAGGAGATAAATTGTGCTAGAAATAAGCTTGAAAGAGTTGATATAGAGCTCTCAGATGCCGTCAAAACTCTTGCGTTACTTGGTTCTGCCGAGAAATCACTCCTTGAAGTTGATGAACTCTCCAAAGAAATTGAAGTGATGGAAAATGGTATTCAGATCAAGCAACAGCAGTTTGAATCCCTTAAACTCTCGCTTTCAGAAATGCAAGAAAGAAGCACTCTCGCAGATAAGAAATTTTCAGCGCTCAAATATTCACTTTCAAACCTTTCGTCATCGTTTTCTTACTTTGAGCAACGAGAAGCACGGGCAAGAGCAGGGGTAAATGCCTTGACATCTAATCTTGTGCAGAAGAAACAAGAATTGGCTGCTCTTCAAACTTCCAAAGATGGGATTGCAAACGCTCAAAAGAAGAATCAAGAATTTGAAGCTGAGATGATGAGAAATATTGCATGCATTAATTCCAAGATTGAGGAAGAGAATCACAAGCGGCAGAGTGAAAAGGTTCTGTTTGCCATAGATAACATCGAGAATATAGATTCCGCTCAGAGGAATTGGCATCTAAGTGGCAAAGCTACTGATTTGCTGAAGTCAGAGGAAGAAAAAATCAAGCTGCAAGCAGAAATGCAGTCTACAAATGAAAAACTTGGTGTCATGAGAAAGGAACTGGGAAGTCTTAACAAGAAAGCTGCAAATGTTGAGAATGCAATACAAGCTGTTCAACTAGAAATACAGAAAGGTATGAAGAGTGCAGAAGATAAGGAGCTTGCACTTCAACGTATAATGAAAGAGAAGGAGATGCTTTTAGAATTCAGAGACAATGGATTGGCTGAAATAGGAAACGTGATCCTTGAATTCCAGCAGTGTGTTTTTGAATCAGATTTAAAGGCAGCAGAGATGAAGATTTTAGAGGAAGAATTGCAGATGGAGATTAGAAGGGTGGAAGAATTTCAAACAGCTAGAGCCATGGCTACCAATAGGAAAATCGAATTGCTAGACTCAACGTCTCATTCATGCCTTGTGTTAGAGAAGCTAGGGGAAGAAATGCAAAATGTACGAGCATCTATTCTAGAGGCAAAGTCATTGTTGGATGAAGTCTCTTCACATGCCACCTAAGCCATCTGCCTAACGTTGTTTGCTTGCGGCAACTAATTTCAACTTATTAATTGATTAATTGATTCTGATCAATGTTTTCTACTTGTAAAATTGACTGTGTTCATTCTTCTGGATGAGCCCGAACATGGTAGCACCTTAATTGTCATTGAATGTCTGTATAAAGATGTGTTCTGTTGTCTGTGGTTCTGGTTCATTTATATCAGAGAATGTTTTGCAGAAGTATGTGAACCTAGGAAGGTTTGTCTTTAATTATATAATCACTTCATTTATATCAGAACTAATTACTAATAATTCCTTTTTGTTGTGAAGAGTAATTAGATACATTAACTTATGAGCCTATTGCGTCTTCTACAAAACATAAATAAATTCACTATAATCAATTACTTAAATATTTATATAATTCATATTATATTCGCAGGAATTATTTCTAAGTTTCTTGAATTGATAGTAAAGGAGTAAACAATTTTTAGTAACAAAATTATTAACGTTCAAGACATTTTGTACAATTTCGGAAGATTAAAAAAAAAATCCTGGCTTTAAGGGTTTGGATTCGATTCCTAAATGTATTATTATTGAAAAGAATTTACTATTTACTAATATTTTTACCTCAAACAAGGATTAGTTTTATATTGAAAGGAGTGATACTTAGGTGCCAAAAAATAAATTATATCCTTTTAATACAACATATTATTTAGCAAAGAAAATACAATGTACTGGTAAATAATAATTATTTTTTGGTAAAATATAATATTTAAAATTTAATATTAATAAATTTTACAAATCTTAACATTAAAAATTAAATATTTAATATTTACAAGATATCATATTTTTATATAATTTTTCTTATTATGTACATGTTTTATTTTAATTATATGCTTATGAATATAAAAAAAGTCATATTTCTAATAATGAAGTTTTCAATTTTAAATGCTAAAATTTGCATAATTTAATCATTCATTTATTTATTAATCAGAAATTTATACTAAATTTAATCATAATTTTTACCAATTACATTTTTATTATACTTGTACTTAGGGATTAAGGATGACAAATCCACTCATATCTAATGGGTACCTAGGCTTTTTATTCATTCGACTATGGGTATGAGGTTTGAAAAATGAATATAGGTACAAATAGGGAGATTATATTGCTCAACTCTCTTTATACCCATATTATATAATATATAATAATATAAATATACACAAAAGTTTAATTATATGACAATATGAAAAATTAAAACTATGTATGTAAGCATTTGATTTAAATAAAAAAAGTTATTTTTTAAAATAAACTTAAAAAAAATTATATTTTCATTTGTTGTGATAATTTTATTAATTTTTTATAGCTATTACTTTATTGTAATTTGTAAATTTTAATTTTCATTAAAAATGATATTAGCATATAAATAAACATTATTTAAATTAAATAGGGAAACATGGGCAAATACATGAGTTCAAAAATTCGGAGATGGAGATGAATATTGAAAAATCTATTCATGTAGATATGAGAATGAGGATGGCTAAATTATTTTTAAATGGGATAAATACGAAGATTTTAATTCTTTATTCATACCCTTCCCATTATCATTTTTACTTGTATTATCTAGTTAACTTAAATTTTAATTACATATGAAACTAAGTGTGATTATGGTTGCCTAAGAAATAATCTCTCTCTTTCGAGCAAATTTTGTTCCTAGGAGGTGCATACAAAATAATATTATAATTACCCAAAAAATGATCTACTCAAGGAGGAAGATGAGGGAGAAGAAAAGCCTTTTTAGCAATCAAAGTGGGTTTTAAAAATGCATATGGTAGGCCTAGTTGGGAGTTCACTAGGAAGGTCCTTCAAGGAAAAAACTCGGAGATGGTCTTCACAAAAATTATGTTAAATTGTATAAAATCCACATCTTTTGGCGTTCTATCGCGGCGGCATTCAACATCCCTCCAACTAGAGGCATTTAATAAGGTGACCTTCTTCTGCTTTATCTTTTTGTTGGATAGTTTTTCTATACCCAAAAAAAAAGTTGGGATATGAATACTTAAAAGTTGGGATATGAATATCTTAAATAAATAATAACTTTTGAATCATTCAATTTTTTTATCATTAAGTTCAAAGGTTGTGATAATTTAATTGATAACTTATTTAACTAGTTAACTAAATTTATTACAAAAATACTCATAATATCTTATTATTAACAAATTTTTCCATCTTTTACCATACATTATCTATTTATTCAAAATTTTGCTTCCCTTAATAATATTAGAGGAAAATTTTACCTTTTTTGTTTTATTTGAATCAAATATTAATATAATTTAAAATATAAATATAATTTCTTTAAATTATATTAAATATTAAATGAAATATTTATTACTTTTATAAATATAGTTAGTTCTTATAATAATTTTAAAATTAATGAAGTTAGTAAAGGAGTCTTACATTTTATTTTTCATACATGAACTATCTCCCAAATTCTATTTCTTCTTAAAAAAATAAAGAAAATTAATTTATATTTATAGTGAATAGAATAATTAATTATTATTATTAAAAATGATAATTATTATATTTTTAAATTTTATAAATGGAATCATTTTTTTCATTTTTATAATATTTTTGATAGAAATTAGAAGTAATTATTTTTATCTCACTAAAAACTATTTATCTTAATTTTTTAGTATATAATTTGAATTTTATTCAATACATAAAAAATTATCCAACATACTAATAAAAAAATTGAATTTAATCAATTTCTATAAACATCAAAATTCATGCATATTTTATATTTTATTATATAATCATGAATAATTGTATAATTATCATAGTATATTAATATGAATAATTTATTTTATCAAATATATATTTGATATATAAAATTAATTGAAAATATATTAAAAGTATTAATTAGATAAAAATAAAATCATTACATATATCTTCATAATTTATTAATCATAATGGAATGATGAATGAGACGTCATTAAATCTTCTTTTAATTTTTTTTATTTTCAAAATTTTTATTTACTAAATAAGTTTTTCTATAATTAAATATTTAATAAATATCACAATCATTTAAAAATGTAAATGTAAAAATTTTAATCAAATATAAATTTTAGAAAAAATAAATTTAATTAAATAGATTTTATATAAAGTCATATATTAAGATAAGAATAATTTTTAATAATTATTTTAAGTAAAATTTAATCTTAATTTATTTTATAAAATTTTATATTATCAATATCTGTCAATTGAATTTCAAATATTATATTAGATATAATGAATCCATGTTCTCATTTTTACTTATTGTCCTATATTTTAATTATTTTTTAAGTTTATTTTTATAAAATTTTACACTAATCATATAATATGTTTTTAATATAATTAATGAACAAGAAGTTAAGTCATTAAAAAAATAAAAATAACCAAAAATTTTATTAAATATAGAAAAGTTGTAGCAATTTTTAATAATACACTAAGTGATATCACAAAATTTTATTATATTATTTTAAAATTTTAAAATGAAAAATTTTATTGCGTAAATTGATTTTTAGTTTTTAGAATTTAAATTAATTTATTGATGTTATAAATAAAATAATTTTACACTATTATTTATCATGCATTTTACATTATTAAAAATTAGTAAATTATTTTTAATAAAAATAAAAATTTATGATCACATTTATTTTTTTTAATAATATGAGACCTTTTATATAAAATTTTTTCATTAATAATAGAATATATAAAATTCTAATATTAATATTACTAAATAATCATATTTTTACGGTATTTTATATCACAAGCTAACGAATATTTTATAGGATGTAAATTAAGAAAAAAATTGTGCAAATTGTTTAGTAAAAATAAAAAAAATATTATATGTAATTTATTAATGTGTGTGATTAGTAAATATAAAAAGTAAGTGAGATAAAAAGAAAATTTTATTTTACTGTCTTATTTAGGTAATAAATAGTATGAACCCTACAAAATAATACAAGTGGTAAATATTTATAGTTATTATCAATTGAGATATCAATACCTAAACTTTTAGTTTGAATATTATAAAATTATCCTTTTGTGTTATATATGGATAAGTTCCTATATTATGTGTGAAACCCAGATAATAAGCTACGAATTTCTTTAAAGGCAGATCATTATGATTCAGGTATCTCTCAACTTATATTTACTAATGATTTTTCATTATTTGGCAAAGCTTCATTGCAATAAATTGAGGTAGTGATAAAATATCTTGATAAGTTTACAAAAATATTTTATCAATGAGCCAATCAAGCAAAAATCAACATTTTTTTTTTCTAAAACATATAACAATAATACATCCTTCACAGATCTACATTAGGTAGATATGGTAAAAATATTTTTTTAATCTTAATTGAGAATTATGAACATTATTTCACATAAATATAAAAAGATAACAGTTATTTCTAAAGAATTTTTTCCAAATTTACTTAACTCATTTTCTAAAGAATATTCTGTTAAATATTGGATTGAAAAAAGCTTAGGTGACTAAAGCTTGAACATAAGAAAGTACAAGTATGTAAATTATAATGTTTGAAAACATAAATTAGTTAAGTGAAAAAGAGTAAAATTTTATATAGGTAAAATATAATTTTTTTATAATAATTTATTAAATGACCGGTGTATCATAATAATCTTGATCCTTAGTGATAGATCCAAAGCAAATCAAGAGGTTAGTCAATAGCTGACGATAAACTTACATCGCAAATAATAATTAAATTTAATTTAATAAAAAAGCTAATTTTTTTTGTTGGAACCCTGACATGAGGAAATTAAATTATTTTGATTGGGTTCTTTTAATTTTTTACTGTTTATAAAATATAAAAAATTAAACAGTTAAAAATATTATAAGTTTGAAAATAAAATAAAATTATAAATAAGACATATGTACTCAATCTTTTACATTCAATAATACAAGAATATTATTCTATTGGTGATACGAAATAATATTGTTAGTTTTAGTATGCATATTTTACCAATTGAGCGCAAAATAATTTGTTAAAATTCTATTTTTTTTCAATTATTCAATTCGTTCACTCATCTTCTAGATTTATTTTTACAAAATATAAAGAATTCCCTTAAAATTAATGTATAAAATATAAATTAAAATTAGAGGGAGAGGGATTAAAAGAGAATGGGAAGGGAAAATTTTCGAAAAAAGATTGAAGATAAAGTAGATTGTATATCCTCCGCAGCAATTTAAAATAGGGAAAAAATAAATATAAATGTAAATTTTTTTTGAATATGAGTTCATTTCACATGTAATTTTTTTAAAATTAATTTCATTTTATTTTAATAAAAATAAAATAATAATTTCAATTCATTTGCAAACGAATTATATTATTTAAAAATTTTGTGAAAGATAATGATTTCAATATATTTAAAAATGAATTATTTGTTTAGAATATATTGAGAAAATATGAAATTTATTTAAAAAGTAAACTTTGATGATATTATGATAAATATAATATATAATATTAGAAAGAGGATAAATTTTTTATATAATATATATTTTAAATAAAATAAAATAAATTTTAGTAAAATTATTATTCAATTTGATAAATTTTATAATTGCATAAATATAATTAAAATAAAAATTATAAATAAAATAAATTAGTTTGTTTCATTAAAAAATATTTTTCACAAAAAAAGTGTCATTTACGAACATATTGATAAGAGAGAGTGACATATTAATATAATTTGTGTTTAAAAAATAATACTTAAAATTATAATAATAAAAAATATTTTTTTAAATAAAAGGAATTAATTTTTTAAATTTTTTATATTTAATATTAAATAAATAAAAATAATCTTTGTTATCTTAATATTTATAATTATATTTTATGAAAATGATTTTTCATAAAAAGAATGAAGTTAAAATATTATTTTATTTAAAGTAAAATATTAGTTAAAAATAAAATAAAATATTATTTTCAACTATGTCGGAGTAAAGTTTTAAAAAAAAAAAAGGGGAAAGTTAGAGGTCCTCGTGTTATTACCTGTTAACAAGTACGAAACACTCGCACGTGACGTTTACTGTATCGGAACGTTAACTCAAGGGCATGATGGTAATTTGAGAAAACACAAATTCAGCTCTTCGTCGAGTCTTTCCTCGAGTCCGCCTCTCTTTCTTATTTCAGGTTTGGTGGGCGATCCGTACCTCCAAATCCGACCCCAACTTTGTCTCTCATCGGCTTTATAATTGTATTTTGTTAAATCCTCAAGTTTCCTAAGCGTGAACAAATCATCCTAAAGCGGTTCCTCAATTACTCCAAATTTCATTTCAACACAATTCCTTTGCTTCCTTCATCATTAAATTTCGCGATTCTGTTCGAAGAAGAATAAGTTGGTTTGGTGATTTGCGCTGTGTCTGATCTGTTGGCGTGGTTGATTTTCTTGATTAAATTTGAGAGAGGGAATGCATAACGGTATGAATATGATGGATCCTGAGTTGATCAGACTCGCTCAGGAGCAGATGAGCCGCATGTCACCGACTGAATTGGCTCGGATCCAACAGCAGGTTTTTATTTTTGTTGGGCCTTAAGTACTTGCATATGCGATTTCATAGCATTGTGTTTGCGTTTCAAACTAAGAATTAAGGATTTTTGTTTTGAATTTGATGAAGATGGAGATTAATCTCGGTAATATCTTGTCGGGAATTTGAGAAAGATTTGAAATTTTCTTTTCTCTTCTTTTCTTTTTCTTTTTTTAATCAATGATACAACAAAAGTTTATGAGATATGATTTTATGGGGAAATATCTAATAATTCTTTTTCATGTAAGCTTTTTGTACTCTGAGAATTTTAATTTGTGATAAAAATAGGTGGTGCCTATTCCTTCATGAAGTATCCTGGTTTAAGTTTTTGAACATGAATTATTAAATTATGAAGGAAAAATGTACTTTTGAGTCTTCTTTAGCAACAAGCGTTAGCGCTTTTGTCCCTTGTATATGGTTTAGATGTTTAGTTCCTGTTTTGGAGTTGAACTGTGTCATCTGTTTTGCTCATCGTATGTGAATGAAATTCCAGATGATGTCTAATCCAGAATTGATGAGGATGGCCTCAGAAAGCATGAAGAACATGAGGCCCGAAGACTTTAAATTTGCTGCGGAGCAGTTGAAGCATACCCGTCCAGAAGAGATGGCTCAGATTGGTGAGAAGATGGCTAATGCATCACCTGAAGAAATTGCAGCTATGCGTATCCGTGCTGATGCACAAATGAAATATGAATTGAATGGAGCTGAAATTTTGAAGAAGCAGGTCAGTAGTAATAGCTTTATGTCAAATTTCTCGTTTGTATTTTTTTCCTGAAACATGAATCAGCTGCCACAGAAGTTCTGAAGTTCCGTTTTTATGCAATGTGACCTGTTTGTAGATCAAAAACTCTAGAGAGTCACCTAGAACGACAATTAGTTCCTCATTATGGTAACTTTTTATGATCAAACTTTCAACTACTTGAAGTCCATATGTTAGACGGAAATATGGATCCTAACACTATCAGGGAAATCATGTTCCTAAATTACTTAAAGGCTCTGGGAGACAGATAACTGAAATTACATTCGTGTATTACTTTAGTGCTGCAGAATTTTCTTGTGAGAGAATCTAGTTGCATCATTGTGAAATAACTAATAAGCGATGCAGTGGAATTCATGATTAAATATCAAATCAATTTACCACACTGGTTCTCGTGTCTCAGTTCCGTAGCCCAGGTCTTATCAATTAAATTGAAAATTCGCAGGGAAATGACTTTCACAGTCAGGGAAGGTTCCATGATGCTATGCAGAAGTATCTGCTAGTAAGTGCACTTGTATTACTGTTAACTATCACTCCTTCCCTCTTATTTTCTCTTGTTTATCCTTGTTATGACTCTTTATTCAACGTGTTAGTTTCTTTGGTCTGATGTCTTTGTTTTTATTTTTTATATCTAGGCTAAGCAAAACATTAAAGACATTCCATCTTCTGAAAGCAGAAAGCTTATTTTGGCATGTTCACTCAATTTGATGTCATGTTACTTGAAGACAAGTCAGTATGAGGAGTGCATAAAAGAAGGCTCTGAGGTATTTACAAATATAATGTTAGCTGTAAATTTTAAATCCCATATGCAAATGTTACTGGGAGTTTTGTGCGGAATATAATTGGCTAATGTGATAAATAGATTGTAACAAAGAAACTTTCATTGTAACAGGTAATAAATTATAATTCCTTTTCATGTTCTGTAGAAGGACATTTTCTGCCATGATCTCAATTTAAGACTGAACTTGTTTGAACTAATTTAATGCTTGTTCTAGAAAGCAATTTCATCTTAGTAATTATTTTTATCAATATATGTTACTGCTTTAGGTTTTGGCATATGATGCGAAGAATCTTAAGGCTCTTTATAGGAGGGGTCAAGCATATAAGGAAATTGGTCTGCTAAAGGTGAGCTTCCAGTGACTCTTAAATCAACACTTTGATGTTTAGGCTGATATATTATTTTTTGTTGCACTTATTGTTGATTCCTTTAATCTTATTTTTAGGACGCTGTTGCTGATTTGAGCATGGCACTTGAAGTGTCACCTGATGATGAAACTGTTGCAAAGCTTCTAAGGTGTGGACTTTTTTTTTTCCCTTTTAAATGCACCTATTTTATGGATAAAATTATTTATCTTCATTTATTGCTTGATAATGCTTCTACACACACATGTATGGACTTTGTGATTTGTGATTGATAATTTTCTGTTTATGAACAATTGACTGTCTGCTGAACTGTCAGGTATATCTGCTATATGATTATAATATGTTTGATGTCATTGAGCTTCTTACTCTCAACCATGTCACTATTGTAGCCTCCCAAATGAAGCCTGTTACTAAATTAAAAGAAGAGGTCTTGGGAGGAATTTGAGCAGTTTTATTTAATGCTTCCAATGTTTACCCTAGGGACACAAAGGAAATGTTGGCAAAGAGAGGCGGGGAACATGCACCACGAGGTATGTGTGCCCATCTATCAAATTCCTTTTTGCCTTTTACTCTGCCTCTGGTTGATAAGCATTTTGTGCTTAATGGGTTCTGGGTTTAATTTTACTGATATTATGCTTGTAGGACTAGTAATTGAAGAAATAACTGAAGAAGTTGAGAAATTGCCTTTGGGAGATCAGAGAAACTCATCTACAGAACAAAAAAAGTCCCCACCAGAAAGTTCCAATGTCTCTTCTAATAGATATGGTATAGTCAACAATGGAAATCTGAAATCAAATATGGAGAGTTTACATTCATTGAAGAATGATCCAGAAGCAATTAGGTATGTCTGCATCTGTGTTATTGATGTTAAGAAATTTTTATTCCAATGCTGAGTCTTATTTTTGGCCAAATTTGTTCATCTATTTCTGTAACATTGTGCTTCATTTCACAAAAGCTTAGTCATAATGGAACTACTCCGGTACTGATTGCCAAAAGTTCTAATTTGCATGTATATATGAACCTGTTTGTTTGCTGCACTTCACAATTTGTGGTATAATACCATGCAAATGTATGAACTCATTCAAGTGAGCACAGCAATTCTTTTCAGAATCCCGTGACCCCATAGAAGATGGTGATTGAATTGATAGTAACAGAAGAAACAAGAGTTGCAGAAAGTAATTCTATTTAAAGTGGCTAGTGACTTGTTTAATGTGTTGACCTGTTGATTGCTTAGAAAAACTAAGGCCATGAGCACTGGATATGATGATACAAAAATCCTTCATAAATAATCTTCAGAAACTGAATTTTAGGTCCAGTTTATAAGGATATGTTCAATTTTTTGAAGGGATGTTGTTGCCTTGTGCAGTGATGTTGTCTTGCATTGTTTAACATCAATTAAATTTTGTAAACTTAGTTTCAATTCCTGATTGGTTAAGCTTTCAGTGCAAGCAATGGGGCCTGCTGGTTTCCTTTGCCCTTCTGGAGATTTCTTCTGGTTCAAACCTGCAACCCGCTCCCTTAATTATATGATTGTGGTTGGATTTGGACTTGTAAGTCAGAGTAGATTTTATACACCCGTGATTATCTCTTCTAGGTTATATACGTTGTTTTCTTGCTAACTATTCAGCTAATAAGTTTAGTTTGTAGAAAAATTGCAATCCCAGTGTTCTTGGAATTAAAAATTTTGATTATGTCTCCCTTCTTGATCTGTCTATTATATTTTATTATTTTGGAAGTAAATTCACATAATTTTTTTTATTTTGTAGATCATTTCAAAACTTCATTTCAAATGCTGATCCTGCTACATTGGCTTCATTGAATGACGGACAATCTGATGTGTCTCCTGATATGATTAGAAGTGCCTCAAATATGATTAGCAATATGTCGCCTGAAGAACTTCAAAAAATGCTTGACATGGCCTCTTCATTTCAGGGGGCTGGATCAATGCCTACCAATGCGACGCCTGACATGCTTAAAACAGCAACTGATATGATGGGTAAAATGTCACCAGAGGATCTTCAAAAGATGTTTGAAGTGGCATCCTCATTAAAAGGGAAAGAATCTAGTTCATCATCTGCAGCTGTAGACAGGAATGTAAAAAATGTCTCTCAATCAAACTTCCCATCTTCAAGTGCTAGTGGAAGTGATGCTTTTGGTGAACCTAGTTCTTCTCTGAATGCGATTCCAAATGCAAGAAATGATTCTCAGCCTAACTTCCCATCCTCAGGCATTGATTTGCAAGAACAGATGAGAAACCAGATGAAAGATCCAGCTATGCGGCAGGTATGTTCTTAACATGTAAAAGAGGTGAAATATGAAAATGCCATATTCACAGGGGATAAATGCATTGATATTTTTGTGGCCCCTCAATGGCATTAATTGGACATTCTGATTAAGTATGCACCCTTGCTTTCTTGATTTAAGGAAATTTTATGCTTATCTTACCTAGTGACTTTTCCCAGTCCAAAGTTTACATTTTTACCGGTCAGTTGTCTTGGGTTGGCATACAATACTGACACTTAAAATCTTGTGTAATTCCTTTCATGTTGAATTTTCACCTGCATCTTGTTATATGTGAATATTGCTATAATTCTCGCATTGTCGTTTTTCTTTTCCCACCCAGATGTTCACATCAATGATAAAAAATATGAGCCCAGAAATGATGGCAAACATGGGTGAACAATTTGGTGTCAAGCTTTCTCCAGAAGACGCAGCAAAAGCACAACAAGCAATGTCTTCCTTATCTCCGGAGGACTTGGATAAGATGGTAGGTACTTTGTTCTCCGAACTGTAGTTTCTGTTGCTGGTATTTTTTTTTGGTGATCTCCAAAAATGATTTTTCAATTGTTACTTTCTTATATTTTATTTAGGCTTAAATTGCCAACTCAAACAAAACCACACTTATCTATCTCATTTTTTTGTGACGGAGGATTATATTATAAATTAATTGTAAATGATACTATTATTTTATAATTTATTCATATATGCATTTTTTTAAAATTATTTACAAAATATTAAATGTATTAAGAGATATTTATGAATGAATATATGGTGCTTTAAAATATTTTTTAATTTTTTTATTATTTATAAGTTCAAGTATTCAAAGTTCTTTAAAAAATTTTATTTAAATATAATTTTAATTTCCCTCAAATATAAACTGTGTCATTTTGGTTACTTTTTTCCAAGATAATCAATTAATTAATAAAATTAGGCAGTAGAAATGAACATGCGAAGATGAATGTTGGGAGTTTTAAGAAACATATACAACCAATGCAAACAAAAAAATTGTCTTAGTTACTAGCTACTTTAAATTGACAAAAGTTATTTGAGCTTGGAAAACATTGGTAAGTGAGTTAGTTTTACAATTGCGGCTATCCTGTTCCTTGAAATACTATAAACCTTCAACTCTGAAGTTGTAGGGAAAATAAGCCAAGGGTTGACTTCCCCAATATTACTAAGATGAGCTTTTCCGACATGTTGCAGATGCGTTGGGCGGATAGGGTTCAAAGGGGAGTAGAAGGTGTAAAAAAGATGAAGAACTGGCTGCTAGGGAAACCTGGTTTGATCTTAGCAATATTCATGCTTATTTTGGCCATAATACTTCACTGGCTGGGCTTCATTGGTAGCTAGAGTAAGATATACATTACATGAGATCCCATAAGAATTCAAATTATCGCATTATTGAGTGTAGAAAGCTCACTCAATTATTTGCCCAAGGAATGAGAGAGGGAAAAAGCATTGGTTTTCTTGAAGGCAGAGAAGTGATTATTGGCAGGGCGGGGAGAAAAGTGGTAGGCATAAACTGGGTACAGTCACTATGTTATCAGTGATGTGTTTATCAAGTGATTGTGTAGAATTTCTTTGATTCATTGTAACTTCTAAATTCTTGTAAGCATTGACCGAGTGGGTTGGGCTATAACAATTATAGAATGCCAAAATGGCATCTATCTCATCGTACTAATTCCTTGTTGATAAGTTATTCGCATCTTTCTGTAACATCATTTGCCCAGTTGTTAAGCATTAACATTAGGACCCTACAATTTGACTAAATATATAGAATTGATTACGTCATATATGATCCAAAAACTGAGCCAGGAAAGTAGTGCTACTTGCACTTGGGTGATTTTGTCGTCATACCCGGTGTTTTAAAATTAAAATCGGACTGGATGGTCCGGTCCGTTAGTGGGTGTAATATTCGATTCAAGTTGAATTCTAAATCACATTTTGGCGCTTTAACTGGTTTAGATTGGTTATGGGCTGGTAAAAGCTGAATAAATTGGCTTTTTTATTTAAAGTAAATTTTAGACTATCGTTTTTTGGATCGGTCCAGTAAATTTGTATGTAACCAAAAATTACTATTTAACATCAAATTATAGGTTAGTTATCATTTAATTATTTTGATAAATTAATATGATTTTTTCCTTATAGTGTCATTCACTTCGGTCATTGGTTTAATTGATTTTGTATCATAATTACTAAATCCAGATTCTAGTGAATAAGTGGTTGGTCCGATTTGGATCATACTATCAAATTAATTTCATATAAATTGGTAAAAAATTAGCTTAATCAGTAATTTTTTTATTAAATTGATTAAATCATTATTTTTTAAAAAATATAAATTACCTTATCAATTATGAGGTAGTTGGATTTTATCCACATGAATTATCAAAAGAGGTAAATTACCTTTTCAAATAATATGCAATTTGAATTTTACCTTCACCATCTAAATTTTACCAACAAATGTTAGTCAAGCACTTGATTTTTTTTTTTCACACATCTTTCCATTAGTAGTTAATTTTATGTCAGCATGACATTCACTCGAATATTTCATATCAGCTTTACACTAGAGGTGTTTATGACTTTGAAAACCCATGGGAGGCTTACTAAGTTAAGCAAAATCTAGTTTATTATATAAGTTATGAGTTTAAACCTATTTAGTGGATCAAACCTTTATGTATGGTAAGCTAAGCTCAAAGTTAACTGAAGTTAAGTCCAAGTTCAAATCTTAAAATAAATATTTATATTATGATTAATTAATATATCATTAAAAAATCATCTAACCAAAAATTTAATTATGTATACATAAAATCTTATTTCAATTGAGAAAATTGGTTATAATTAATTTTATATTGATTTTGAAAATTTTATACTTTTTATTATTTTTTCATGAAATAAGTTGTAGTTTTTTTTTTCAAATGCATGTATTATGAGCTTTAGATGAAGCTTTTTACATATCTATTACTCAAAATTTTTTTGTAAAATTATAATTTTTAAATTAAATTACAAATTATTGAACAAATAATTTTAAAAGTTGTAAAAAAAAAGGTTAAAAAATTATAAAATAATAACTATTTAGCTTGATCCCACAAAATAATGTGACATTATTTATGTTTTTATACTTCCATTGCATGCAATAGAAAGTAGGTGAAAGAATAGGAATAAAGTTATTAATTACATTGGCAGAGCAAAAAATTTTAATTTAAAGGAGTTGATTGTTACTAGATAAAATTTTATTTTTATATAAACTAAAAAAATTTATAATTATTTTAAAAAATTATAATTTTTTGATAGTTTTCATTTAAGATATTATAATTTTTTATAAATTAAATATAAAAAATTATGAAACATTACATAAGCTTATAAAGGTTGTAACATATAAACTATTCAGATTCTAATAAATAAGTTAAAAAATTAGCAAATTTGTAAAAATGTAATTAATTTAATAAAGTTCATATCCATGTATTTTTTTAAATATATATAAATATTTTACTGTAAAAATTTTAGATGATAAATCAAAGCAAATAGTGAATGATAATTCAAATACAATTATATTATATATATAATATAATAAAATATAAAAGTTATATTTATAAAAGTTGTAACATGCAAATTATTTTACAATAAAAATATATATAATTTGTAAAAAAATAATTAATTTAATGAGATTTATATGTATAAATATTTATATTAAATTTATAATATAATAATAGCATATATAATAATACAAATATATTCATATTATATTATTATTTTATTGGAACAAATTAAATTTATTGCTCGGCTTAATATAGGATTTACTCATACCCAAAACTTATGGGTTTAAGCTCTAATTCATAAATGAGCTTAGAATTATATGAATCAATTAATACTTGGATTTTGATTTAAGGTTCATTATATCTTATGGGTTTTGCCTAAAGCCTGGTCTAGAAGGCTTATAAGCAGGTCTGCTTTACACTTATTCTACATCATTCTCCTTTTTTTAAATATATATTTCATTAATCATTGAAAATATTTTTTTTTGCTAATTTTAATCTTTCTTAGTGCTTTTAAAATCTAAGAAAATGTTAACAAAAATGAAGAAAACCTAGAAGCTATCTCAAAGACTATGTTATTGCTATGGCTTGGATTTCTCCCAAAGGAAAGGGAAGGGATTTTGCTGGATGATCATAGGGAAACTTCAACCATTCCCTAAATGAATTCAGTTGTAAAAAATTCCCTCGTTAAATTCATATGCATTTTAAAGTTGGAATGAAATAATTTTGTATAGTGTTTCTTTATTATGATGAAATAGTTTAGTATTGCTTTGATTATTTATGGTTTAGATTTAGAACCAAGCATAACATTAATGGATACAAATGGTACAACCAAGATGTAAGGAATGTAATGACAATTAAATTATAATTAAAAGATAATGACAAAGTAAAATTGCATGTCTACTTTGTCATAACCTTTAGTTAGATTTTATTTTTAGATTTGATCTTTAAGGATTCTATTTCAATAAGTTTTCATTGAAAAAAATCATATTCCTTCAATAACTTTGTTACTTTATCCTAGTTGACAAAGTAATGGTCTATGTTCCTATACTCGAGTAACTTTAAAAAAGGAAGTTTAAAGTTTCAGACCATTTTGCCAAGGTAAATAGAACATAATAGTCCTTATCCTAGTTTAATTTTGAAATATTATTTCTGAAATAACTAGAAAAAAGTTTATAGTCTTAACCAAGATTTCATATTTTCTTCACAATCCTTGTTAACATTATAACAATTATATTAAAACCAATTGATAACTTTAGAATAGTAAAGGCTTTTCTAAAAGTTTACAATAAAGTAATGTAAGAAAGCATAAAGCCCTTTAAACTTTTTTCTTTACTAAGGTCACAAAGATTTAATAGATTCTATAACAATCTATATCTCATTTGAAATAACAATAAACCTGATGTATACTAAGAAAATAAGATAATTAAGCTGGAGAGTCATCTTTATTTTCTTAGGTGATAAGTCTTATGAGAAGAGCAATGACAAATATGGTATTATCCTAACTCACTAATCTTTTGGGATAAGTTTTTAAGATTATGTAGTTCATCATCAAAGCAAAGAGTACATTTGGAATCTTTACTGATACTAGACTTACTAAAAGTTAAGAAAAGTTAAAGAAGAAAATTTTTCATTTCAACATGAAATTATTAACTTTAAACTTCAAAACATTAAGAAATTTTCTTTCTTTAAAATCTAGAGGTTTCACTATTAACAACATTAGGAAAGCATCCATACTAGTTATTCATTTCTGTCTTGCATCCTTTTTTCAATCTCATTTACAATGTATATGTGCCATAAAATTGTGATGATTCATATTTGGTTGTCGTTGCCTCTCAAGTTTTGGTTTTGGTTGTAAGAACTTAATTATTAATTCGATGTCATAGGCTTTGGTTGTATTTGTATTTTGTGTTCATTTTATAGAGATAAAGGAAGGTAATAATGGAATTGTATTTAATAAACTTTCTTCTTTGTAATTTTTTATATCTTGTCTTTGGTTGCTTATATACTTTCACTCTACAAGAATTAATTTTTGTTTCATATATTCATTGCAGCATTCTATTTCATTGATTTTGAAATACATCGTGGTAGTGTGTTAACAAAAGAACCAAAAGAGAAGTATAAAGGTGGTGGAGTGGTGAAATGGAATAATGTTAACATTGATACAATGTCATACATTGAATTTCTCAAGGAGGTAGAACATTTGAAGAATTAAAATATTATTTCATTTTGGTATAGATTTGGTGAGGAAAAAATGGATAAATGTTTAGGAAGGATAAAAAGTGGTGGTGATTTGTACATAAGATGTTAGAAGTTTATTTAGAGCATAGGGTTGATTAAGACTTTTCCTAAATTGCTTTTTACAAGGGCCTAAATATGAAGTACAAATTGAATCTTTTGAAACAAAACATAACCAAAGCTAGAAAAAAAATAATACCTGCACATTCAAATCCTAATCCTAGTCCACCCTTTGATTTAGTTCCACCTAACCTATCGACACTTGATTTACCATAAATTAATTCAGTGGCTTTTACATATAATGAATTTACAACAAAACAAGTGAGGGCTTTTCAACAATTAGCAAAGGTTAATAATGATGTTGATGACCTTAATTATTTTATGGTAGTAGATTTAGATGACTTTTATAATGATGATTTATTAAATTTAGAGAGTGGCTCAAAGACAGAAGGTGAGAATTTGTTTGAAGGTGCTGGGAATCTTGATTTAAGGAGGAATGTGAATGAATGGCTCTACAACTCTAATACAAGACCTTTAAAGCAAATTACTCCATATAGAAGGTAACCTAAAATTATTGAAAATGAAGCTTTTGAATTTAAGTATGCAGATAGTGATGATCTTAAGAGTGTTTAGTAGTAAAAGTGAATCAAATAAAGAAGATATTAAAATGAAAAGGAAAAGATGATATGTTAAATTTAATAAAAAAACTAACCTACATAAAGATTTGAAGTTAAAGGTTGGGATAAGGTTTAATTTAGCATAAACTTTTAGACAAGCCTTGTATTTATAGATAATTAAACATGAATATGACATAGACATGCCTCACAATGATAATGTTAGAATCACTGTAGTTATTAAAGAAAAATGTGGTTAGAAGATCTATGCTACATGGGACCAAGATGGTGATCACTTCCAAATTAAGAAATTACACGATAAGCATGAATATGGCTATTTTGAGAAGTTTACTAAGGTAACTATAAAATGGTTGGTAGAAAAATACATTCAAAATTTTAAGGATAGCTTATTGTGGGTATTAATTGCTCTAAAAATATATTTTTAAAAAAATATGGATTTAAGATCTCTTTGAATAAAGCTTATAGGGCTAAAAGGATAGTTACAAAGATAATTTATAGGGATGAGGAAAAGTAATATGCAAAGGTATGGAAATACATGGCTACTATTAGAAAGAGCAATGTGGGAACAATAATTAAAATTAACATTGAAGGAGGAGTTTTTCAAAGATTTTATATGTGTTTAGATGTAAGTAAAAGAAGCTTCTTATCTGGATGTATGAAAATTATTAATGTCAATGCCTATCATTTGGAAGGAAGATTTAAAGGTCAAATGTTATGCAGTGGGGAAGGATGGAAATTAGAACATGTTTCCAATAGTTTTTGCTATTATAGAGATTGAAAACAAAGAGGCTTGGGGATGGTTTTTAAATTTATTGTAAAAAGACATTGGGACTATGGTAGAAATGGGATGGATTTTCATGTTAGATTAGCAAAAGGTAACATTTTAACTAAGTATTATATTTGTAGCATCTTTTATTATTTCACACTATTCACTAACTATACAATTCTACTATAGGGACTAGAGGCAATTTTCAAAGAGTTCATGCCTAATGCAAACTATAGGTTATGTCTAAGGTATTTATAAAGGAACTTCAAGAAAAATAGTCATACTAGGAAAACTTTTAAAGATTTTATATGGAATGTAGCTAGCGCTTACAAAAAATATGAACATAAGTAGTACATAGAAAAAATTAATGCAATTTCGGATAAGGCTCATAAGTTTCTTGCAAAGCTTGAACTTAAACTTAGTGTAAGTATGCTTATAAATGTGAAGTGTAATATGCCTCTCAACAATATATCAAAAACATTTAATGCATACATCAAACAAAGTAGGGATGAGCTAGTTATAACCATGTTAGAGATGATTAGGAGATAACTTATGAGAAGGATGCATCTAAAGAAAGAGGAAATAAGAACTTACTTATAGCCTATATGTCCTAGGATTATAGATAAGTTAGAGGTTAGCAAGCTTGATACAAGAAATTACATCACGATGTTTGAAGGTAGTAAAACTTTTGAGTTTAGGCATTATAATGGAAGCTAGAATGTGATCGATTTGAACTAAAGAAATTGCACGTGTTTGAAATGGTAATTTACTAGAATTCCTTGTGAACATGCTATGTTTGCTATTTACAAGGATAAAGGTAATTTAGATGCTTATATGGATGTAATTTTATTTAAAGAAATATTTTTAAAATATTACAAGTTTCATATTAACCCAATGCTAGGAGAGGAGATATGGCCAAATTGTAAACATGCTGAAATTTAACCTCCAACAATTAAAAATTTGATTGGAAGGCTAATGACAAAAAGAATTAGGGAAGAAAAGGAGTAAAACTATCTAGATAGAATTTGCAAGAGAGCAATGAAAATAAACTGCTCAAATTATAGTCAATATGAGCATAACTTAGAACTTGGAAAAACCGATAGAACCATAACTTAAAGATATGTAGGAGTAAGGGGAAAAAATAAAGGCAAAATGTATCTATTATAAAAAGATGCAAATATGCAAGGTGTAATTTCTATATTATTTTCTTTTTTAAATGTATTTAATATCCACACCTAACATATTAGTTCACATGTACTTTTTAGGTAGGAAGCAATTAAGGCTTATAAGGAACCACAGAAAATACTCTATTAAAAGCAAATGGAGCCTAACTTGCAATAAGTAGTGCAAATACTATGAAACCAATGCAAATGCCAAGGCTAAAGAGAAAGCTAAGGAAAAGGACTGTATCTACTAGCAGTAGGCTAGCCACATAATATATTCACATAATACTACTATTTACATTTGCTTTTATTATTGTGATATATGAGGGAAAAGATTCTGTTATTGTAATGGATTTGATGATTACACTAGTTATGATAGAGTATGCGATCTTAAAAAAAAATTCATTTTTGTATGCACTTTATGCAATATACCCTATCTTACAATAAGTTTTAATGTAATTTGAATGTTTTATTCTAGCCTATTTGCTTTTTTTAGTCTCATTTGTATGTTTCTTATATAGTAAACAAGGTCCCTTCACACAATTTAATCATCCTTTAGGTTATTAAGTTTAGTGTGACATTTGGCCTTTTGAATAATCTTTATGTTAGGTGATTATGAATATAAGGTGTTATAGAAAAGAACTACTTTAGAATAATATTCTTTTTCAATTCAGTTGCTACTAAAAGGAATAATGCCTTCCATTTTGATACCATATTTTTATAATAAAACCATAAGCAATTTTGATAACAACAAAACAATGTCTTCCATTTGGAATGATAATGTGAATCATGATAAAGAACGTAAGCTAATTCATACTCTAAAGGTCAGCAAAAAGGAACAATGCCTATATTTTTTTTTATGTTTCTATGATATTTAACATAAGGACTTTTCTTGGCTATAATAGTCATGTTATGGATGCAATAGGGCAATTAAACTATTAGGTACCTTTATTTTGATGTTTAGGGTTTTTATTGAAAATTAAATTAGTTAAAATGTAAAACTATGTTATTTACAATGTTACAAATTTGCTAACTTGTTAATGGTAATTTCTTGTTAGTGATTACCATTGGCACTATAAAATGCTCCAAATTTTGTATCAACATAATAATGATAGAGAAATTCTATATCATATTGAAAAAAAAATCAACACAATCAACTTTCATATAAAAACATTACATTCTTATTCATTATCAATTTCAAGTTATAGTTGACTATATTCTTTTAATTCCATACTTAGTTAACCCCATAAACTACTCTTAATCCTACTTTTATTATATGATTAACTCCTTACTCTTATTACAAAATAAAGCAACAAAACATGTTAGAGACCTTTATCTCACAACAAACACTTACCTCCTACCATATTATAATTAAAAAAAACTCATTAGCATATAAATCAACTATAAGACCACTATCATTCTACACATGCTTTACCTTTCTACATTATTCAATAGTTAGCATGCCTCAACATCCTTTGACTTTCTAGTAATTCATCAATAATAGATTCCTTATTCACATTATTATAGTTATCTATCTATATAAAAAAATCATAAGCTCAAGGTTCCCTTCCACCTTGGACAACCATAAAAATGCCTTCCAAAGTTAGCTTTTGTCATTGATGTCTAAATAGGTATCTGAAGTCTGCAATCATAGTAATGAATAACTTTCTGCTTCCTACTTGACTAAGCTAAAGAACATATTGAATTCGCAGAAGCTCACAACACTATGATAAAAAAGGAATAAAATTGTAATTTTTATAGAGGAATAAGATGAATGTGTAGCTATGATTTTCAATTTTGACAATTTTAGTAAAGGTTTTTCTTAAATTTAACATGGAAAATTCATTTACTTACATGGAAGATATTTTTTCTTGCATGGAAAATGCATCCACCTAAGCTAATTAAGCAAATAAGAAATAAACATGTTTTAAAAAAATCACATGCAAGTCACAAGACTAATAGTTTTGTTAGTTTAGTAATAGTGGAGGTAAAATCTAAGTTTCATATTTTTTTAGAGGTAATTTACTTGTTTTAATAATTCAGAGAAGTAAAATTTAACCATCACATAGTTAGCAAAGGTAATTTACATTTTTCTTGTTATATTATATTGAATTGGTAACCTTTAAAAAAATTCTAATTTATTTTATTATGTCATTTTTTTACTTTGAATCATTTTCTTTTTATTATTAATTTTTTATAAACTATAATATGAACTTAATGTTATTTTACTTATTGCATGTATATTTTTATTATTTTTTATATTTTTATATTATAAGTGATTGAATAAATGACCCATTCATTGAATTAATGATTTGATGAATCAAACTTTTATCCAATCTAATACATGAGTCTAGTTTTAATGTTGGAAGATGTTTTTTAGTAATTTAAAGTTTAAATTAAAATGATTTACAAATAATCAGTTTTCCAAACATTTATCTTTCCTATTTTTTCTTTCATTTATTATCATGCCAAACCATGTTAGATTTTTAGAAATTATCATGCTAATTTTTTCTCCATGGTTGTTGAATCATATCAAATTTTTAGAAATTATCATGCCAAATTTTTCTTCATGATTGTTGAACCATATCAGATTTTTTGGAGATTTTTAAGCAATTATGCTCAACATTACTACTTTAAATTTTTATGAATATCCTTATATATATAACTAGTGACAAACATATACAACATATAGCTTTAGTCCTCAAGTTTCTCTTAAAAAGTACGACTTATAAATTAAATAAATTTAAATTTTTATGAGCATTAGTATTCATCGGTTCAAGAATCTTTCATTGAACATGATTAGTCCGATGGGTTGACATATCTTGGGAGAGGAGCACATTAAATCTTATTTTTCCAGTACACTAAAGCATTTTCTCTTTAAGGATAATGTTTTTATGGCGTGCTTTAACCCAGACCTCTCTAAACTCGTCCTTTAAATTTGTTTTGCTATTTAATCTTATTAATTGTTATTAATTACATTGCTTATAATTTGATTAATAAAAATACTACTATCCATTTGTTAATTGATATTTATTATTATCTATTATTTTCTAAAAATCTTAGAGAGAAAAGTATATTATGTAGTATTTCCATTAATCAAAATGTTTGCCATGGACATGATTAGGTCTTTTTTCAATAAGCTTGAAAAATTCACTGGTGAAAACTTTTATTATTGGCAACAACAAATGAAATTTTAACTTACTAATTTAGATTTGATTTTTATGATTTCTGGTTCTAAAATTGAAAAGAAAACTTCTACATCCTTTAGAGAAGAGGTTCAAGTTAATAGTACTAAACCTACTACTAATGTTAAAGAAGATACTACTAACAGGGATATTGTTATATTCTAAGTGCTTTGTTTAATAATATTTATAAAATCTTTTGTCGTACTAAAATTGTTGTTGAGTTATGGAAAGAATTTGAATTGAAATATGGTTCTGTTGAAAAGAGTTTAAGTTGATATTCTTGTGAAAAAAATGATTGAATTTCAAATGGTTAATGAAAAATCCATTTTAGATCAAATTCATGAGTTTAAGAATATTGTTTATGACATGAAATTGAAAAGAATTGCTTTGCTTGACATTTTGCTTGTGAGTTTCATGATTTGAAATTACCTCTGTTTTAATCTGAATTTGCTAAAGTTTAAACATAAACCTGAAGGTTTTACTTTTGATGATTTTCTTATTTACTTGTGTGTTAAAGATAAACACTATCTTTCTTAAAAGAATTTAGAAAAATATGATTTTCAAGCCAAGGCCTATCTTGTTGAAAGTTCTAGTAAGCCTAAGTTAAAGCCTTTTAACAAGCATAGGCCTAACAAAAACAAGTTTGCTAAAAAAAATTATTTTTTTAAAATAAGAACAATGTTTCCAATAACAACAATAGGCCTAAGGGTAAAAATGGAGGCAATAAGTCTTTTTTCTTTGTTTGTGGGTGAACCAACCATGTTGCCAAAAATTGTTATCAACCTAAAAAAAATGCATCTAGTTCTACCCCAAAGTCTACTCCTAAGCCTGAAGCCAATGTTATTACTATAGGTGCCACCTCTGATTCTTTAGCTGACAAGTATCATGTCACTAACCCAAAGTTAAATTGTGTTTTTAACTTAAATGTTTGGTTTATAGACTCTGGAGCTAATGTTCACATGTATGTTGATAAAAATTTATTTTTTTATATTAGAAATCAGACACATATATTATAAGCATGGGGAATGGAAGTATGGTATGCATCCTAAAAAAAGGCCAAGTGAAGTTAGAGTTATCTTCTGGAAACTGTTTTATTTTAAATGGATTCTATTATATTTTTTATATTAAAAAGAATTTGATAAGTGTTTTTTTTTTAATTCTAACAAGGCTACAAAGTTGTATTTGAGTTTAATAGAGTGTTATTTCTAGACATAATGTTTTTATTGGTAAAGACTACATTTGTAATAGTTTGTTTAAGTTAAATTTCATGCCTTTTTCTTCTAGTAAAAAATCTAACAATTCTTCTTTGATTGTTGTAAATGTTAAATGCTGTGATAGTTAGCATGGCAGACTTGGACATGTGAATTTGAACTCTATTAGACGAATGATGATCCTTGAGCTTATTCCTAAAGCTTTTATTGATTTAAATCAAAAGTGTGAAATATGTGTTCAAGTGAAGCAACCTAGAAAGCCTTTTAATAAATGTGTTGGAAAAGAAACTAGCTTGCTTGAACTAGTTCATAGTGATGTATGTGATAGCAATGATGTGTTAACTCATGGTGGAAAAAGATATTTCACCACTTTTATTGATAATTTTTCTAAATATTGCTATATGTATTTGAATAATCACAAAAGTGAGTTATTTGATAAATTTAAAGTATATAAAGCAGAGGTAGAAAACCAACTAGAAAGGAAAATTAAAATTCTTCGTTTCGATAAAAGTGGAGAATATGCTCCTACTAAAATAGGTAAATTTTGTGAAATGCATGATATTCTTCATAAAGTTACTCCTCCTTATGCTCCTCAGTCTAATGGGGTAGCTGAAAGAAAAAATTAAACTTTACTTGATATGGTGAATGCTATGCTTATAACTTTTAGTTTGCCTAAAAATTTATAAGTTGAAGCTTTATTCACTGCTTGTCATGTTCTTAATAGAAATCCTTACAAAAATTTTGACGAGACCTCTAATAAGTTATGGAAAAATAGAAAATCAAATTTGAAATATTTCAAAGTGTGAGGATGTTTTGCAAAAGTTAATATTCTTATTAAGAAAAGGAAAATTGGACCCAAAACTATTAATTGTGTTTTTGTTGGATATTCTATGCATAATACTACTTATAATTTTTTTATGATAAATTCTGAGATTGCTTAAATTTATAACAATACTATTATGGAATCGTGATATGCTATTTTCTTTGAAAATATTTTTCCATTGAAGAATAAATTGTCTAAACTTATTGGTAAGTCTTCTAATTCTAGTTTGACTTCTAATAATAATGCCAATATAATGTTGACCCTGAACCTAGAAGGAGTAAAAAAGTTAGAAAAGCTAAGGATTTAGGTCCTAAATTTTATTCATTCCTACTTGAGAATGATCCCAAAACCTATAGTGAGGCCATAAGGTCTCTAAATGCTTCATTTTGGAAAAAGATATTAATGATGAGATGAACTTCCTTAAAGCTGATAAAACTTGATTTTTTACTAATCTTCTTGCTAGTAGTAAGAGTATTCATTGGAAATAGGTTTTTCATAAAAAGCTAAAAACTAATGGATCTATTGAAAAGTATAAAGCTAGACTTATTGTTGTTAGGTGTACCTAAGTAGAAAGTGTTGATTTCTTCGATACATATTCTCATATTTCTAAAGTTACTACTATTAGAGTTTTAATTGCTATTGTTTGTATTTTTAATGTAAATATTCACCAAATGGATGTTAAAACTGTGTTTTTAAATGGTGATTTGAAAGAAGAGATTTATATAGACTTATTAGAAGGTTTTGTATAACTTGAAAAAGAAAAGAAAGCTTACAAACTTGTTAAGCATTTATATGGTTTGAAATAATTGCCTAAGCAATGGCATGAAAAATTTGATCAAGTTGTTCTTTCTTATAGTTTTCAAATTAATAATAGTGATAAATATGTTAATGTGAAATAGCTTAATGATGGTGCATGTGTTATTTTGTGTTTATGTGTGGATGATATATTGATATTTGGAAGTAATTTGAATGTCATAAAAGATGTGAAATCTTTCTTGTATTGCAATTTTTATATGAAGGATCTTCGTCCTATAAATGTAATTTTAGGTATTAAGTTGATAAAGAAAGATGATGGCATTATTTTGACTCAATCGTATTCTATTAAAAAATTGTTAAAGAAGTTTAATTATTTTAATGTGAAGCTTGTTTTAACGCCTTATGACCTAACTATTAAATTGAAGAAAAAAGCAAGTGAAGGTGTTTCTCCATATAAATATACTCAAATAATTAGTTCTTTGTTGCATTTAACAAATTTCTCTAGACCTGATATTGCATATGTGGTTAGTTAATTAAAGAGGTATACTCATTGGATCGCATTAGAAAGGGTGTTTAGATATATCTTAAGGGAACCATTAATTATGGTATTTTCTTAGTATTATTAAGGGATTTAGTAATGCAAATTGGATTACTGATTCTGATGAAACAAAATTAACTAGTGGTTATGTTTTTAAATTGATTGAAGGTGTAGTATCTTAGAAATCTATAAAGCAAACTATTATTTCACGTTCTACTATGGAAGCTAAGATTATTGCTTTGGATATTGCTAGTAGTAAGGCTGAATTTCTCAAAATTCTTTTATGTAATTTGCCATTGTTGAATAAGTCTATATCTCTAATCTCAATGCATTGTGATAACTCATTGCCATAGCTAAAGTTACTAGAAAATTTTTTAATAAAATAAGAAGACACTTAAGAGTGAGATATAAGTCTCTTAGAAATTAATATCTCATAGAGTTATTTCTCTTGACTTTGTCAAGTCAAAAAATAATTTTGCAAATCCACTTGCAAAAAGGTTGACGCATCAATAAGTACTTGAGTTTTCAAGGGGAATGAGACTAAAACCCATCAACCAGTCACAATAATGGACACCTATCTCTGAGTGAATGGTGATCCCATGAATGGAGTTCAATGGGTAACAACGAAGTTGCTTATTGACTAAAGTACACTAAAAATATGTTTTTCTTGTAGACTATTTCGAGTCCTATTTCTATAATGAGGTGTACTTTGAACTATAGTAATTACAGGGTTAAGGTGCACATTTTTTTCAAAAATCAAATTAAAATACCTTTTAATGAACCTAATGGCAATAGTTTATGGGGGTGGTGGTCACATATCACCTTTTGAGGGTTCAAATAGTAAGTGTAGTGGTGGGGCCGCCACTATAAGACATAGGTTAATCTCTAAGTGACACTTATGAAACAAGATACATGCACAAAGTTATAATGCACAACCACTGATCAAAACCTAGATGAACACCTATACTGTATATGTTATGTTCTAAAGCTCGGCTCATCTAGGTGTGGCTTACAACAATCAAGTCTCCATATCTTCTTGGGCAAAGGCACATATGCACTAGGTGTAAGGTCAAACCTAAAAGCTTCCTTATGTCAAAAGTATAGTATTATATGCTCTCTTAAAATTCAAATTAAATTTTTTATATTAGTTTTATTTTTACAAATCCTTTAAATTTTAAATTATGTGGGGGAATGTTGGAAGATATTTTTTTAGTAATTTAAAATTTAAAATAAAACAATCTACAAATAATTAGTTTTCCTAATATTTATCTTTCCTATTTTTCCTTTTAGTTATTATCATACTTATTTTTTCTCTATATTTATTGAACCATATTAGATTTTTGGAGATTATCATGCCAAAATTTTCTCCATAATTGTTGAACCATATCATATTTTTTGGAGATTTTTAAGCAATTATATTGAATACTACTATTTCAAGTTTTTATAAATATCCTCATATATATAACCAATGGCAAACATATACAACATCCAGCTCTAGTCTTCAAATTTCTCTTAAAAATTATGATTTATAAATCAAATAGATTTAAATTTTTGTGAGTATTGGTATTTATAGTTCAGGAATCTTTCACTACACATAATTAGTCTGATAGGTTGGCATATCTTAGAAGAAGAATGCATCAAATCTCATTTTTCCACTACAGTGAAGCGTTTTCTTTCTAAAGATATCATTTTTGTGTCATGCTTCAACCTATATTTCTCTAAACTTATCCTTTGAATTTATTTTGCTCTTTAATCTTATTAATTATTGTTAGTTGCATCATTTATAATTTGATTAATATAAATACTACTACCCATTTGTTTTTTGACATTTATTATTATCTAGTATTTTCTAACATTTAATAACTATGTTTTGCACACTGGTTTATTTGTTTGGTGTAGTCAAATCATGTTTCAATGTCTTCTTTGATTTCTATTTGGTCTATAGAAATATTAATCATGGCTCACCTATATATGCAAACATACCAGAACATAAATTTTTATTTATTTTGATAAAAATTATTTTTCATAAAAATATAATTATAAATTATTAAAATAAAAAAAAATAACTGATATATTCAATATTAAATATAATAATTTTAGTGAAAGATATTTTCCTCTTCTTCAAAAAAAAGTAATTTTTTTATTATAACTCTAACAATTATTTTTTTAATCACAAAATATAAAGATATATAGTACTTCTTCATTTCTATACAAGGAAACGAAATGTTCCTCTGAAAATTATCTTTCAAAAAATTAATGGAGTATTGATTTTACATTTTTATACAATAAAATGAAGTCAAATTGATTTAAATTGTTATATTTACAAATTCTGTGAAAATATTGAGATATAAAGCAACATATACAACTTTTATTTATTGAATGAGAATAAATTTGTATGTGATAAGCAGAGAATGTGAAAATCTCTCGTCTACGTGTGAGGTGGGTGTTGGATTCACTTTCAATTTCAATATGATCGGCCTCTGCACAAAAATGACACACCACCACACATCCCACTTCCCCTGGAAAATAAAACTCATCCATGGCTGCTGGTCATAAAGCATATGCTGCAATTCTCCTGAAACATGCGAAGCAGGTGCTAAACGGATAGGAGATAGCATTGAATCTCAAAAAAGATGACGTTTTACCTGTTTGTTTGTGTCCAAATTTTGTGTCCCTGGAAAAGTATTTCTCATCCCCCAAGTTTGATTCTGCGGGTGGAATTGTGGGAATGACATATTGGCAATACCAGAAACGGATTCTACCAAACCTCATCGTCATAGAAATTCCAAAACTCGAATCTTTCTGCAGTATTATTTCGTTTCACGAAACAATCATTTTCGTGAAAGATTTACCAAGCATTAAGCATATCATTTTCAAAGTGCGTTAAGAATCCAACCGACCACATATAATTGCTGAGTCTTTTTTTTCATATCAACATCAGCTGAAGAATCGAAAGATTTTATATATTCCGCTTATTATATGTGATTTTATTCGAAAATATTTGAGGTAGCAGGAATTTTTTAAATGACATTCTTTCGCATGACACTATTTATTTATTTATGCTTTTAATGATAGAAGTAGACAAACCATTAAATGTATATATAAGAATTATCAATCGAATATTTAACATAAAAAAATTTAATTTTTTTTAAAAAAATTAAATTATAATATTATTTAAATTAAAAACTTTTGGTCATGGGATACTATTTATAATAATGCATTAGAATTTTTATATTATTTATTTATTTTATAATAATAAAAATTATTAAATTATTAAATACATATAAGTTAAGAATAGAATATTAAACATAAAAAATATATTAAATATTATTTAATCAAAACTCTCGATCACACGATACTATTATTTACAGTAATGCATCAGATATTTTTTATATTTGCACAACAATCGATAGTTATGATGTGCTCTTACCAATGTTCTGTGCCACCCAAATCTCGTCTTTCTTAAATTCTGTTTTCTCGCTCTTCAAGAATCAACTTGTGATGACGAAGCCCATATATGCACCTTCGTATATATTTTGAGGTGAATTTTAAAGTGTCCCGAATTTGATATTCGGAGTAATGTAAAAAAATATAAATTATTAGATAAGATTATTAAGTCATTACTAAAATTTTTATAATCTCATTTAGTGGCCTGTATTTTACCACATCACTCCGGATATCAAATCTTTAAGAACACTTTAGCAAGCACCATATTTTGATTAAATATCACACATGCCTTACTCTTAGAAATTAAATACTTCTTTTGTACACTGATGGTCAATTTACTTCGAAGAATGTACCAAACTATATACTTAAAAAATCAAATCTGTTTGTAAAATTTTTTTTAAATAAAATTTGATATTTTTTAAAAATTTAATATATCTTCTCATACCTAAAATTTAATTTTTGATTTTTATATATATGCATATATTTAAAAAAAATCTGCTCGAGTTTGCAGGAAAAAAAAATAGCTTCTAATCAGACATATTAATCAGCTTGCTCTTTAGCCACTGTCGAATAATTCTTACATTGATTAACAATTTATTTTCGTTATTCTAATCAAAATAATGATATAAGAAACTTTCTCGATAACTATCAGTTTCTACTTTCTAATAAAGACTCAATAAGCTAAAAACTACACAATTAAGCTGATTGCCAAAAGAATAAATGAATAATCAAATAGATTAATCCTTATTTGGAACTTTAAGAAAATGAGAATTTAATTTATTTAAAATTTAATTCATATATAAAATAATTCATAAATTTAATTTTAAATGAATTGGAATTTTTTTAACGTCTAATTGAAAATCAGCTGACCACAAAAAGCACAGGCCCGCCGTGCACGTCGATTTTAAACCGAACATGGATACCACGCCAAACCAAACGAAAGGGATAACGTTGGGAGTTGCATGGCCACCACGTTTGGTGCTATGGGTGCGTTTGGCAATCGGCTGTTTCTCCAGCGTTTAACTATTTGACCAGCAAAATAGCGAATTAACTTGCGTCAATCCGCTGTTTTGAAACGCTAGAGAAGTCAGCGTTTTGCGGTCAAACAGCTGTTTGACCGCAAAATGCTGGCAGCCAAACGTCCCCTATGTCCGACTCCACCGCCAAAAACACACAACGAACTTCAATTATGAAATGGGATGGGATGGCTACCTCAAAAAATAGGGCCGTAAACGAAATGGGCGGAATTTTTCTCTGTTCGAACTTAAGTAAATTCAATGAATTTAAATAAATTTAAATGAATTTTAATATATTATATAATTTTTTAGTAAATAATAATATAATATAATTTTTTTATATAAATAAATAAAATTTTAAATATAAATTCATTCTATTTCAACAAATATACTATAAAATAGTCAAACTATTGTGTTTAAACACTGCCTAATAATTACACAGGTAATAATAAGGCAGAAAATCCAAAATTTTCATGTAATTCAAATATAAAAAAAATTAAAATTTAAGGTATTTAATGCACAATTTTTATTGCCTTTTTATTTTTATAAAATGAAACTAATAAGATTTTTGTTAATATCAAAAGATTTAATAATTAGATGAACTAATAATTTATATATGAACATCATAAGTTTTATATTATAAAACTTAAGCTTTGTTCATTAATTATACAAGCTCAGCTTGTTTAAGTTCAAATTTGTTTAATTCAAATACGAATCAGAGTCAAACTCAAATTATTTATGATTAGTTTAGTTCATTTATAATTTTACTCAAAATTCTATGAATTTTTTTGGTGAGAGAATATTTTTATAAAAAAAATTATTTATACATAAGTAAATAATATCATATTATTTATATACTTTATGTTTAAAAATAATGTATGATAATAACAAAGTAATTCTCTTTATAAAATAATTATTTTATTATATTTAATATTAAATAAATAAAATATTTTTAATCATTAATATAAGTAAATAAAACTATTTACATGGAAATGTTTTCTATCAATATCAAGAAATTTTAAAATATTAATTTATTTCTTTAGCGTAAAATACACTTCAAAAAGTAAAATATATAATTACAACTATCATTTGTGAAAAAATTAAAAATTAAAAATTTTATAAATAATAAATTATTATAAAATTTAATTTTTAAATTTATAATTATGTATCTATTTAATTTTATTATTAATAACTGTGATAATTCAGTATAATTTTTAAATTGTTTTTTGTATTTTAGAGGTATTGCATCCCTTAAAATATAAAATTTTCTCGAAGAAAAAAGATTTAATTGCTTTCAAAGCATGTGATGACTACGCACTTAATTTCTGTCATTATCACAAATTGGCAATTCACAACGGATTTAAAAATAATAATGCGCAAGTAAGGGTGTAAAAAAAAAAAATCTGATATCAGTGATTGCGATATTGAACTACAAAACGAATGGTATGGAAATAGAACAACAAAGATTTCCATAATTTATGCGGTGCTGGACTTTCTGGGAGCTTCTTACTTTGCCCGTGTCTTAGTTGAGATTGTGACAAAGTTCCACGCAATCGATGAGCTGAAAAAAAAAAATATTAATAATTCACGAATTATTAATAGGGCCTTACAGACCCAGGCGTGTTTCTGCTACTTAATCTTTTGTAATTTCCTTTTCTTGACAAAAAAAAATAAAAATTCACGAATTATTAGAACCATATTAAGGTAGGAGAACTGATTTTCTTCCTCAAATATTGCGCCATATAAAATTAACATTCACTATGACTCAATTTATTTATTTATTTCTATTTAAGACCTTTCGTATCTATCACCTATGTTAGATTCTAACTAATCCAAATAAAGCAAGATTGAATTTTAATGTAAGAGAAAGCTCTCCAAATACTTGTTTTTTTGGATTACAAATTTTAAGTTTGAGATTTTATTTAAATAATATTAAATTGCAACTATTTGGATTGATGTATTAATCAACTCTTTCTTTTCAGTGTCAAAGCTAATATTATGATTTTTTTAAAGAATATTTAAATCATTATATATGTGTGTGTGTGGGGTAATTAATTTGATCATTACTATTTTTTAAAAATAAAAATAGAAATAACAGATCATTTAATGGAGATATATAGAATAGAATCTATGGAATATAGGATTCAATTTTGAATACGATAAAAGGAAAAACTTCAAAGACAAATACAAATAAAAAAATTGCTGACACGTGACTATTTATTTAAATTAGTATGGAAATTAATTACTTAGAAAAAGCAGAAATTATTATTTATAGGTAAAATTAATGTTAAAATGTGGTTACAATAAGAAGGTTAGCTAATCACTTGAGCCAAATATTTGTAAGATTGTGATTTTTTTTAACCAAATTATGATGATTTTGCACTTTTTTTTTTGTTAACTGTTGGTACAACGAAAGGAAAATAAAATGGCAAAACCGTCAAGTTTTGTATCCTCACATATGATGTTTATTTCATAGTTAACATGCACATATAATTTATATATTTTATTTTTGCTCAAAAGAAAACATGAAGTCACGATTTATTCGTCACTTTTCTTTTTGCATAATAAAACTTCAATTATACATTATCTGTAGTAAATTCCAAAATTGTTTAATTTTAATATATATTTGTTTTGCCTAAAACTTCTCTATCAACCAAACAAGATAACCTACAAAAACAATATTGTATATTGTATACAGTACTTAGGCCCAAATTCAAACTTTTGATATTCAGATGAAAAAATATATTTAAATGACCCAGATATTAGAATAAACACTTCAATAACAATTTATGTAAAAAACAAAAAACAAAAACAAAAGCCTACTCCTGAAATTCTATTCGTCAGAGGAAAAAAAAAAAAGAGGAGAAAACCTCACAAGTTGTAGTCCTTCCCCCTCGCTATTTCTCGTATTTTCTCCCACAGTGACAGTTAACGAACATGGCGTGCGCTGCTTGTGCTTTTGAAGGCGTGCATTTATTAAAAAGCGCAAATTTAAATTTTAAATTCACAAAATTGCCTTCTCAAATTCAACAGTGAAACCACCGCACTTCCCTGTAATCCCATATATTTCGATGATAGCACCAGGAATTCCTCTTTTTTCAGTTATGCACTCTGTCTACCCACTTCATCATCTCTATTTTCGTCACTTTCTCGTTGTTTCTCTTCCCTCTTGAAATTTTCCAGGAAAACACCAACGATTTTCCTGCAAGGCCTGTAAGTTCCTCTTTTCTTTCTTCTTACTTAAAACGCACAGAAGTGAATTGCCAGCAATTGCAGCCTTTTTCTCGGGCTCGTTTCGTTTTCCCCAGAATAAAATTCACGATTTCCATACTTCTTGATTCTATCTGCACAACTACTTTTCTCCTTCCATTGCACAACCGTTGTTCGTTTTGTTTTTCTTTTTTCCTTTCCTGTTCACTTGTGGATTGAAAAAAAAAAATCATAGACTTGGAGAAAACCGTCACGTTATGGCTCAGCAAGCGCCGGTGAGATCGGCGCCGGTAAATCGCCGTCAAGCACTAACGACAAGTGAGAAAACCGCGCCGAAAAGAAGACATAACGTCGGCGAGGTTGCAGGGACGACGGCGGCGGATTGCGCCGCCGTGTGCTGCTGTTGTCCGTTCGCCGTGATGGACCTGCTGGTGTTGGCATTGTACAAGGTGCCGGTGGGGCTGTGCAAGAAGGCAATCCGAAAGAGGAAGCGGCGGCGTATGTTGAAGAAGAAGCAGGCTTTGTTACAACAGAGGCCAGGCAGTGCTTGTGCTGCCAGCCGTGACAATGCGGGACTCATCGCCCTGGAGGACTATCTATTGGCGACGATGAAGAAGGAAGCCGGAGCCTTCGCGGATGCGGAGAAGATTGGTGACGGAGAAGTGTCGGAGGCCAGTGAATTGGAGAAGGAGTTGTGGGCTCGGTTCAGTGGAACCGGGTTTTGGAGGAGTTCTTCCCGGCGAGAAGTTGACCCGTGACTGGGAATTTTATGGGGTGAAAGGAGGAAGAAATCGCGGTCTCAATCCAAGTGGCCTTGCCTATGTTATGACTTACAAATGGCGAAATTTTTGAAGCCCAGAGTTTGTCCATTGCGAGTGGGTCTGCTTGGAAAGGCCGGCGAGAGGAACAGTTGGTAACTGGGGGAACAATCATTTAGTGACTTGGCCAACTTGCAAAAAATTGTAAAATCTGGGTTCTATTTGCTCTATTTGGATTCACCATTGAATTTTGAAATGTAAGGAAGCCAAAATCATTTTCCTCTCAATGTTAAATTTATGTTCCGTTTGCTTGATCAAAAAATATTTTCTGGAAAATGTAATTATAAAATATTAGAATAAAAAATATTTTACTTATTTAATATTTAATACGAAGAGTTTAGAAAAAAATAATTTATCTCATTTTAAAAAAAATTACTTTCTTCTATTTTCAAATTTATAAGTATCATTTTATTTTAGTCATCATTATAAATAATATATCATCTTCAAATAACATTTTCTTGTAGCTTCTTAATGAAACAAACAAAATTATACAAAAGATTTTTCACTGAATGTTTAATTCATCAAAAATACTATTGTATTGTATTTCGAAATTGAATTTTTAATTTTTTATATACTTTACTTTTGAGTTTTATAAATTTAAATATGGTCCTCAATTTAAATTTTGAATTCAATTTTAGATCTTTTTCATGTTATTAAAAATGCTTAAGAACCAATGGTTTGTAAGTTAAATGGATCGGTTCATGAGCTTTGTATGGATTAGATTATGAAAAATTAAATTTGTTAAAGAATAAATTTAAATGAATATACCTTGACAGGCCACAAATCTAAATAGACTAAGTTGGTGCACAAGTTTAAATGGACACATATTATTTTTTCAAATTTTTTATATTTAATAATTTAAATAATATTTATATTTAAAAAATTAATAATTATCTTTATATCACAACTCAATATAAAATATAATTCAATTATCAAAAATATAAATTTAATTACTTAGAATTATTAAATATAATAAAAATAAAAATAAATTATAAAATAATGAATTAATAAATATAAAAAAAATCAATCCAAAACTAATTATTCTATTTAAAAACAAATCAAACTATTTAAAATGAATATGTTAAATATACAAATTTAAATAAACGATACCTAAATAGCTCAATTTTGTGTGAATTTTGATCTAACTCAGGGTTTGTTTGGTTGTGGTAGAAATTGGAGAAGAAAGACATAGAAGAAGAAAGAAAATAGGAGAGAAAATATTTTTTTGGTTATGTTTGATTAAAGAGAAAATAGGAGAAAAAGGAAATGAAAAAAAGTTTTCTAGTGTTTTTTTTAAAACTTATATGTAGTTTTAAAAAATAATTTATAATTTTTAAAAAAGAAAAAATTAATTTACAATTTTGGAAAAAAAAAGAATTTGTAATTTTGAAAGAAAAATAATTGATTTATAATCTTAAAAAAATTATATTTTTTTAAAAAAGTGATTTATAATTTAAAAAATTACAATTTTAGAAAAAAGTCGTACCAAAGAACTAGAAAAATGGAATTTCTCTCCCTAAAAAATAATCGTCCACTATAAATCCATTTGAAAAAGTAGTAAACTATCTCATAACTAAATTGATAAAACTTAAGTTGCATATAGATGGAAAGACAAGCAACACAAAGGCATATATTGGCAGCAGAGGATGTCAATGCATTACGGTTACACACCGTCCACTAACCAAATTGTAACGTCAGTGACAGAGAGTAAAAATTTCTCTCCATCAACTAGATTGTAACTTCTTCTCTCTTATTTTCTTCTCCTCCATTTGTTTTCTTTTCACATTTTTTTCCTCTATTTTCTCCTTACAACCAAATAGGAGAAAATGGAATTTTCTATTTTGTTTTCTACTACTAGCTTTCTTTTCCTCTATTTTCTATGCATCCAAATAGGGAGTTAATCTAATTTATCTATTAAACACCATAAGCATTAATTTAAATTTTTTTTATAAAAGATTCATATGAATAAAATGGAAATTTATATAATATTAATGAAAAGTTCTTGAATGGCATGCAATGAATTTGGGAAATGAATGTATGTGTCGCATAAAGGGGGAAAAACAAGCAAACAAACTTAACCAAGGTTTGTTTAGTTGTAGGAGAAATTGGAGGAGAAAGAAAATGAAAAAAAAAGAAATAGAAGAGCAAAAAAAAATTAAAAGAAAAAAATATTTTCTTTAGTTGTGTTTAGTTAGAGAGAAAATGAGAGAAAAAGAAAATAGGAAAGAAGTAGTTTAAAGAAAATCTTATATGTAGTTTAAAAAAATTAATTTGTAATTTTAAAAAAAAATTAATTTGTAGTTTTGGAAAAAAATTATAATTTTGAAGGAAAAAATAACTGATTTGTAGTTTTAAAAAATTGTATTTTTGAAAAAAAGTAATTTATGATTTAAAAAAATATAATTTTAGAAAATAGCCACACCAAAGAACCAAAAAAATGGAATTTCTCTTCTCAAAAAATAGTCTTCCAGTACTGTCACTTTCACAAAACAATTATTTTGTTCTTATTATACTTCCCTAATATAAATCATAGTAAGTCATCGTAAAGCTAAATTGGTAAAGCTTGAGTTACATATAGATGGAGAAATGGTTGAGACAAAGGCATATATTGGTAGTAGAGCACATAAGTGCATTAGGGTCACATGCCATCCATCGACTAAATGGTAAAGCTGGTGATGGAAAATTGATTAGTGACTGGAAATTTCTATCCATTGACTAGACTGTAATTTCTTCTCTTTCATTTTCATTTTGTGGCAAAAGGAGAAAAAAAATTTAGTAGGTCTACATTTGTTTTCTTTTCACTTTTCTTTTCTCCTTGTAACTAATAGGGAAAAATGAAATTTTCTATCCTATTTTCTATTATTAATTTTCTCCCTTTATTTTCTCTACATCCAAACAAGAGGTAAAACAATCATAAGCTTGAGCATCAAAATCTTTAATGACAATTTTTACACCAAAAGCTAGTTTATGGTCTTTAGATTTTCATAGCATGCCACAAAATTTTATATTCTTATAAATTGAATAATTACTACATCTTTAAAAAAAGTTATATTGTTTTAAAAAGGTCACATTTTAGTATCATTGTAAAAAAGTTTATATTGATATACATAGCCATAGAAATTGAAGAATTGCTAAGTGTTTCTTAAAATTTTTTGATAAAAATTATATTATAATTTTATATAAAATAATTATTTTTCTTTTTAATGCAGGTTCAAATGGTTAAGGTTTTTTTGTGTATTTATTAACAATACAAATTTAAATTTAATTTATTATTAGTTTTACTATTAATAAGTAGAACATGCCACATGATAAAAATATAATTTAAAGTGTTGATTAACAATAAGAGTATTTTTATACTTTTTTAATAATATGAAAATTTATAAAATTATAAGCAAATGATGGGATAAATTAATTTATACATATAATAAATTAAATTTAAATTCCTTCTAATTACAATTTTCATAATTTTTATATCATAATTACATCACATAAAATTTCTCTAAAATTCCTAAACACAAAAAGGAGCATTGAAAAAGGAAAAAGGAAAGTTGATAAAAGTACCAGAGCATACTCTTTATAAAAAAATTAATCTTAACGCAATATTAATATTTTTATATTATTTTTAATATATTTAAAAATTAATAATTATAAAATTATGATTAAATGATTCCTAAAATTAAAAAAATATTTATAAAAAATAATAAATAATATTAAAAATCTCACTTTTACATTTGATTAGAAAATTTTCTCCCTCGACAACAACAGTCTAAGGGTCTTAATTGATTATAACTTAATAAATCTAAAATAGTGGCTAACTATTCATCAAATTTATTATGATCATTCATATATAGAATCTTTCAAAAAAATTAATATTAGGATAAAATTTAAATAAAAATTTTCATCCAAACATAGATGACATTTTAAATATTCTATTAATTATTAATATTATAAACTTGTAATTATTTTTTAAAATAAAATAATTGATATATATGCTATAATCTTAGGGGTCATTTATTTTTATAAAAAATATTTTTTATAAAATATAGTTATAAATTTATAAGATAAGGGAAAATATTTTATTTATTTAACATTAAATATAAAAATTTGAGATTTAGCTTTGTACTAGTTAAAGGGATAGGTAAATAGAAAATTTAGAAGTAAATTAATTACTTATTCATGTTGAAATTAGTGAAGCAACAAACCAGGATAAATAATACTTGACTTACGTGTCTTATACCAAAATTGTAAATTTCAATTTTGGAATAAGTTATATTAATTAGCCATTACTATTGACAACTCATGGCTTTTAATTGGTGACTTCAATGTCCTTCTTTATGCTTGTGATAAAATTAGATGTCGCGTAATGGGTAATTCCTTTAATTTAACTTTTATAGAATTTGTTGATCATATAAGGGGCATAGAAATCAATGCACAAAGGAACACCTTTACTTGGACAAATGGTTGTAAGAAATCAGAACATATTTGAGAAATTCTGGATAGAGTAGTCAATTGTCTTGTATAATGCACCAAATATCCTCAAGTAGGTGTAAGAGTTTTATCTTATGTATAATCAGATCATAACCTAGTTTTAATGGACACCTCTCTAGACATGGACAATATTCCATAACATTTTAGATTTTTTAAAGCCTAGTTAGGTGACACTAATTGTAAAGAAGTAATAGCGAAGGCTTGGCAACATAATGTAATAACTCACCCACTTTCCAACAAGTTTAAAGAATTAAACAAGTAAAACATCAGCTCAGATTATAGAACAAAAAGATATTTAGTAATTGTCATACTGAAGTGGATGCACTTACAAAGGCACTAAATACAGCATGGAATGCAGAATCCAATCTAACTAATTTACAAGTAGTAGAAAGCATTCAATTGTCCCTGGATAAGTATTTAATTAGACAAGAGTCCTTTTGGCATAAAAAATTAAGAGAATTATGGCTACAATATGAGGATATAGATTTAAATTTTTTTCATAAACCCATTGTTGTATAAAAAAGAAGGAATAATATTGAAAAGGTTCAAGTCAAAGATCATTATTGGATTACTACAAGGGAAGAGATAGGCTAATATTTCATACATCATTTTGAAGATCTTTTCACTTCCAGTACTCTAATTATGGAAGATGAGCTTGAGGAATTAATCTAACTAATGATAACTCTAGAAGAAAATGAAGTCATGTGCACCATTCCAACTAAGGATGAAATATGGACAATTCTTAAATCAATGAATCTATTGAAAGCTTCACGTCCAAATGGGACGTCAAGTATTTTTTATAAAGAATGCTAGGACATAATAGGTCATAAGGTAACCAATGCAATCCAACATTTTTTTCAAAAGAGGTATATGCTAAAAGAAATTAATTATATGCATATTGTGATTATACCAAAGACTGCTCATGCTAGGACTTTCATTGACTATAGGTTAATCAGCTTGTGTAATGTTTTATACAAATTATTTTCTAAAATACTTACTAATAGAATGCAGTTAGTATGGAGGAAATTTATTACTTATAAACAATTAATTGTTGTGCCAAGTCGATGGATATAAAAAAATAGTTTGTTAGCATAGGAAATAATTCATATAATTAAAAGGAAATAAGGAAAAAGAGGACTTATGGGAATTAAATTAGACATGCCGAGAGCATATGATTAGGTTAAGTGGAATCTTTTATTCTAAGTTTTATCACTATTTGGTTTTAGCTCCTAATTTATTTAGTGAATTCAATAATGATTTCCATTATCCAATACTTTATACTCCTAAATAGAAGTTCATATGGAAAGATTCAACCATAGAGAGGTTTAAGGCAAGGCAAGATGATCTATTATTGTCATATCTCTTCATTTTTGACAATGATTTCCATTATCCAATACTTTATACTCTTAAATGGACGTCTATATGGAAAGATTCAAACATAGAGAGGTTTAAGGTAAGGCAAGGCGATCTATTATTGTCATATCTCTTCATTTTAAGGCAAGGCGATCTATTATCGTCATATCTCTTCATTTTAGCAAAAGTTTTATTTAGATTATAGATGAGAGTTGAACATGGCAATGAAATTTATGCATTCAAGTTGCTTGGGGTTGTTGTCCGATAAATCACTTAATATTTGTTGATGATGTTATCCTTTTTACCGGGGTAAATTTATAAAAAGCAATGGGTTTATGAGCTTGTTTGGAAAAATATGAAAGATAGTCCGGACCATAGGTTAATTATCATAAGTTCGATATTTTTTTTCTCATCCGATGTCTATAAAACCTAGAGAAAAGGCATTCAACATTATATGGAATTACATCCCATTTCACGTAATATGAAATATTTAGGTTTACCTATGTTTCTAACTAGAAATCGAATAACAAATTTTCACTATTTGATTTATGAAGTTCAACATTGTATCCAAGAATAAAGACATCAAACTTAGTCCTGGGTAGGGAGAGCAACTATGATTAATTCAGTTCTACAACAAATACATATATATACAATGTTTTCAATGCTAGTGCTAGAAGAGGTTTGTTTGAAAATGGACAGAATGTGTCATACATTTTAGTAAGGATGTGAGCAAGGTTAGGTTCATTTTTATGCACCTATGACTTGGGATAATTTATGTGTTCTTAAGAGATTTGGAGGAATGAGTTTCAAAAAATATCATGAAATTAATTTAGCTTTACTAGCTAAATTAGCTTAGTAGTTAAAGAGGGATAAAAACTGGTTATGGGTTTAAATTCTTCAACAAAAATATCTCTATGGTCAACTTATATTGGATGAAATGGTTACATCAGTGGGATCATGGGCATGGTTATCAATATGTGTAGGAATTTCCACACTTAAACTAAAGGCGTGCTACTTGATTTGAAATGGACAATTATTGTGTTCCACCACTCTTCCATGGGTTTTAGAATGTGCACAATTTTGACCAACTTTAAAATCTGAAGCAACATTCCCACCTCATTTTTAGATTACTGATCTTTGGTTACTAGGAACTAAATGCTGGAATGAAGATATGGTGTGCCATTTTTTGTGGAAGAAAATGCTAACTATATCATTCAAATCCATGTCCTATCGCATAGAAAGGATAATATGATTTAGGCATTAACAATAACAGATAGCTTTTTTGTCTCCACTGCTTATCATGCCTGAAACAACATTTAATACACCTAGATGGAGGGAAAACCGTGGCATATACTTTGGGCATTTAAAATCTATTATTGTTTGAAGGTCTTGCTATGGAGGTATACTAAAGGAGTTTTGCTAACAAAAATGAAGATTTAAAACTTCACCAACGTCTTAGATGAACGCTACTTGTTTTGAAGTTGAGAGCAAGAAGATGAACTATATCTCATGAATCATTGTGAAATATCTTGACTACTCTGGTCCTATTCCTTAAGAATTTCTTACTGCTATTTTATAGGTTAATCACTTATTGCTTCCACCATTTGCTTTCTTGGACAAAGTTAAATGAGTAACAACGGGCACTTCTATCATTTTACAGAGGATTTGGGATGCTAAGAATGATGTTTATTATAATAAAAAAGCATTGTATGCGGAGGCACTTGTAGTTCTCATAGAAACAAATTTGGCTTTGGTATTGGATATAATGTAGGTTTCTCATACAATAACAACCACTAGTTTCCTTCCTCATTGGATCCTTCCACCTTTTCAATGCTTGAAGATCAATGTAGATGTAGCATGGAGAAAAGCTAAAGTAGCCATAACAATACTAGCCAAAAATAATGTGGGAGATGTCAAAGGTTTTTGGTCTAATAAATGCACTACAAACACAAACAGATGAAGTAGAAGTTTTAGCCATACTTAAGGCTTGCACTGTCCTCATATCATGATAAAAAGTGATTGTAAATATGTAGTTAATGTTATTTTAGAGTTTAGTCCAATTTCATAAAAATTAGCTAGTATTATCGAAAATATCTAGAATTATTTATTTCATTTCACACGATTATCTTTATTTGGATCAATCACAAAACAAATAAGATAGCTTGTGTTAGAGCAAATGGATTTTTTCTATTATAGAGAGTAGGTCAAGTTTAGTTTTTTAAGTTTCTCTCGTAATTGAAATTGTTTATAATCAAAACATAATAGTTTCCTATAAATGACGATTTTTTTTAGTCAAATAAAAAAAATTAGACCTGTCCAATTAGAGGCTGTCACGTTTAATCTTTTCATTTGTTCACTTAATAGAAGAGTAGATTGAATGATACGATAAAACGAAATTAAATTTTACTGAAAATAGAATAAAATTTAATTGAAAATAAAAATGAAACAAAAATAAAATTAAGAAATTTTACATCCTGTCTTGGAAAATATTGAAATGGCGTTTAAATCCCGGTCTTTTCAACGACAAGCTGGAGGGAGATCATCTTCACTTTCCACTGTGCACTGAACACCGAGAAACCCAATGGCGCGTAAGCTTGAGAAAACGGACTCGTCAAAGAATGCCACGTGTTGCAAATGTTATTAGTGATAGGCCAATGATTTGACTGAGCCAATGTCCGCTTCCTCAAGTCCTCAAGTCTTCCCCAAATTCCCTAAAACTAATCTGAAAAGGAGTGCACCACCCCAGGCCAACCCTGCTGTCTCTCTCTCTTTCCTCTCTCCCTCTCTATCTAGGGTTTTTTCTTTTAATTGGAGCTCGATTTCGATTTTTCATCCGAAGAATTTTCACCTGCGCACGTAGCATAAGCTTCCGCGATTGTTCATGGAGGTAAATTCTTAAGTTTGACTATTGTCCTGCTTCTCTTTGAAAAATGAAAATTCCACTGTTCTCCTTGTTTGGTTGCTGACGGAGTCTCACAGGAAACAGAAGGGATGTTAGGAATCGAATTTTGCTGTTAACGCTGCTGCCATTATTAGCTTGTATTTCCGGATTTTTGTACGACTATCTCATTTTGTTGATTGACCTCAGTGAATCACTATTAAGTTTTTGTACTTGTTTTTTATTTTTAACGGTTGTCTGTGTATTATTTTACTGACGGTCTCTATCTATAAAGAGAGTTCTTCATGTTAACTATGAAAATAATAATTTAGTTTCTGTGTTACTGTTGTCCCATGAGGACAAAGGGATGATTGATTCTTGTTACATTTGGTAGCTGAAACATTGTTGTTCTTGTTTTGTTCTTATTTCTTAAAGGGATTTGTAGTGGTTTAGACTAAATTTATGTTATGTGTCTAACTCTACCCGTGTTCCTAGGCATGTCTTTAATCCATCAAAATTCACTAGTACCCCTGCAAAATTTGTGTGGATTAACCTTGAGATGGTGTTTCATAGGGTGCGGGGATGGAAGAGGATAAGAAGTCTGAGGCACATATGACCTCAGCTGCTGCTTTTGTGGAGGGTGGTATCCAGGAGGCTTGTGATGATGCTTGCAGCATATGTCTTGAAGCATTTTGTGATAGTGATCCTTCAACAGTATGGCTATTGGCAATTTAGTGGTCCATTTATGGGCTGATAGTGTGTATCCACTATTTGAGTAATCTCCTCTCCTCCTCACTGCAGGTAACAGGTTGCAAGCACGAATTTCATCTGCAATGCATTCTGGAATGGTAAGGTTACGTGGCTTCATATTTTGGTTTTAACTATGTATCATTGGCCAGTATTGGCAACAATGGAAGTTTCTTTCCTTATCACTGTTGTATATCGCAGCACTTAGCCACTAATTGCAGCTGCAGTGTTGGATCAATGTGGTTTTTTTCAAATAGCAGTTTTAAATGGCTTTTCATTCTATGATATGCTTCATTAATTGAGAAAGAACAGTTACTTGACAACAAATCTCTTACTATCATATTGCCGTCCAGAGTCATGATTTGAATGTAAAACTGGGCTTGCATGATTGCCACTTAAAGAAAACATGTGCTTGTCTTTTAAGTGATATAATGTTGAATGTGCAATGCTTTTACAGAAACCCAAAAGATTCTCATAAAGTTTTATAGTTGTGTATATCTGCAATTAAGTTTTACAGTGACATATCTGTTTGTTACCTTGTTGTGATTAACTTCCCATTGTTCTTCTACTTAAGACAGCTCATAGGTCATTAGTAGCAAATTAATAAATAGTGATATTCGGTCTTCTTATTCTTTCAACTGCCCAGCATATACTCTGAGTTCTAAACATAGTATGTTTCTCACTTCCACAATAAGGGCTTGTTTGGTGGACCGGATGGGAAGGAGCTGATATTATATCTAAATACTATCACATAATAATCAATGTTTGGTGCACAAATAGGATAGGATAATGGTATCTGGTTGAACCATTTTATCAGGTTGCAACCTGATAATTTTATCTTCTCTTCAAGCTATGTATCAGATTGGATAGTATAGTTTTTTTCTACTCTACCCCTTCTATTCCAGATCTCTTATTTCACCAAAAACAATGCTCCACAGTCAGGATTGATATCAATGGAGAAGAATACAAGTAAGCCGAGCTGCCATTGATAACAATGAAGAAGACAGTGCCGATTGAGGTACCATTCTGATGAGAAGAAAATCAAGCAACCCAGTTGCTGCTGAATTGATGGAGAACTTAAATCTAAATTAAATTTTGTTTTATTCAAATTTTGCTTCTGTACTTAAGTTTTAGTGTTGCTGTGACTTGTTTCTTAGTTTTCTATGGCTGTGGAGTTAGTGAGAGGAGAGAGAGAGATGGGAGTTTGGTGAGAAATTGAGAGATAATGAAGATGATGATGAATTTTTTAGTAAGGAAGGTGGAAGAGAAAGAAGAAGTCTGTGGTACAGAGAGAAAGAGAAAAAAGATAATTAAAGAATATATATCTTAATTTGTGAAGATGAGGTGATGTTTTAGTTTCTGGAGATGGGGGTTTTAGTTTCAGAAGATGGCTTAAAGAGAGGAAGGAAGTGTAAAAGAAAAAAAGAAATATGTGGAATAAGGGTAATTTTGTCTACATAATTTTTTTTAATACTATTATCATCTTATATGATTTTGTATCAAACATTATAACTTATCCTCTTATTATCCCATCCTATACTATCATGTTAACTTATCCTATCATATTCTATCCTATCATGTTGTCCAAATGAGCCCTAAGGTGATTAAATCTAATAGGAAATGTAAACTTGTTTTTCCTTTGCTGGAAAAATTAGTGGGTCAAGAAACAACAAAATAGACAGGATTTGAGCATGTCCATATGGTATTGGTCTCAGCAAGAATTGTTTCCTTGGTGGGCTTTGAATTTATCTTAAGCTGCAATAGAGATGCTGTGATTTGATGAATCCTAAGCAGGACAAAGTTGATGTAACGAGCATAAGGATAGTGGAGTCTTCATGTACTTTTCTTTTGGGTTGATATTGAAATTATTGAGCTTCATTTAGTTCTAAAATTCAGTGGCTGCATTGATATGGAATTTCTGATGGTTGAGGTCCATGGTGAAGAGGAAAATTGTCACAGTTAAATAATTATATGAAACTCTGATGCTCAGACTTGGCATCTTCCCTTGCTGCACGTGTCAACGTGACACGATACTGGTATGGAGGCGGGATATGGGTCCAATTCGGGGAGAAATTTTTAGATGCAGCTGTGAAATCATCAGCACCTGGAGTTTCAGGATGTTCATCCCAAAATGGGGTATGATTTTCTTCCTGAACATGTTGGCATGCAAATCCAGAAGTTAGTTTTGGCATTCCACAATGAGAGCATCTCCATTACTTTGTTTCATAGAGGGGTACTGAGGATTGGAGTTAAAAAGTTTGATGGCAGAGAGGAGAAGAAAGGGGTAATGACAAAGAACATGGAAATGGAAGATTTTTTTTTTTTTTTAATAAATAAAAGTCAGAATGAATATTTATTATAACTTTAATGCTATTAAAATCCCTTTTATCTGTGTCTCTGTTATTTACTAACCACCTCTAACCTCCCCCTTAAAACTTATCTTCCTGAGAACTATCTATTATGTATTTATTATTCATTTAGTAATTTTCTAATCATTTCAATTAATATTGCATTTACAAAATGTGTTCTGGTCTATAGGAACTGTTATCACTATGATATACCATTATAACTATATTAGGATAAAAAAAAATTAATAGATAAATAAACTTAAATGCAAGTATAGCTTATGTAATATATATTTTAATTTATATAAAAAATAATCCTCCCTTTGTCAATGTCCTCATATTTTCAAATTAAAAATTTCCCATGTTAAGGTCTTGGATCCATACCCGAGTCCTACACCCATATCTAAGTCCAAACATCTTAGATATGAAGAAGAGGTTGAATTTTGTAAAGCAGTAAACTTGATTCCTTTGTAGGCCTTCTTGCTATAGGAATTCCTGTGAGTTGTGGGTAGACGGCCTGTGGGGGAGAAGCATTTATTTGTCTTGTTAATCATTGTTAGGGGAGAAGTATTTGCTATGCTTGTCTTGCTAATTATCCCTGTGCGGTAGATATTGGCCAATAGGCAACCTATGGGCCATGCATTTTATGGTTGCAATTGCTCTTCAAGATATGGTTGGTTTGTCGAGATAATTTGATCAGATGTTGAACTTGGGTGACTTCAATATATCTGGCTTGTTTTCTTGATATATTGGATGAAAGAACAAACTTTTAGAGTAAAATGTTCTCTACAGTATTTTTATACATTTTACAAGTTAGTCTGGAAATTATTGTGTCTTGTAGGTGTCAAAGAAGTTCTCAGTGCCCCATGTGTTGGCAACCCATTAGTCTCAAAGATCCAACCAGGTTTCCACTTTTCCTTTTTCTGTGTTCATACTTTGATTTTAAGTTCTTGTCATAATATGATGTATATTTCAATGTTCATTTATTTTAATTTGGTTTGTGTTTGCAGTCAGGAATTGTTGGAGGCAGTGGAAAGGGAGAGGAACCTTAGGTTGAATCCATCTAGAAATGCAACAATATTTCATCATCCAACTCTGGGGGATTTTGAATTGCAACATGTTTGTTGTCTCCTTATGCTAGTTTGGAAGTGTTTTTTCACTGTGTATTTTATGAATTATGTGATTGTGTTCCTATGCAGCTGCCTGTTGGTGCAAATGATGCTGATCTTGAGGAGCGTATAATCCAGCACTTAGCTGCTGCTGCTGCAATGGGGCGAGCACGCCACATTGCTAGAAGGGAAGGCCACAGAAACAGGTCATCAACTCAAGGTCGCCCACATTTCTTGGTATTTTCAACTCATTCTGATTCCCTTCCTGTGGCCCTTGCTTCTTCCCATCCAAATCAGAGAGGGGATGGTGAACCAACTCCTGCAATCACCTCAGTCACTCCTTCTCAAACTCATATAACTGGAGAAGAATCATCCCAACATACTTCTGTACCTCTTGTCCTAGCTGACCAGGTTTCTGCTTCGGGACCTGATTCTACTTCTGTAGCAGCTGATCACCATGGATCGTCTCTAAATAATAGGTAATCACCATTCTTGATTCATGTTTATAAGTCCACATATACATTTTTATCTGGCATTAGCCTTAACTGTCTTATCTTGATAACTACTTGCAGGAGGTCTCCTGGTCAGTCATCCCCAAGCAGTCAAGATAGAGCAGGCCCATCTGAATTCCAATCATTTTCGGAATCACTGAAGTCTAGGTTTAATGCAGTTTCAATGAGGTACTGATTGAAGTGACTATTCTATGTTGCACACTGAATCACTGAAATGTTTGTTGTCCCTCAAACTCTAAACCATTTTCTGTTGTCTTGTCTTGCAGATACAAAGAGTCAATTTCCAAGAGCACTAGAGGATGGAAGGAGAGATGGTTCTCTCGCAACAACTCAGTGTCTGATTTGGGATCTGAAGTTAGAAGAGAAGTGAATACGGGGGTTGCAACTGTATCTCACATGATGGAACGTCTGGAAACCAGAGACAACAATGGAACCATTGGCAATTCCCCAGCAACAAATTCAGAAGATGCTCCAGTTCCAGGATCAAATAGCCAGCTTCTATCTGATACTGGAGAAGACTGTGTTTTGAGTGGAAGTAGTACAAAAACATCTTGTGCTGCAGGTTCTAGCTCAAATTAAGCATATAGCTGGAATTGCATCAAGTCTGAGGTTGTCCAAAAGGTTAAACTTAGATTTAAACAACTGTTTTTAATATTCTGGTATAAAGATTTTAGTACGTAAATACATTTCCTGATCCTCGCTTTCTTTCTATATTTTTGGACTGTTCACTGTTTTTGTGGGACTAGAAACATGCACTTACTTGTCGGCACTACAAAATTTAAGATGGTTTTTGTTGGCTTTGGAAAATGTGAAACGTGTTTTGAAATTAGAAGTAGCATCATAATCGAAGTTTTGTGGGTTGGAGACATGCATTCCCTGTTTTTATTAGAGCTAATTTTACGTGCTAAATAGTAGATATTATTTTGCCAAGTTGAGTACCATTGGGGATGTTTGACTCATGTAAGATGTTTCTCTGATATCAGGTAGAATGGTGCAATGCAAGATATGAGCATCTGTTGTTTCAAGCCAGCCAACTGGATAGTCTATTCCCTTCATGAAATGAAAGGTGATCGGTTGTTGAAGTCTTGTTGGGAATAAAGAGCCTAGAAATGAAAAACCGTCTTTCTTGTTAAGCGCTTGATTGTATATTCACGGTGTAAAATATTTCTGAAAGAATCCTACATAAAGGACTCAACTTCTGGAGATAAATTTCTTGGCTTTCAACTTTGCATTTATCAATGACCCAAAAAAAAAAAGAAAAGAAAAGAAAAAGAAAACTAAATATATTGAACACTCAGGAAAAGAAGAAAACTAGATTTATCAGAACAAGAATGTTTGTGTGGAAATTTTTCTGGAGTGTAATTTGTTGAAATAGAAATTATTGGAAATCATGTATGAATTTTAGTATTCGGAACGAAATAGTATTTATGACGACTTCTGAAAGAGGGCAGCTGTAAGTGACTAAGTTTGTTACCTGTAATATAATCCTCAGAATTAATTCAACAGTAATTTTAATTTCAATTGTCACTTGGCTTTAAGAGCTGGATTATACAGGTGTCGTAAGAAACTAATTCTATTCTGATTTCTCTTTATCCCCACAGTGACCATAAACAATATATCTTGTTAAAAAGGGCATAGCAACTTATCACAAAATATCCGGATGTATTCATGCCAATTTTCTCAGATAGTATTGAAGCATGGTGGGTGCGTATATATGTATCACTATTATGTAAGGTGCTTAGAACCAGAAAAATGGGTTGCAATGAGTGTTTGCACAAGTTCACTTATTTTTCTTTCTTCACTGCAAATCAGCCTCCTTCGTAGTAGAGGTTTTCCATTTTGTTAATGGAATATAAAGGGCTTCATCAATTTCTGAAATGGAATAAAATACTGCCAATACGTTACATATAATGCACATAAAGCGAAATAGCGAAAAAACCGAAAGAGCTATATAAAGTGGTTCTCCATTTCGGCCACTAATCATTGCTTTTACAAACAACCAGCACGGAAACACATCATTCAGCAAACCTGCGTGCGTATACACACGTACATACACAGATATTAACTCAAAATATATATAATAAATTATTAACATCCTTTTTTTTTTTAATTTTAAAAAGGATAGGTTCCCTAATTTTAACGGTAGTGTCCCAATAACATGTTGAAATTGTCAATTAAAGTCCACTCATAAGTCATCACCAAATTTAATAGAGAATGATAAACAATAATTCAATTAGTCCTTAAATGTCAAAAAATTTCTTCGATGAAAATTACACACTAAATAAGATGACTAATGTTATATGAAGTTTAAATATGTGATGGCATGAACAAGATGAATCATACTAATCTTATTCAATTTTCACAATCAATTGAATTAAAAATTATTACTACTCTACTCACTTTTTTAATCTTGTAAATTATTATGTATTTACACACATATCATAACTTCTATTAAATTGGCTTTATCAATTTTGTATCTCATCTATTAAGTTCTCTTGAAATATGTGATTTATACTCTTAATTGCACAAATTAAATACAACTATTATCTCCCATATAAAGGTTATGTCTAAGGTGCTCAGGGGGTTTGGGTACCTAGGTGATGTGGCACATTTTGATACGTCTATTATATAGATTAAATTGCTACCTTTGATTAAAGTAATAATGTTTTATGATGACGAAAAATTATGAACAAGGCTACTAAGTATTGAAAATTGTAGAAAGGACTCACGGAGAAAAATGTTCTGTTCTCTGCAATTGCTGACTGGATAATGATAAGGCAAAATATTAGGGTTTTATTTGTGTCAAATGGGTATTTTCAACTACCACGAGATCCTTGGATGGGCGATTTTTGGCGACAACCACCATGATCATATGGCGAGTTCAATCGAAGAAAGTGGAAGAATCAGCTATCATAAAGACATATAATCGACCAAATTCTCCTGTCATCTGTCATCCAAAATAATGAAGAGAAAAATCTTTGAGTTGCGATCAAATTTGGTAGTCTTTGAATTGCTCAATGAGCTTAGACCTGATTGTCATTTCTTAGAGCATTTATTGCACTAAATTTGGCTTCTAAATCAAAATTTTGAAGAAAACGAAGAAAATTGAAGATGAAAATGGAAATTGGAGCTGCAAAAATCTTAAAGCAAGGTTCTGTTAAAAGATTTGGGTGCAAACCAAGAAGGAAGCCATTTCACAATGAATTTTAGGTTTGCGACTTCGAAATCTATGAACAAAACAAGCTTTAGGTTTTGGCGAATAGATCTAGCATAAAAGGAGAGAGAAGCTTGATTACAGAACAGAGAAATTTTTTTCAATTTAAAATTTTAAAAGTAAATAAGGTCATGCTTTGCAATTTTTGGCGAGGCCATTTTTTGATTTATTAATTATTAGTCATTTTAAATCATAAAAATAAGTATTTAATTCATTTATAATTATATTTATGTAAAAAAATTGAAATTTAAATGAATTGGATTTTCATTTTTAATGGATCTAAATGAGCAATTAGAGAAAAAGATTTCAATATTCTCTACTCTTCGAATTTAAAATTAAATCCTAATATTAGCGGGGTCATCTTATCTCTTCTTTTTCATTAGTTGAAGATGTGTTTGCTATATCAAAAGAACTAATTTTTAGTTTATTAACTTAATTAAGTATTTTTTTTTTGCTTTTTACATTTTAAGAGATATTGAATGAACTAATATTGTAAAAAAATTATTTTGATAAATTTTATATAATAACTTATAATTTATTAATTTTTTAAATTTACTTTCTACTTTAAATTAATTAACGTTCACGTTGTAATTATAAAAGCTCTAATTTTTTTAAAAAATAATGGATAGTTGAAGCAATATGCTCAATATAATATTTTGTAACAAATTCGAAGCCCATGGACATCAAATCCCCCTCAACATTAGGGCTCTTTCAAAATTTTTCTCAAAATATGTGTGACAGAAGAGCTTTCTGATGGCATCGGCATGGCATTGCATTAATCTGCCACGTGTCCAGGGTTCCGGCACTCAGACTTTGCTAAAGATATCATAGTCTTCCCCCGTATAAAACAAACCATCAGAGGTTCATTTTCTCAGCGAAAAGAAAAGGATAATGTTAAAATAGAAGAGTTTGACTTGTTGATCACTAGATGAAGAAACAAAAGCAGGCACCAAGATTTTGACGATACTTTCTGTACGATTGCAAAGTTGAGGGTCAAATATTCTACGGTATCCCTTCGTATATATTATTAACTATATAGCTCTCCGAAGGTCTTTGGGTAAAAGTATTTGCAATATATTCCATTTCAACAACTTATAATTTTAGTATTTTTTTTGGTAATGTATAATTTTAATATTTAATATTTTTGTGCAAATGATTAGTGGCACCGACAAATTTATGAGACAAGAATTCGGCTATCACCGAGCTGTTAAGGGGTTACACAATACCAAACTCGTTTAATATTATGACCAAAATCGTTGTCAATTTATTATTCACTTAGTTCCAAATTGTCCTTAATAATTAATGTACCTTTTTTGTCCCTAATGCAACCTACCTCACCATGGTTTTAGGCTCTTGCTACCATATCTACACCTCAAAGGACACAATGGTGAATTCATACTACTCACAATGATTTCATAATGTCAAGTTTATTTTCGTAACAATGTTTGATGGCTACATAAGAGAATTTTATTTTTCATTAATTTAAAAGCTTAAATTCATAAAGCATGCTAAACAAAATATTGTGTATGTATAGTATATATAGTCTACATTCTCATGTTTGCGGCGGCAATATATCTACTAATTTTTCACAAATTTTTATGGCATAAATATATGATTAATAGTGTCAATTGGTTTGAATTGAATTAAATTTATATGAGTTTTGATGTACACAAATTAATTTATATAAACTCATTTAGAATAGATTAAATTTTAAATGTCCTAGTTTAGTTTAATTTATAAATTTTGAGTACATAAAATTTGTGAGTTAATTCAAATTATACTAAATTGATATGAATTTCGATCCACATTGATTAAATTATATAAATGAACAATTAAAATGAATCAAATTTTAAATAATTTGATCTAGTTAAATTTGCAAACTAATTTACAAATTTCAACTCATTCATAGCTCTATATATAAAATAATGTGTATTCATCAGACCTCATTGGCTTTTTTTTTTTAATTTTATAAATATATCCAATTTAATTTAAATAATATCAAATGTATGTCTATAAAATATAAATGAATAATTTGTCCTAGAAGTTCATAAAGCTAATGGAGGCTGTTGTGAACATCATATTTAAGAGACTGCAATGAAGTTAACATTCCATTCATAGAACACACGGTAGAAGTATAAACTATAAACTAGTGCCAAAAGACAAATTCAGTAAAAGAAAAAAAAAGGGGGGGGGGGGGGGTGGGGGGGTTGGTTGAGGAAGAGAGGAGAGCAGCACGTTAACAGCTCGCAGGTGGGGGAAACGTACCAACGCAGCCTCCTAGCTTTCAAACCCTTCTAGAACATTTTTTAAAGGTTCGTTTGATTCAAGAGAAAATAAAAATTTTTAAAATTATTTTTTAAAAAAATGAATTAATTTTTTATTATTTGATATGCAAAAAAATATTTTTTAATGTTTGGTGCATAAAAAATTAATTCTATTTAAAGTAAATTAAAATTATTTACTTTAAAATTATTATAATTTTACGTACTTTTAAAAAAAATTTATAAAAATTTTATTATTTTTTGTGCCTAATAATTTAATGATGATTGATCTCCAATAATAAAATATACATTAAGGTATTATAAAATTTTATACATAAATTTACATAATTAATTTAATTAATTATTACAAAATATTATATAATAGAATATCATTCATAAGGAAGAAAGTGAGAATATTTTAATAAATATTACATTAAAATATGCACTTAGACTTTAATAAATAAAAATAAATTTTATAAAAATAGAAATAAAACATTCATCATGAAAATATTTAATAAATAAAAATAAATTCTGTTTGTAATTGTAATTACATAAATAAGGTGAGAAGGTAGAAAATTTGATCTCGAATATAAATATATTGAGTAATAAGAAAAATAAATTTTATTTTTTAAAATGAGAAGTTATTTTTTTTTAAAATAATACAAGATCAGAATTTATTTTTTTTAACTAAAATTTTTGAATATTCAAACAAAAAAAATTAAAAAATAAATTTTAAAAATTAAAAATTTATTCCCCCCCCCCTCCCCCCAACAAATCGGATCTAAGTTTTGGGATAAAATGTAACTTTGCTTTTATGGGGTGATTTGGTACAATATCATAGGGACAGAAACAGCTCAGCCGATGCCTGCTCCAAAATTTGCTAATGATACAAGGGAACCCAATGCCAAGTGGGCACCACTCTGATCTTTACACCTGCTTTATTTCTATAATGCAGGAGGCTACAATTGTCCCACATAATTAATTGACTCCAGTTCTTGCTTGACACATCACATATTGTATGCTTAAACTTTATTTCCCTTAAAAAATGCATTTTTAAGCTCTGTTTATCTTTTGAAAATAATTTTATAAAAAATAATTTTATATAAAAATAAAAAATATTATATATTTTTATATCTTATAATTAAAAAATTCTAAAATTATAATAAGAAATAATTTTCTCTTAAAAAATAAATTATATTTTATTAAATTTATTATATTAAATATTAAATATATCAATTTATTTATTTATTTAATAATTTATAACTATATTTTTATAAAAAATATTTATTATCGCGGAAAAAGTTTCACTGCAATATTAAAAGTTCCAGACGAGTATACATTAAACTTTAGAAATAGGAAAGTAAACCAAAATGACACGGAAGAGAACTGGTGGCGATTCTTGCTTATATTACCATAAACGGTAAGAAAAAAGATTGATTTGACTTCCGTTGGTTGTCCTCACGGCAAACAGACAATGTCCCTTGCCTTTCACATGCAACAATTGCAAGAAAGCAATATAAAATGAATAAACATAAGTACAAGCATAAAATTCAAAGGTTTGCATTAATATACTTCTGCAAATGGCAATCAAACGTAAATGTGACTATCAGTGAGAAGTGGCGACCTATGCTGCATCAAAAGAGTAACCACTCGCAATTTGGAAGCATTAATCCCTAGTTCATGCTCGTTGATAGAAGTTTGATTATAAAAGGTTGTTGGGAAATAAGTGGGCTACAATAGAGTGCTACAAACAAGTTAGAAAGAAAGGGATGTTTAAAGGTACGGATATGATGGATAGGGTCAAGTCTCGTGCGGATCAAATCTGTTTGGATCCAATTTGTTAAGGCTCACATTTAAATTTCCTTATAAAAAGTCAATCCAATTCATAAAAAAACTTACAAGATTCATGAGTTTTAATTTATAAATAAGTTTAATTTGTGGGTCATGATTTGTGTGGATTCGATCCATATGACTTGAACTTATTTAAGTTCATGTTTTTATAAATCTATTTTTAATAAATTTAATTTATAAAAAAATTGAAAACCGATGAATCAAGTTCACAGGCCATAGACCTGTTTAATACTACTATGGAAAGATGTGAAGTGTATAATGCATTTTAAATAGTAATATTAGCAATATGAACCCTTATTTATTAAGTTGAAGGTATTTATAAATTTTGAGATTATTAATTATAATGATTGAGGATAGTTATTGTCGTATTATCTAATTATGCATATTATTCTAGAGTTAAGTGTGTGTTGATAATTGCTTTGAACCAACGTGATCCCATCCTTTCATAAATCATGTTGTTGCTTCGCATGGTGCCCAACAAGTAATTGCCTAACACATTTCCGGGCACAACTTTTCCAAGCAATCCATTAGTTATGTTGCTATTGGATGATGCTTTTTCGATTATTAATAGCAAGTTAATTTTTTAGGTAAGGATGGAGTCCCATTTTTTTGTGACCATTTAACATCTTCACACTTGCTCCATTCCAAAATTACATGGCCAAAATATTTAAACAATCAATCTTTTGATGAAACTTTGCAAAATGGGTTAATATTTACTAGTAAAATTTATAAGTTCAACTTACATGACATATTATATTAGTATAAAAAATGATAGTTATATTTGATCTAAGTTATCTCTTTTTAATTCATAGATAAAAAAAAATTACCTCTTTCAATTTGATATCTTAAAATTTGAAAATATATTAAATAAATAATTGGAAAGACAAAGATCCATGAAATATAAAAGCCACACATTTGTAAGAATTATATATTTTATACTTTTAAATACATATTTGTTTTTTAAAAAATATTTTTTAAAAAAAACTATAAAACGAGTTAAATATGTTATCAAATTCATCAGACAAAAGTTTATCATGGAAAAAAAAGACTATTATTTTAAGGAAGATAGAGAATCTATCATTTGAGCATTATCCAAATGTTATTTAATTTCATAGAATAAATTTTTTAATTTTTCATCCTTGAAGTTAAATTGAGAAGAGGAAGGAACCAAAATCGAGTTTGTGAGAATGATAACTTTGCAGATACCATATATCAAGAGACAAGCCGCATCTAACTAATTGTGTTTGCCCCATCTTGGCCCTTTGGTGCAAACCAGGCCTTGATACCATATGTCATGGGCCGGCGACTCTCTAATCAAAATCATATGGTGCATGTTAACATGTTAGCTACTCTTGGTGAACATGTCAGCTTTCCTATTTAAACCTTCGTTTGACATGCTTAATAAAGATAGCAGGACTCACAAGTCTGCAACCCGATATCTTATGTCGCTGAAGTGCTTTCGCATGCTAGACTGCAAGATCCTTCCACATAGGAAGCCTTTGTGTACTATGGACCAAAATAAACAATTGAATAAGGAGAGGGACACTCTGTTTGCTTAGTTTATGCCTCATTCCATAACTTTGAGTGTGTAAGGAGATGACCATAAGTCAGCACACTCTGTCCTTAACTCAGTGTTTAGGCGCCCCGTAGACCCTTGGCACACTCTACCCCCTTAAAGAGTATTTTGAATAAAATTCCTTCCGTCGAAAAATGACATACTTTTTCGAGTTATCATAAGGATTTTTTGCCATACTCTGGCTGTCTAATTCATACGAAAATCAATTGACACGTAGATAAAAATGCGAGAATCACAAATATGGTCTTCTTGAATCCCGCTGATTCTCAAACCTGCTGAAATGACTAAAATATGCCCAAATTTGAGAAAATCACAAAAAATAGTACACTATCCGGATTGATCCCAAATTTTAGCCATAGGATCATCACAACATGCTAGATTTTTTTACAAAGTCTCATCTTAATTCGAGCATGTTTGCCTGACGAACTGTCACAATTACTAACTTGTGACACAATCCACTAGTTATGTTGCTAATGGTTTTTTGATTATTAGTAGCAAGTCAATTTTTAAGCAAGATGGAGTTCCATTTTTCTATAAGTTTTTAACTTCTTCACCCTTGCTCCATTCCAAAATTACAAGGCCAAAACAGTCGATCATTTAATGAAACTTTGTAAAGTAGGTTAATAGTTACTACTAAAATTTATAAGCCCAACTTATATGGCATATTATATTAGTATAGAAAATTATAGTTATATTTTATCTAAGTTATCTCTTTTTAATTCATAGCAAAAAAAATTATCCTTTTTAATTTGATATCTTAAAATTTAAAAATATATTAAACAAATAATTGGAAAGACAAAGATCCATGAAATATAAAAGCCACACATTTGTAAGAACTATATATTTTATACTTTTAAATACATATCTGGTTTTTTTAAAAATATTTTAAATAAAAAAAGAACTATAAAACGAGTTGAATATGTTATCAAATTCATCAAATAAAAGTTTATCATTGAAAAAAAACTGTCATTTTAAGGAAGAGAGAGAATCTATCATTTGAACATTATCCAAATGTTATTTAATTTCATAGAATAAATTTTTTAATTTTTCATCCTTGAAGTTAAATTGAGAGGAGGAAGGAACCAAAATGGTTGCTTACAAGTCTCACTCATTTTGCCATTATGTTATGAAGAATTGACGATGCTTAGCAAATTAATTTATGAGCAAATTGTTGTATCCTCACATTGTTCGAGTTCCCCTCTATTAAAAGGGAAACTTACTAATAAGAAAGTAGTCTAAATTCATGCAAATAAAATTGACGATGCTTAGCAAATTAATTTATGAGCAAATTGTTGTATCCTCACATTGTTCGAGTTCCCCTCTATTAAAAGGGAAACTTACTAATAAGAAAGTAATCTAAATTCATGCAAATCGATCTTTATTAAGGAGTACTAGCCTTCGAAAAGGCGGTCAAAATTAGGTGGAAAAATTATATTTTATCTATGTGAGGTTTTATTTATTTATTTATTTTTAATTTAATTATTTATAATTTTAAAAGTTATAAGTTATTTAAATGCGATTTGAACTATTAGCATTTTATTAATTTAAATTATTTTTTATTCAAAAAATTAATAAAAATTAAGATAATGTCATTTTAGTTATTATTTTATCAGGAAGCAACAATTAAATATATTCTTAGAACTTACCATGAATCAAAATTAAAGTAAAATTTTCTTCGATCATCTCGTGAGATCCATACGAATGCTGCAAAAATTGACAAACATGATTTCGACAGTAGCACCGAAGCTCATTAACCAAAGGTCGTGCTTGGAAGCAGAGAATGAAGCAACAAAAATCACACAAGCAAACATTGAGAATTAATGATCTATGCTTCAACAACAATTTGGCAGAATCTCCAATATTTTTTGTAAAAAGATATAAAATATTCTCTTCGGGTTAAATTTTACTTACTCTTTTGAAAACTCAAAAATTACTCACTCAAACTTTACAAAATTTAAATTTAATACCTATTGTTAACTTAATTAATCATTTTATCAAATTATATAATTTTTTATAAACTTTTTAACAACAATCAAAATTTTATAATATATTAATTTATTTTATCATTTTCACAGATATAATTTCGTAATTTATTTTTTATTATTTAATTGAAACTTTATATATTTAATTTAATTTTATTAATCATATAAGATAAAAATTATTTATGAAAAAATAACAGAATAAACTAAAATACTATAATATTATAATTTTTATTTGAAAACACCATTAAAAAATTATATAATTTAATAAAATAGTAAAATAAGTTGATTAATTTTAAGTTTTATATAATTTAAGAAGTTAATTTTTAAGTTTTTAAAATAGAAGAGGATAAAATTCAATCGCTCTAAAATTGAAATAGATATTTTATATATATATTTTTTTGTAATTGTTGAATAATGTCACTGATGAAAATAAAATTAAAGTGAGAAAATTTAATATTAAATTTTTCTATATTTGCAAATATTAGTTAATTTCTTTGTATATGTCTCAGAGACGCAACATTAAAACAAAGTCCCAAGTTTCTGTCCAATAATGATATTGCTAAGATACAATCAAATAAGATCATGATCCCGGTAATAGCATCACCGTTAAAGTACAATACTTGTCAAACATATCCAAAAGGATGGCATTTTTCTAATAGCTCTTGAACATCTCAGTGACGATAGAATTTCAATTTGAGAATTTTGTTTCTGTGTAATCGAAGAAGGATTTTGTAAAAAAAATAAAAATGTTTAAAACAATGTCGTTTTAATCTCCGTCAATTTTTTTAAATAGAAAATAGTTTGGGTGAATAAATTATTAACAATTTAAATTACATAGGAATAATTTATAGTTCTTAAAATCATAAATGAATAAAGTAAAAAAAGAATGAAACCTCAAATGGATAAATTTTTTTTTTCAAATTTAATTAATATGTCAGAAACACTCCAAAGGACTCTATTGCCAGGCCTTAGCCTAATTTAATAATACTAATCAATCATAACATAACCACTATTTGGTATGATAAATGGTATGTAAAAAAGTGAAATGAAATAATTATTTTATAATGATATTTTAAGAATAGAATGTACATTTCATTTTATAATTATATTTGATACAATAAATATTGAAGAAATTGAATAAAAAAGGGTTAATAATAATATTCTTAAAAATAAGAAGTAAGTATAAAATTAAAATTATATTTATATTTATATAATCAATCATGTTATTATTATTTATTTATTTATAATTGAATATATATAATTTATATTTAAACATGTATATTAAATAGTAAAATAATAATATATGTTAAAAAATATATATGATATGATTAACACCTAAAAATATATTTTTTAAATTTAATTAGAAAAATTATAATTAACATAAAATTTTATATAGTATAAGAATAAAAATTTAATTTATCAATTCTTATATTAAATGGTTTTTATAAAAAATATAAAAAAATTTATTTTAAATTTTAATATAAAAAATAATTATTAAAATATTTTAATAATATGATATTGAAAAATAATTGTCATTTTGGTATTTATTAATAGAATGTAATGTTGAAATATACAAAAGATGTAAGGAATAAGAGTGTAAAAAATTTATTCCAAAAATAATGGAATTATTATTTAATTATTTTTATTATGAAATAAAATTTTCATCATTTTATAAAATATTTATTTTGTAGGAAATTAACATTCTTATTTTATATTATCTACTAAATAAACTTTTTCAATTTTTTATTCTATTCTATTTTTTCCATTTTATTCCATTTCATTAATAGTATGAAAAGAGGGATATATCATTTTAGAGAAAATAAAATTTGTTCTCCAAAAATTGGTATTTAGGATAAATTATTTTCATGAAATCTAAAATCAAATATTCTATCTTTATAAATTATTATGAAAAGTGAGATAGTAAAATTGGACATTAAATTTAATGAAAATGAGATAATTTATCGCACATACCAATTTAAGGAAATAATTTTCTTCAATTATATTTTTTTTCAATTTTTATTACATTATTATAGTTTATTTAAAATTGTTTTAATGATTATGTATATTTTGATGATTCTCCGTTAGTGTCATCTTCTTTCAACATTTCGTACTTTAATATTGCTCCCAACTTTAACAGGTAAAGCATATTTTCTCTTTTATTAAAAATTAAGAATGATGTATGTTTTTTAATAATAGATATTTCAAACAAAATTGTTTGAATTTACAATTAATATTTTTCATATATGTTTATTGGTGATTTTTTATTCTAAGACGTTAAAACGATACTATAAACTTGAAAATTAATGTAAATAGGATAAATAATTTACTTTACATTATACGAAGAAAACATAAATTGATTTATTTTACATAAATCACAAATCATTCGTAAAAGTATTGAATATTATTTATAAAATTAAGTTTTACTTTTACTTAAACTAATATTAATTATAAAGGTGATATTTTCATTCAATCTTTCTATATTCCAATTTTTTTTAACATTTTAAAAAAAACCACTTTTTAAATTTTTTTCAAAACTAGAAATTTCTTGAAGTCAACGGCTGCTTGAATATGAGACTATTGAGAAAAGATACACAATCATTAAAATGATTCTAAATAAACTGCAACAATGTGGCTAGAAAAATTGGGAAGTATACAAATTATACTCATAAAATTTATGTTTGAGTTGAATTACCACCCTAATAGTAATGTTCGGTTAAATTACACTATATTCCTTTAAACTTAAACTTAACATTTAATATAACTATCTCACCTTCAGAAATAATTAAAAGAGCAAAGTATAGTTTTCCATCCTCTTATACTGCATATTGTACAATGGGATGGATTATTTTCATTTAATAGTATGCTTTTCTTTTAATTGGTTTAATATATGATATAGGAAAATATTAAATGTACCGAGAAGGCTACCTCGGTACTTTGGCTCCAAAAATGAGAAATACATTTACTCATTGATTAAATTATAGGATTTTTGACTTACTTTAACCAAACGGTTGCAAATGTTGCGGAATATTTTTTCCGCACTCATTTTTGGGACAATTAACAATACTATATAATTTATATCTAAATTAGGGGCACCAAAGAATCGAATATTGTTGAATTTAAATAATTTAAATTTAAATTCAAGTTCGACTTAAAAATATATTTAAATGAATTTATTCAAATATTATGTTATTAAATTCTAATTTCTTTTAAAATATGAAATATTTGAATTTGAGTTTGAACTTCTAATAAAAAATGAATCTTTAAATTTAAACATATAAAAGTTTATTTTTCAGAAATAAATCCAAACATTCATTTTTTATCTTATTTTAATTATTAATATGTATTTTTCTACAATAATTAAATTTATAAAAAATATTTTATCACATAATATTAATAATTATATTATATATATTAAAAAATTAATTATTTCAATTAAAATATTATAGTTCTTAATATAGTCTCAATAATTAATAATAAAAATATTTTTTATATATTATTTTATTTATATATAATATAAAAATAAAAATATATTTTTTATTATAAAATCTGTTTAATCTCGCAAATAATTCGAACTGCATAAATAATATGAAGCTTGCACACTGCACCCAACTCATGAAATAATTGAATTCAGTTCATTTATTTTTCACCCATTTAAAATTAAATTTTTTACGAATAGATCCGAGTTGCTTGAACTGGCTTGGGTTGTTTGCACCGTCTGCCCAAGCAAGCAAGAATATCCGTAAGGCGTAAGCTCATCAGGTTGCTGTTTTGGACTCCACCCGTCCCTCCGTTCGATTCGATTCTCCTTCGCTCCACTCTCCTGCTTCCAAACTCACAGCGGGTCCTCTTACTGTCAAATCCAATCCTGCCACGTGCATTCCAGCCGACACTCGTTTACCGGCACCACTTAACAACTGCGCACTGCCATTAACTCTCAACAGCTAACTCTGTGAAAAAGTCACTCACTTACAGCTCAACTTGGCTTTTTACATTGCGAACCAACCAAACCGGAAACACATCAACAAAAGAAGAAGAAATACTCGTACCTGGGTTTTTTTCTGTCTTATTCTGCTGGCAAGTCTTCACTTGATTCCTCCGCATTCTCTCACCTCTCCATGGATTGCCGCATCTATGGCGTCGCCAAGCTTCTCATCTTCTTCATGCACCTCCTCCTTCTTCTCTCCGATTTTCCCGTTGCATTGTCGGAAAACCCAAATCCCAGGTTGTCGGTTTCTTCTTCTACCTCCTCCTCCTCAAGCTCTGGTCAGATAAACTCGAACTCAGTTCTGGTGGCTCTTCTGGACTCGCATTACACAGAACTGGCCGAGCTGGTGGAGAAGGCTATGCTGTTGCAGACTCTAGAAGACACTGTCGGCAGTCACAATATCACCATCTTTGCTCCCAGAAACGAAGCTCTCGAACGCGATCTCGACCCCGAGTTCAAGCGCTTCCTCCTCGAACCCCGTAATCTCAAGTCCTTGCAGACTTTGCTCAAGTTCCATATCATCCCAACCCGAATTGGATCCGAAATTTTGCCGAGAGAAACCGGGTCGACCCGTCATGAAACTCTCGCGAATGACCACCTTCATATCGGAAATAATGGGACTGGAGAATGGACGGTGGATTGCGCCAAAATTATCGACCCGGATGTGGTGGCCCGACCCGATGGTGTTATTCATGGGATTGAGCGGCTCCTGGTTCCTCGTTCAGTACAAGACGACTTCAACGAACGGCGGAGCCTCCAGTCCATTACGGCAGTGAAGCCAGAGGGAGCACCTGAGGTTGATCCGAGAACACATCGATTGAAGAAACCAGCTCCTCCGGCAAAACCCGGTTCCCCGCCGGCTTTGCCAATCTACGATGCTATGGCACCTGGACCCGCACTTGCTCCGGCACCGGCGCCGGGTCCAGGAGGGCCCCACCACCACTTCAACGGTCATGCCCAAGTCAAGGATTTCATTCAGACCCTGCTCCATTACGGTGGGTACAACGAAATGGCCGATATTCTGGTGAATCTAACCTCCTTGGCCACCGAAATGGGTCGGTTAGTGTCCGAAGGGTATGTGCTCACCGTTTTGGCTCCGAATGATGAAGCAATGGCTAAACTCACCACGGACCAGCTAAGCGAACCGGGGGCGCCCGAACAGATTATGTATTACCATCTTATACCCGAGTATCAGACCGAAGAGAGTATGTACAATGCGGTTCGGAGATTCGGTAAAGTCCGGTATGATACCCTGCGGTTGCCGCATAAGGTGGTGGCTCAAGAGGCAGATGGCTCAGTGAAATTCGGGCATGAAGATGGGTCGGCATATTTGTTCGACCCGGATATATATACAGATGGGCGGATCTCGGTTCAGGGAATTGATTCGGTGTTGTTCCCGCCGGAGGAGGTGGAGAAACCCGTTGCCCGGACGGTTCAACCCGCTATGGTCGTGGTCAAGCACAGAAGAGGTACGTTACTTTATCTTCACTCTTACCTTTTTTGTGAATTTTGAAAATGATGTAATTTTTCTTTTCACGATAGAGAATAAATGATAATAATGATGTGATTTGGGTGTTCTTTTTTTGGTAGAAGATTTGGGCGTATTTGCTTTGTTATTGGGTTTTCTTAGCGAGAAATGGAATAGCTAGTCCCCTTTTTCTTTATTATTTTTTATTTTTCCCTTTCTGCTTTGGTTAGGTTGTCGTTTGATGACTTTCATTGGTTATATTATGCTTTTGATCTGGACAAACAAATGCAAGGTCACACTCTGATTGGTCCAAATTGCTATCATAAGTTAAAGTGTTTCACAACCTTAACTTTTAAGGAAAAGAGAGGGGTGTGGTATTGTCTTGATGGAGTCCTTGAACTATTTTGATTTAGCGGTTTTACTGATTACCCTTTTTAAATTTAAAAAAAATTAAAATTAAAATTAAAATTAATTTTATTTGAAATTAGATTTATGAATAATGTTCCATATGAATCAATTCTAAATCAATTGAATTCATTTTTTTCCCCCCTATGGTTCCAAAGAGAGGATGAAAGTTTCATGTTCTTATAGTTATACGTGTATCCCTGTCAAAATAACCCAACAAAATTAATAACTAGTGTGCTTTTTCCCAACAGAAAATCGTCCGGTGAAACTCCATAAAGGTTAAAAAGAGAGGGGGGAGGGAAGAAATGGTTTCATTTTGGTTTTATGTGTTTGAATTTTAGAACAAGACAAAAATGACAGGAAGGAACTGACTTTTTCAGCAGCAGCGGAGGGGAATTGATCAAAACGAAATTTTGTGAGTTCTATTTGATAGACCATAATGAACATTTATGCAGAAAAAATAGCAAATACAACCAATGGTGATCATGCTACTGGCAATAGCCAATAGTTATCTTGCATTGGGTTTCCTATGATAATATTTGAACAATCTTCTAGATATAACTCTTAGCTTCCTTTAAAAGGTCAATTTCCCCTATGAAAAATTCGATTAATTTATCTGTACCTAGCAACCATTAGGTCCAATTATTGTTGTTTTAGTATCTTACGCCTGTATTTATTCTTATCTTGCCTCTCAGGCAAAGAGTTTGTGTGAGCTTGACATCCATTATGTGCAACGTTGTCATGTCCAAGTGTATGTTGTCTTGTCGAATGAAAAGATTAGTTTTCTCCTTTTTGTTTATTTAACTCTTTCGCATGAAAATCTGCATAAAGGATTTACTTATCTAATTTTTTGTTGGTTTGTTAAAATTTAGTGTTACTTTATAAGTGATTAAATAAAAAAACATTTTCCACGATTGTCTTCGATCTCAACACGGGGTGAAATTGCAGGAAAATTGCTGGAAGCAGCATGCTGGATGCTTGGAACCTTTGGACAGGATTCTAGATTCACCACTTGCCATTGAAGAAGCCTCATCGTCCTTTGGCTGGCAAGACATACGAGAAAAAAACAAGTGAGATTCTAATTTTTATCACATGTTCTTTAAACGCTAGCTGATTGGACTCCATTATCTTGAGTAAATATACAATGAATATAATCCTTGTCTTGAATTAAGAATATATTCCTCAACTCTAATTTCTTGTGTTATTCACTAACTAAAGTCTTTTTGTCTTCTTTGCTTAAAGCATAGATCTGAATTGTTGTGTAGAATCATTATCGTTTGTCGATGGTTTAGTGGTTTGATAAACAGTTACCTTAGTGTCCTTTGATATTAATATCGTAAACATAGACCCTGCATACCTTGATGCAGATGCACAGGATTATCGGAGATACCAAAGATGTAAAAAGTCATGGAATACGAAGAAACCTTACATGTATGAAGAATAGCAGCTGCCTTTGTTGTGGCTTTCCACTTCTGTTTTGCCTTATTTTTTCTCAATGTTAATTTTTTCTGTGGATTTGGTTCCTTAGATGAGAACACAAGTTTGTCAAGCTGCATCATAAAATACAGTGCATATATGTAATGTAGATTTATGGCTTCTGCCATGTTTGGTGGTTCTGTTGCAGGGATGGAAAGATTGTGTGAGCAGAATCCGCTTTGACATGTGCGGATTGAACAAATTTTCACGGAAGAAATTGAAATACCAATAAAATCAATTCATTTTTGTAATGGCACATCCATTGAAAGCAAATCCCATGTTCCCTGTGTTTAGTCTTTTGTTTTTTAATACATGATTCATGTGATTGCATTACTTATAATCTCCTGCCAGCTTTCTTTTAAAAAATATCAAAAATAAAATCTCCTGCCAGTTGCCTTAATGGCTTTTACTTATTTGGTCCTAGTGACATGCTCTTCTGTCAATAGAGTTCATTCCTCTTATTCCCTTATTACGATATGTATTTTTACCCTCGAATAATAAATCATTCTAGCGCATTATTGGGCCTCTTTGAGATTTGGCTTGGTGTCTACTTCTTAGTATGGAAATGAGTTGCGTTGAAGGATAACTACAATATTTTTTTTATTTTTTGAATTCCTGCTTTTTAACTTCAGTTGTATTGGCATCATCTCCTGTAAATCTTCTGTTAGTGATAATGAAATTATCAAATTATTCGCTAATTTTTGAGAGAATTGTAATTAAGATTGTTACTGACATTATGTCATTATAGATGGCGTCTGGGTGAAAAATTTGAGTTGAAAACAAAATATAAAATCCAATTTCCTTGCAGTTTAGATTATGAACCGATTTCTTTCCAGTTTTAGGTTACGTTACTAATTGAAAATAAAAACGGTCCTCCCTCCCTACTTTCACCGCTGCCATTACTACCTGAACCCAAATTGCGAGTGCAATTTCATAAATCAAACAGTAAAAAAAGAATTATTAACAGTGTTACTCCATTTTCTGAACAAACCAGACGCCGAACAGTGAAAAACTACCAGCTTCATTTGTTTTGATTCGCTATATTTGATTTCATTCTCATTTCCTTACAACATTTCAATAGCTCGAACCAATCACCCCTCAATCTTTTTAGATGGTTAGCAATTAGTTAGGCCACCTTGTTCTGCTACCTATAAAAAAAAAAGAAGGGGGAAAACCGGAAGCAGGACCGTACGCTTTAAGCTTGAATAAAAATTTTCTGATTCACTTTTCTTTCTTCATTCTTTGCTTAATTCTTTATTCCGTCTGCTCCTGAGTATATCTGTTCCAACACTAACCCTAATTACAACATAAGCGAGAGGAAAGAAAAACAATTCAATCGCATATCATCCACTTTTGGCTTCGTACGTTTTATCTTGTCATTGTTATGTGTGCATCGGGAAAAATGTTGCTATTACCAAAACCGTACACATTGCCATTCCTCCCAAGTCATTTGGCAAGCTCATCCTTCCAATAGTTCAATACAGCGGACAAATGCAGTAAATCATACAATCCAATTCGTTCAGAAATCAGGGAGAATTAGAATGCCTCAAGCTAGTTTAAAGATCCAAAAGATGTCCAAACAAGATACTTATTTGATAAAACATCACAATGGTAACAACTTAGATTTTTCTTATTTTTGCAAGAAAACAGACCAGTTGGAAGGTAAACTGCTTCAAGACTGTCCCTCAGACTTCTTTTCCCACCATTCCATAAACTTAACCTGTGCAGCCATGGTGTCCAACCTGTAAAGTTGAAGTGCGTGATTTGCAATTTCTTGCCCAAATGTCCATCCAAAGACACCTCCAGCTAGAAAAGAAAGTCCAGCACCTGTTCGATACAGTTGGGGAAAGAGCAGAAAAATGATAAACAATGTACACACTTTACACCGAAAGTATCCAATTTGAATTCAGTTACACACATCATGGTTGCCAGACAATTGTAAGAGCCTTGAAACATTCTAAATTGCCAAAAAGAGCAGGCTAGAATGAGTTGGCTTTTCATTGTAAGAAAGAGACAAAAATCAAGTTGAGAGTTATCCAAAAGCATAATGTAGTGAAAAGGTTGATGTAATAAAGAAAATCAGAAATGGCAAAAAATAAAAGAGAAGTATATTACCATGTAAACTTCTAGAATATTTCCAAGCAACACCAGCAGTAGATACTGCTCCGATAACACTTCCTGTGAGGCCAAACTTTGCTGCTTCTCTAGCAGTTCTCAGCTGAAATGAGAAAAAAAAAAACTTATTTAACCATTTTAACTCATGATTGCATTATCAAGACAAACTCAACCATATATATCAGCAGACAAGCTTCTTTAAAAATTCACCAAAATTTGCATAGAATAATTACATTAAAATGAAGGCCACAAATGCATGTTGACCACCTAGAACAAATGCAATTTTTTCCCCCCTAGAGCCTTGACACAACGGTAAGGTTGCCTTGTGACCTTCAGGTCATAGGTTCAAATCCTAAAAACAACCTCTTCAGTTATTGGGGATAAGGCTGCGTACATCTACCCTTCTCAGACCCCACTAAGTGAGAACCTCATGCATTGGGCTTGCCCTTTTTAAAAGCAATTGCAGAAGATATCGATCTAGCTATGTTGACATTTTATTATAATATCTTTCCTACTACTTGCTTATTTAGTTACATTGCCAATATAAACACAAAACAATTGAGAAAGCAAGAGAGCAATGATAAGTTGCAGATTTGCAGAGCTCCTGATCATAGTTATTTATGGTGCATGGCGCACAATGGCGATGCGAAAGCAAGAGAGCAATGTTGACATTTTATTATAGTATCTTTCCTACTACTTGCTTATTTAGTTACATTTCCAATATAAACACAAAACAATTGAGAAAGCAAGAGAGCAATGATAAGTTGAAGATTTACTTATGGCGCATGGTGCACAATGGCAATGAGGCCCCTTGACGCTATGGCACACGGCACATTGCGTTACACATGGAAATTTCATTTTTAGCACATAGCAACAAAACATTAAATTGAAACATAAAACATAATATAATATTGAAATTAAACCAAATAACATGCAATCATATTATCATAAAATAATAAGGTCCGCATGAAAATCAAATTCATAAAGAAAGAAGCAACACAACATTTAAATGAAATTCCTAAACCACAACAATAGATTTCACAAAACAATTAGAGGGGGAAAAAAGCAAAAGCGAAATTCAGAAACAACAGCAGAATTCAAAAAAGAATTAGATAGCAAAAAAAAAGCAGAATTTAGAACAACGTTTGTTTAGAACTTTAGAAGCAATGAGCCAGAAAACTAAATGAATGCAAACAGCACAAAAGCAAAGCAGAACAGCAGCAATAAATTGAAGTAAAGAATTGAAGGTCAAAGGCAGAAAAAAAGAACCATTTGACAAATGAAGAAGCAGAGAGCTCAGGGAAAAAAGAGAAAAAAAAAAAACCAAAGGGACGACCAGTTGGGACTCTGCAGAATGCAGAGGAAAACAGCCAAAAAAAATGAAAAATAGAGAGTCATTAATCAGAGAGATGCCCAATTGCCGGAGAGCTGCCCAGTTGCCAGATCTGTACCAAATCGCTCATGAAGAAGCTCCAGCCAGCAGACAGATGTTGGAGATTGTTGTTTGTAGAGAAAGAGGCTCAAAATAGGGCTTGCGATTTTGTCTGGAGGATCAAATCTGATTTGACTTTTAATTTTGTGCCAAAATGAGATTGCGCAATTGCCATGCGCCTGGAAATAGCGCAGATAGCGCAAATGGCGTGTGCCAAAACTGCACCAAATCATCTGGGCAATGCAATGATTGTTGCATTGCGCCAAAGCTTGTTGCGCGTCGCAATGCGCAATGGCACACACGATAAGGCGCTTTTGATAACTATGCTCCTGATAGATATCAGATGGAGAGAACAACTTGGAAATCAAAACAATTTGCTAATGAAGCTCACTGGCTGTACCATAGAAATTCCCAGGGAGTAATGCTTTTTTCTGGTAACCTAAAAAATGATTGGCCCATCAATTGCTCCCCAACTGGATTGGACAATCAATCATAATTACTCCAAGGTTCCCTCTATTAAGGCATTCACTATTACTAGTAAAGGAGTGCCTAATTGGGGGAGGGGGAATGGTAGAGAGATTCAAACCCCCTCCCTCATGGTTACCGGTAACCATGACCAACTGCGCCCTCACTGGCAAAAGTAATGCTTTTTTTCTTTTGGGTAAACCGGGAAAATGATTGGCACCTCAATGGATCCTGGAAAGTAATGCCTCTGATATACTATGATGGTAGACAACAAAAACAATAGAACATTAAATTAACCATTCCAAACATTGAAGTCCATCAAGGATTGCAAACAAGATAACATCAACTCACAATAGGCAAGCTTTTGAAAAATCCTAAATCTGCTCCCTTAGGACTTTGGTTACACAAGATAGAGATAGAATGCCTTTCACTGTGAACTCAGCAAGCGTAAGACACCCAGGTGAAATTCTCACGGGCAGGAGCAATTAATAACAAAACAAAAGCAATAGAAACTGCAGATTGCAAATACCGCATTATTACAACAAGTCGAGAAAAATCCAAATCAAAACAGCGTGAAAAGTAAAGAGAAGATCCTTATAAATAGAATAATTAGGAAATAGGGATCTTACAACGGGCCCATTAACAGGGTCGGAAGCAATGAATTCTTCGACATCTTCGCTAGACCAAGAGGGGAGGGGTTTATCGCGCTTGACGAACCTCGAATAGTTGCTGAGAAAGGAGAACCTCTCTGACCAAAACTCTTTGTAGCCTTCCCAATGCCTCTTGAAAAACGATTGCGATGAAGGATCTTCCGGTCCTGCCATCTATCAACTTCAAAGCTGAATCAAGCTCAGCCCTTCCACTCAAAGCCAAAAACAACAGAGACTCTTGGGACTAGATGAGCTCTTCACGACTATCATATTCATGACTGCTGCTGAAGCAGGCTGGACTTCTCTGCGGTGACTGCTAATGTCTGTTTTGGTCCTCATCAATCCAAAATCGCCACGCTGATGGGTCTTGTGCTGTTAAAACGGGCCTTCTCCATGTGCTTTTCAGTTTATCTCATGGAACAACGGCCTGAACTTTGAAAATATTGAAACTACTTAGGGCCCAGAAAACTATAATAAAGGCCTATCAATTGTTGGCCTTTTCGTTTTTTGATGGCTTCGAGGGTTTTGGTGAAACACGACAAACTCTTTTGTTGAGGCCATAATTTATTTATTAAATATATTAAAATAAATTATTCATCTGATTTATTTAATAATTTTAATTAATAAATTTTAAATTAATTATTTATTATTTTTATAAAAATATTTTTAATCATAAAAATGTTATTTTAATTTTTTATCATTATTTTATTAAAATAAAAATTATATATTTTTATTATATACATTTATTTGTAATTTAATTATTAAATATTTTTCAAATAATTTTTTTTAAAAATTCAATATAAAATTTTAAACATATTAATGTATCAACCTAAATTTGCATAAATATATTACATTTATATCAAATTGTCATATCATATTAAAAATTGCTTTCTCTATTCACACATAAAGTCTCAATCCTAATGCATAAAAAATGGCCATATTCATAAAATCATTTTTTTTTCATTTATAGTAGCAACAGTATAAAATGATAATTGTATATATTTCCGCCTCGTAAATTATTTTCGATTGTCTTTTGTATATAATCCCTATCTTACGCATCCTATAGTATAAATACACTCATCCTATAATATTAATATGCTCAGGTCTCTTTCGATACGCCGTACAAGATCAGCAACATAAAATAAATTATATGATCAAAACTTATATTATGACGGAAGATTTTAAATGAACTGTATAATCTAATAAAACATTTCTTTTTATACGTGTAGTTTCGAATAAAAATATTTATTTCATAAAAAGAGGATAAGAGTATATTAAGATAAACTTTAAATTATTAAAATTATTTTTTTAAAATTTCTCTCTGTTACTTCCTCTTACATATCTTTCTTATAAAATTAAAATTAATAAATTCTTTTATATTCACGTTTATATTTTAATTTAGAATTTTAAAAAATTTTATTTGATAATATTAAATTATGTTTAAGATACTTGTGGATAATGAATATTATTTTTTTAAAAATATTTTTTAAGATTTTATGCAATGTAATTTATTAAATTTTATATTTTTAAATTGATTTATTATATTTTTCACTAATTTGTTATGCAAAACATTTATAGATACATATCAATGTGTACATATATAATATATCTATATGTGTATTTTTGTTTATGTATCGATGAAATAGGTTATATTATTTTATTACTGAAGAGTAAATCTTTAATTAATATATTATCATATTTTTTAAAAGAAATTGTTGTTGAGGGACATTTTGATCTATTACATACTTCAAATTTATTTTGAATAATTTTATTATTTTTTTATATGTAAGTGTATCTTAATTAGATTAATTATTTTTTAAACATATATATTTTATTGTAATTTGACAACGACAGAAGTATTTTTAGACATTCATTTTATACAATAACAAGCCAAATGTGATATAATATATTATTTAATAATTCTTATATTTTACTATATGGTGTGCCAAACGAGGCCTCATATATTATAAATGAATTAGTCAAATTATTTTTCATTTATTATAGTTTTACTCAACTTTTATTTAAATTTTTATTGTTTAAAAAATTTGAAGTAAATTTTTATATTTCTTTTTGAAATATAAATAAATGATTTTATTAGTAATTGACTTGTATAAATAGCTTTTTGATTTATAGAATGAAAAATAAATTATTTTATTTTTTATTTAAAAATAAAATATTCTTATTTATTTTAGGTTGAATTACACTTTGTGTTCCTATAATTTTTTTTTAAATGGGTATCAATAATTCTAGAATTTAGAATTGGATTCATATAATTTATAATAATTTCTAATCATATCTTTATGAAAATATGTTACTAGTTGAGTGAGTTTAGTAAAATTACTGCTTGAAATAGTAATTTTACTAAATACAACCAGTAACAAGTTACTATTTAAATGTATAAAAATTATCACTTAAGGTAATAATTTTACTAAATTCAATAATGTTTTTTCTTAAGAATTCAATTAGAAACTATTTGAAAATATAGGACCTAATTTCAAATTTTAGAATTACAAGCATCCATTTTGAAAAAAAAATGAAATATAAGGATCTAAAATGTAATTTAACCTTTATTTTAAGTTACTTAAATACTTACTTGTTTATGTATGCTTATTACTAATAAAATTTAATAAAAAATGATAAATTATTTGATCAAAAATAAAAAAATAAGTACAAAGATTCAATTAAAAATTTTAAATCATAAAAAATTAATTAAAAATGGAGCAAAATTATAATAATTTAACCAAATGAATACTTAAAAAAAAAAAAGAATGGACTAGTTGATATCAATTAATGTGGTGATCTTTACCATCCCTACCAATAAGAAAGAAAAAATTAATATGATATTCTATCATTTGAAGAAGAATCTCACCCAGGCTACTTTGATATCAGTACTTTGTTGGTCTTCGGAATGCTACATATTTTCTATTGAAAATTTTATTTATTTATATAAAATAAAAGATTGATATATTATTTGTAAATTCTAATTAAATTTATTTTTATAACACTCTTTACATTTAATATAAAATAAATAAAATATTTTTTACTATCTTAATATTTTATAATTATATTCTTACAAAATATATATTTTATTTTAAAAACAAACGTCCAATGGGTAAAATCAAATTATCTCAATGAATTTGTTTAATTGATTATACTCTGTGTGTTGTTATAAAAATTTAACATAAACCATAAAAATAACAATTTTTTATATAAAATTTGTAACTTTTAACAAGAAATTATGAATATGGATAGATTTTTGTCTGCAATAAATAAAAGTTACTGCTTCATTATTTAAAGTTACATAAAAAAATAGTAAAAATTTTCTCATTTGCATATAGAAGTTTAAATTTTTAATGAAAAATCATTTTAAAATGTTTTCACTGCATAATAATATAAATTTTTTTGAGATAATTATAATACACCATTAACATAATAATATACTGATATATTATTAAACCTATCATTATATCACATGTAAATTTAATCTAAAAAAATAAATTTAATATATAATTATATATAATAATATATTAATATATTATCATATTAATAATATATTATAATCTCTTCTTTACATAACATGTCATAGCCTATATTTTATATCAAAATTAAAAACCTCACAAAAATCCCAATGTCAATTACAAGAAGAACCCTACTCAAGACGCTGGGGCCAAAGTACAGAAGAAAAAGCTTCCCACTAATTATTTAAAAAGTATTGTAAGACATTCCATACGGAGTGTTTCCCTGCACCAATTAAAGAATCATCATTATGACGAGGGAAGGAGGGGAAGGAGAAAGAATCAGCACCTTCTCTCCAGTCTGTGCATTACATACATTTGACTCCTAACTATCCAGGTAAAATAACCAATCCAAAACTACTAAACAAACAACAACTCCGAAATAAAGCACTGTGATGGAAATGCATAACACAAGCTGATAGATTGTGCAGAGAGACTGAGATTGAATTATGCCTCTGACCCCCTAATTCTTAGTGGAAAAAATGCCAGTGCCCAAGAAATTTAGGTTCAAGGCACAAATTCAGATCAAAATGCATCAACTATAGATTGACAACTGAACAAATCCACAAGGTTTGAGCAGAAATTGCTTACCATCTTAAGGAAAATCACATCCATCCTAATTCTCGCCAAAATCATCAAGAACCACTAAAAAATTGTTTCAAATTACAAGTACAGGACCATTCAACCACTCATCAGAAGGAGAAAGTAAACTTTTCGGACACATGAGCGGACAAGGTGATAAGACGCTGAAGTTAAAATAATATTGAATCAATAGTCACCTTTGCGAGCTAGATTTACGGGAAGCAAGAATGTGAACATGCAGATCTTCCAAAAGCCTAAAGTTTTTGCCCATTGTTGAGTTCATTCCCAGCCAACCAACAAACCTATTATAATTCCGCTCTCCCTGCAAAAACAATGTCATTAGTGATAATAAGTAATAAATCAAACCTACCAGGATAGTGATCCACAAAAGATGGCTATACAGATGCACATCAAGCTTATAGAAAGATATCAAAGTCAAAACTTGTTCATTTATCCTAATCTTCTGGATGTAAAGAAGCCATCTAAGTACATGGGGCGTATCACCAAATTATGTGCTTAGGTATACTTTAAAGCTCCAATGCCTCCAACTGGGGAAAAAGAAAAAATGGAAAAAAGAACAAAAGTTTTTAATAACTTTCTAGAGACAAACCATTAATGCCAGTTCAAGTATTTCTCTTTGCCCATGTAAAAATGAAGCACTGAAAAGTAGAGAAAAGGAGAAAACGTCAATGTCAATTTATGCAAGAATCTGATAAGCAAATCTTGTACATTTCCAGAGCAGAGACAAGGTAACATACGGAATAATGCAAGACGCAAGAGAACTAGCTTGAGAGAGCTGCCACTGTCGATATCTCTGAATTTGTACATTCACTATATCCCCATTAGCAATAGACTCAGCAGCACAAGCAATCAAGTTCATGCGTTTCACATCATTGCTATCCTTCCCAGTCGAGCTCGGTCTATAATTAATATAATTTTCCTGCCATGTATAATAATAGAAAAAGTTACTAATTGTCTTAGCTGAGGAGTATTTTATATCTTTTGTCAGATTCCCATCATTCAGACAAGGGAATCCAAGAATAAAGCATCAGTTACTACCTTAAACAAAATCAACAGACTAATTTGAATTTGCAGCTTGTTTCATATATTTAACAAAGCCATCACCTGGGAACTTCGCCAAGAAGAGAATTCATGGACAAGAATATTAATTCGTCGTGAGACAAATCTCAAATTATCTTCCAACATAACAAGTCCCAAAACAATAGGGTCAAAAGAAATGAAATAACCTGGATAAGAAGTGGAACTAGATCTGGACCGCTCATGCTAAGGTCAATCCTCTCATCCATTCCTAACTTCCCAGCATTAAAACCAAAAAGCCTATAATATAAAATGACAAATTAGCATGAATTATGACTTTAAGTTCTTAACCTTCAAAAGACCTTCAAGATATCTAATTCCTAAATGATAGAATTTTTGTTGTGCAATGCCTATGGTCTTTATTTTTATATAATAAAAGAAACCTGATATAGCAAACGGATATTTCTGTTACGTAAGCTAAACATACACCTGCATTCATGACATTGCAATTCCGTTGTAAAAGAAACCTGGCTCTGTGAGCTATCTTTTTGGTCTAGAAAACAATAATGAGTCCAGACCATGCCACCTTGAAACAAAATTTCCAATTAGTGATACGGTGGAAGAAATTTTGTGGATCACAATATTTACGCATGACTCGGTATCATATAAAAAAAATGTTTTCTTAATTAGTTACCAATTTTCCATGACTTGCTTCAATTACTCTTCGATTTTTTTTTTAAACGACAACAGTGCAAATGCAATAATGCTGACTCGACATAAAGGCCTATCTTTAAGTTATTGATCTGCGAAGTCACAGCAATGTTGTGTTTGAAGAAAATGAAGACCATGTGTGTTGCACAACAAGAATGGAAAGGTGTCATAAAAAAACCTGAAATGAAAACTCCTATTAAATTTACATGACACACAATTTACTAATATGCTCCCACATTGCTGAATTTAACTATTACAATAGTTAGAGCAATCCAATCATTTTAAACCCCTATTGACCCCAAATAACAGTAAATGGAGATGGTATAATATCATAGTTATCAACAGCTGTGAATGGTGACATGTTTTCATCCTTTGAACTGGTAAGGAGGCATCGTCTAATGTCATCATAGCTCATAACTGACATGGAGAGGCTCATATAGTGTAACTGGTTCGGTGCCATTTGCATATCACCATTAACTCTTTCTGCTAGCACCTCAAGAGCAGTCTGTAACAATTATGGTGAAAAAATCAATGGAATAGGTGAGTGTCAATGAAAGAAGAAAAGAATTGTTTTTTGAAGTAAAAGGTGTCAATAATTTATAGTAACTTAAATAGCTTCAACTTAATTTATAATGGAAGTAATTTATCAGGCATTAACCTCATTAACATGAAGCCCTTCAGCTTATGCAACTTGCCTCTACCTCTTTGCCATCTGCCATAACATCAAATTAGCTTCTGCAACTTGCGTCAACCTCTTTGCCATCTGCCATAAATCAAATTTGATGTTAAAACTCCCCATTTTCCACTACGTGTTTATTTTTGAATCTATCTTATGAAACTGATGAATTCACAAGGTAACGCAGAATTTTTTAGATGCTTGGCACTTGAAATATCAACTTAGACAAAAAGGGGAAAAAAAGGAAGAGGAGTATTTTCAATAAGTCATACTATAGTATGGTTACATATTACCAACTAGCAAAGTATATTCATATACGTTGCTTATAAAAAAAGCATGGATCAATTGTCAGAATGTATTCATAAAGTTTATACAAGATTAGAGATTTGGCACAAATCCATGCGATCTCACTGTAAGAAGAGCATTACAATTACCCAATCTGGATAAAAAGATCTAAGTAAAAAGAAAAAAAAGAATACTTTTGGAGAGAAAGAACAGAAATACCTGTTGCTTGGTAGGTTTCCGAAAGCTGAGAAGCAAATAGTAGTTCACAAGACTTACTCACTTTTGACTGTAGTGGTGATTACATATGCAGATAATTGGAATTTTTGATATCTTGATGCTAGCAATGAGATATGCAATGCCACCCCTATCACCAGCTGACATCCCATCAACTTCATCCATAATGAGCACAGTTTTAGAAAGCTTTGACCTGAAAATAATAATAATAATAATAATATAAAAAAAAAACTTATAAGATCTTGGTCCGTTTCATGCACTCATCCAATATATACAATGATAAGGCAAGACTAACCAATTGACATTGGGACTCAGGGCCTCATTGGTGACAAGTTCTTTGATAGAATTTGCATTACTTCCACCAATTCCTTTTTCAATTTTACAATTAGCCTTCCCCCAGCTGTCACTAGCATTTACCTAAAAAGGGCATATATGGAGAGAGGAGAATTGATGATAAAGTACCACTGCCACATACAAAGTGTATAAGAACTGTTCCCACCTCTATGGCTGGCAAACCAAGCATATGACAAACCAACTTTGCCGAGGTAGTTTTTCCAATACCAGGGGTCCCACTTGATAAGGCAGCTTTCTTTGGCCCAGAATCATTTTGTTTCTTTCCCTTCTTTCTATTTCGACTGTCAAGAAATTGCTCATTCCAATGAGACATCCACTCATGAAGCTGCTTAACCTGCACACCATTTCCTTAAAATCTCACAATGCTCCTCTGAATCGGAATGCATATAAAAGCAAAAGTAAAAAGATATGATGACGAGACCAGCGCACATACTACTGATTGATTTCCTATGATATCATTTGAATCTTTAGGTCGATACTTCTCTATCCACATCAAAGAAGACTGCACACTACTTTCTGCCATGGGTTTAGCCAGTGTTGAAGGTGAGCCTGAGGATTGGGATACTGCACTTGTTGATAAATGAACACAAGTCAGAACATACAGAAAAATGAACAGCAATTGACTCTGAACAACCTCAACTTTCTAGATTAGCGACTGATTTGTTAATCAAGAAAAGGAAGTAAAAATGCAAAAACCTCAATAAGAACAAAACAAAGATAAATAACCTGATTTTTGGAGCTTATCCCTGGGTTCTGCTTTCAGGGGAGCTCTTGACTGGGGTGCAACAATCTTATTTAACAAATCCTTTGATTGTTCTTTTGAAGGAACTTTGGTCGGTTTTGATGCATGGATCATATCAAACAACCCATCCTCAGTGAGGAAGGCAGTTCTATCAAAAGAAAGGGAAAGAGAAAAAAACATATAAGTGTTAAAAGAATTAGATAAATTGTTAAAACTAACTGGAAAAAGGTATAAACATATGAATATTAATCCCAATTCTCTGGCCTCAGCTGATTTTCGTCCACCGATATCTTCATTGCATAAAAGATAATTCTGCAAACAGATACGTTAATCACAAGCCCAAAAGGCAAATTCAACATTATATAAGGCAAATATAGCCATTTTCTTGCTCACTGATCCAGTAACACGGCCCCTGTGGCGTTTAATCAGATCTTCTGCTTCTTCTCTTTCCAAACTGCAAATATACATGACTCATAAGTATGTCCTATATTTTATGACTCTAGGGAGAACCTGAACAACCCCAACCTGACAGAGAGAAGGGAAAAAAGATGGAAGAAGAAAGGAACAGTAAACCAAATAACACATATCAGTATGTATAGACTTCAAAAAAAGATAGATGAAATGAAATACCTATCCAGCGTTCCACTGATTACATATGTTGAGCCAGCTAAACAATCAGGAGGACCTTCAGGGACTTACTGACACACAAAAAATACTTCAATTTAATGACATGGATATAATAATCTCAATTAATTGGTCCCTAGGCAGATCGTGAGTATGAACCTTTTGTCCTTTGTTTGGATGTCCTTTCATTTCTTTAAAATTCATAAATCCACCCCTTCCCCCACCTGCAGCCCCTCTTCCTCGTCCACCTGCTGATCATGCTAATGCTCCTCTACCAACGCAACCTTGTCCCCCAGATTTAAGGGGTGACAGAGCATCCTTATCATCATCTGCATTACCTTCTTCCAAATCAGCAGACTTTTTTGGGACTCCCCTACCTGACCCAATCTTCAATTTTTTCGCTGGAGTTGTATCGGTGGAGTTCTTTCTTGAGGTGGGGAAATCAATGTTTTGATCATCTTCATCAAATTTTTTTGGAGGAGGCTCTTAAGATTCTTCATTGTCCTTTGGAAGGATTCTTTTAGCTTGAATCCCCTGCTCCCTTCCTGTTTCCTCTTCTGGTTTTTGTTTATCTGTAGCAAAATATTTGCCAGTTTTCCTCCTCCGTGAACTTTCTTGACCTCCCTGCCCCTGCAAATAAGCCATTCTTTATTTTAATTCCCTCATTGAGTTAAGAGGAAAAAGGGGAAAGAAAAAAAAAATTATATCTATTAACATATGCTTTCTGTTTTCTACATGAACCTCACATAATTTCCAATCACGCGCGAGCCCACATTGAGGTGGCAAATCTTGCCACTGTGCTATTTACAGATACCATTTGCACTAAAACAAGCAGAGAAATTTTAAGCCAAAACCATTTGAACATGGAACAAACAGCAAAAGCCAAGAAATAAATAATTCCACGGATTTCCTTTAATCCATTACTTGTACATGAAGCAAATCTTTAACAAAACTTATCCACAAACAACAATTTACTCAATACGAGCGTGGAGACATGCAACAAAAAATGAACGCAGGACCCCAATTCCCTAAATCTTTCCACTTCACTTGCATCTCTATGTTTCTTACGCTAAATCCAGAAAGTAAAGATACAATCTGACTTCAAAAAAACTCATTCTAACAGGAGCCACATCATCGTAAACAAAAGAAAAAGAAAAATACAAAGAAACTCACGGATACTGTACTGCCAGCTGTGATTTCGCTTGAGTAGGCCTCCCCTGGTTTGCATTGTTGGATTTATTTCCATTTTCCTTTTGGTGGGATTTCATAAACCATTTCCGTCTATCCGACTGTGACTTGAACAGGAAAACACACAATATTACATACACAGAATTTCAAAGTATCAGTCATCAAGAAAATACCAAAATGATTACGTGAGAAGAAACTAAACGCCGAATCGCAGTCGTTTGTGGAAAAGCATGATAAAGTAGAAAGCAGAGAGTGGAATAAGAGGGAAAGAGAAGGGTGAAGAAGCCTAAGCCTATGGGACCATTTTCACGCCAGGTGGCGGGAATTCGAACACCATCTCACTGTCTCACAGTTCAGAGTAGTGGTGCAAGCCGAGCCGAACATCTGCTACTCAAACTTTAGTCCAATAATATTAAATAAGTTCGATTTTAAGTTTAAAAAAGTTGAACTTCAATTCGAATACAAATATTAAATTTTTTATTTTTGATCAAATTTAAGTATTTAAATTCAAATTAAAATTAAAATTATATTTAAATTTAAATAACTCTAAATGAACTTATATAAATTTAAAAAAATTTAATAAATTTTTTATATTTATATTATATATAATATACGAACTCAAATAAACTTAAAAAAATTTAATGATTTTTTTATTTTTATATTAAATATAATATACAAATTTAAATGAGTTTAAAAGAGTTTAATAATTTTTTTAAATTTACATTATATATAATATAAAAAATAAAAATATATTTTATATTAAACGCATTTAGGTTCATGAATAATTCGAGTCGAGTAATAAAAAATTTAAGTTCGACTCATTTAATAAACGAATTAAATGAGTTAAGCTTATTTTGGCTTGACTCGTTAAAATTTGAGATCAAACTAAACTTTTTACGAATCGATTTCGAACTGCTCATGAGTAGTTCAATTCGTTTGCACCCCAGTTTAAATTGATTCTCATGAGTAGTTCAACTCATTTGCACCCTAGTTCAGAGTTCATTTTCCATTTTTTTCAATGAGTTCAGACCTCTGAAAGGGAATGTGACATATGGGCTTCTGGACGGTGCGCGAACAAAATATGTATCTGTGTTCTGCGATGAACTTTAGGTCCAGTATAATCTAAGCACACAATTGAAACAAGGGGGAAAAGAAGGGTAATTTTTATAATTCAATTATCAATAATTATCCTTTGACTAACCCCACGGGGAGTTTGGGTTCCTTAAGAATTGAATGTTTTTAAAAATAATTTAATAATAAAAATATTCAACTTCTTAAAAAAAATATTCTTACAAAATTATCTTACAATTAAAAACCTTATCAATTTTGCTTGGTGGTGCGTTAGTACCGAGGGTTTTACTCATCAATGTTGCTTGAGGTGTGATAGTAGCGAGGGTTTTGAGTAATGTACTAGGATTTAAACTTCCTTGCTATTGGTCATTCAAATACATCAACATTAAAAAGGAAAAAAAGAAATATCCTAAGTAGATAAATTCTAAATTAAATCAGGTGTTTGTTAAGGTATCTTTAAGAATTTTGTACTTAGGATGGTATGACAAAATAGAGATCATTGAATGAGATTACAAAAATTTTGATAATAATTTAATAATCTCATCCAGTGACCTGTATTTTACCACATCACCTCAAGTATCAAATTCTTAAGGTTACCTTAGAATTCACCATTAAATTATTATATTTATTTTTTATTTTTAGTTGGATACCTTTTATCATTACTCAATTTACTCCGTTGAATTTTGTTAGCAGGACAACACTTTTTTTGTGTTGATCAATAATTATTTTTATAAAGCTTTCATATAAATTTGTAACTATATTTAAGTGATAGATAATTTAAAATAAATTAAAATATTTTATGACATTTCATTTTTAGAGAGCAAGGATGAGTCATTTGTCTCTTATTTCATGAAAAAAAATGACATATTGTGTATGTAAATCCATTGTTAACAAAATTTAACATAAAAATAATAAAAAATATATAATTAAAAAGCTTCATGTGGAGGTGTGATCCATGATTATTTGGTTTTTGCAATAACATAGACATCGGATGAGCTACGAGAATAGGCTATTGGCTTGCAACTAATATAGCATCAAAATATCAGCAAATTATGGGCTAAGGTAATTCAAAGATAATTATTAATTTCTTGAATAGTGGTTATCTAGAAAATTATTCTTATGCTGCCCGGTTAACCATGGTAGGATGCCTGTTAGTCAGTCTAAGGATATCAAGATTATTCATGCCAACAAGAAAGGTAATTATGTGGTAGATTAATTGGTTTTACATGTGTTGAATTTGTCAGTAGGAATGTAGGATCTTATATATTTAAATTTTCTCCTAATGATTGTGATACTTTACTTCTTTAAGATGTAATGGATATCTCTTATCCTGGTATAATTTATAAGGAACCTAATTGTCTCTCTTTGCTTTCCAAATAAATAAATAAAGTGTAAGGATCCAATCAAAAACTTAAAATTATAAAAGCCTAATTAAAAAAAATATGAGAACAACAAAATAATTTAACTTTCGTAAAACAATTCATCCTTTGGCAATAGTATTAGAAGAAAATATATTAATCTCTCATTTAATTTTAAAATCTACACAAACCTCCATTAAAATATAAAATAATGTTCAATTTCAATTTAAAATTTAAATTTTCTTAAATTAAAATGAGAAAAGATGATTCTAAATTTAAATCAAATAATGATGAAATCTATAGTATCCTAAGTATTTTAAAAAATTGAGGGTAATATAGCAATCCCAAAAATTTTTAAATTAACATTATTTAATTATAATTATTAAAAATTAAAAAATTATAATTAAATAATCTCAATTTAATAATTTTGAAACTTGCCACGTTACCTCAAAATTTATGTTTAAAGAGAGATTCATGTATGTATTAAAATTCAATTGGAAGTGTGTGTAATTTCACTAAAAGTCAAGAAAGTGTAATGTATTATCCTCTAATATTAATTTACTTGCATTTACATGGATTAAAATAAATTGCTTGTTTTTCAAAACACTATATATTAATTCTTTTTTTTTGAAAAGCTAGCAAATACAAATATCCTTTTCAATTTTTTTTTCCGTGGGAAAATGGGCAAATGTTCCTTTCCTTTGGCAACACGAAAGTGAAGTTTGGGCTTCAAGTGGCGTACCATTGATTGCTTTTAAGTGGTCCACACTTAGAAAGGGCTCATCATAATCTTATACGGGCTTCTCTTATTTAGAGTGGACCACTAATTCTTTCTTGATGCATGCTCAATTTTCCATAGGTCACTGGAAAATAAATATCTCCTTTTTGCATAGAAGAAAATGAATATGACACGATAAATTTCACATTGCGACTAAAGCACACACAAACACTTTCCACTGAAGTATTTTATTTTATTTTTAGTAAATACTGAAGCATTTTATTTAATGTTTGGGAAAATCAAATATAAATTTAGCTTGTAAGTATGAATTATTTAGAAGATATAATTTAAGAGTGAGATCAATTGATACCAATGTAAGAATTACACTCTTACATCAAATTCAAGCCATTTATTTTTATTTCATCCAATGATTATAAATAATTTTATTTAATAGTATAATTAGAATTTAATAACGAGAGAGAATAAGTATATTGACTCATTTAATTACCTTTTTTCTTTGTTTTTATCTTGCTTAATTACTTTAATTCTTTTTTTTCCTAAATTTTTTTACATTTTTCTTTTCATTTATCTAAATAAATGTGCAAACTTTTTATTTTTTTACTTGATTTTATAATAATATTTCTTGAATAAAATAGATGCCAATCAAAATTAAAAAAATATATTCTAAATATATTATAATATGATAAAATATTATAATTTACTAATTACTAATTTATAAATAACATATCAATGAAATAGACAACTATTCAAGAAATTTTATTGTAAAATAAAATCAAATTTAATTGCACAAATTTTCTTTTAGCATTTAAAATTATTTTGTTGACTTTTTTATTTTGGTTTTAAAAATTTTATAACAAGATTAACATGTTGGGTAAAAAAATTAACAATTTCTATTTTTTAAAAAATTAGGAAAATCATCAAATAAATAATGAATTATATATTAATTCTTTTTTACATTTAAAAAAAATATTATAGACAATTGCATATATATATATATATATATATATATATATATATATATATATATATATAATTATTATAGGACTAATTAATTGGATTTTGAATAAGAAGTAAAAATTAGTTTTGCTTTGTGAAGGTTATAGACATATTTTTCATATATTATTTTTATATAAATTAGTTTACTTAAATTATTATTTTTTATTCCATATTTCTATAGATTCATTAGATATATTTTATAATTTTATGTGACACTTTAATTATTATTAGTGAAAAGAATAAATGATTAAACTTTCTTATTCTCTCTCATCATTAAATTTTAATTGTTCTATTAAATTGGGTTATTTATAATATTGGATGGAATGAAAATAAATGGCTTAAATTCATTCTCAACGTGGTTATGCCACCGACAATCCAAATTTCTTCAGGTTTCCATTCCAACAGTTGACAATGAAGTGCTTTTCTTTGATTCTTTAATACTGTGCTTTTAATTTGAAGACTACTTTATCAAGATCCATTGTTTGCTGCCAAAAGTGTTTATATTTTTTAGTTTATGTAGTCTCTGCTTGCTGTTGGTTTTTAGAGTTTTTCTTATCTATTGTTGTCGTTCACAAATCCGGTACATCATTCTCGTTTTCTACTGTTGACAATTAGGGGTTTGTGCTGTTGTTGGCTGTTGGGGGTCGTTTGTGGGCAAGTCGAACAAATTAGTCAATATGAGGTTCTTGTTGATGACAATGCACATGGTGACAATTTATCCTAGAGAATGGTCTCAAATCAAAACTTTCGGAGGTCATCTGTTCTTTTCTTTAGTGTATCTTTTCAATATCAATTTACTACAACTATCTAATTACTTAATTTACTACCCTGCTCCTTGAATTTGAGGTTATTCTTGATTTTTGGAGTTAATTTTGTGCTATTGTGGATTTTCCTTAATCGACTAAGTGTGGTATTTTGCTTTGAGTTTAGAAGGGATTTACTATTATTGCAACTTCATTAGATAATCTCTTAGAAATTAGACCTTCATCTACATAACCATAAAGACATTTTCACTACTTAAGTGTGGTCCACTTTTACCCATGACTTCTATCTTAATTCCTGAAGGATTTAAGAAAAAGGAAAAAAATTGAAAATAATTGCATCACAAAAAATTGAAACCGAATTCCAACAATGATAAGGATGAAAAACTTTAGAAAGAGAAAAAATTGAAAATAAATGCATCACATAAATTCGCTCATTTGCATTTGCTGGTCAAGATTCTATTTGATTAGTTATAGTATTAGAATTGCAAAAATTTGAAGATAATTGTATTGATGAACTTGGTTCTCAATTATCTAATTTTAAGGAATGTTAACCAAATCATTCTTTGTTTTTGAGTATTGTAGCATCAGTAATTAGGAAAAAGTATCACCATAAAATTGTTATTATTAATGCCTATAACCAAGGTAAAGTTGCTACCTCAAACGTTGCTAATTTAGAAGTTCAAATTTAGGAATTGAAATTTATCGATGAAAGTTTGCTTCAAAGTCTCTAGAATCAATTTAATAAAAAGCACCAAATAGAAATTAATTTTAAAAATCTAAAAGAACAAAAGGTGCATTTTTAGAATCAATTATTCTCCATAAAAGTTTCCTAACTATAAGGTAGATTTATTATTTCAAATAATATGGTAAAAAAGTTTCTTCATGTTAGCCATTTTGGGGTTGTTGTTCATTAAAACACAAGAAAAACACATTTAGTTCATTTTAAGAAGGAAAAAGTTTGAAGGATTTGTACAAAAAGTTTGAAGGATTTGTACAAGGTGTAAGAAAGTTGGTCATTTTGATTTAAGCTCCAAGTCACCTCACCTAAAAGAAAACTTAATTGATACTTTTAGGTGTTGCCTTTTTTTATTTTCAATATCCTAAAGGATCTTCCTCATGTGGTAATGCAATTTAGTCCATTATAAATGCTTGCTAAACAATTGAAACTTCCACATCACAATCTATTTCATCTATATCTAACATTTCATTTAAAGGTAAAGTTTGAAAGACGTTAGCTATCATGACTTTAAAAAAATTACAACAACAACAACAATAACAGCCTTATCCCATTAAGTGAGGTCGGCTACATGGATCGCACGATGCCATTGAACTCTATCAAAAACTAAATTTTCGGTGATATTATTTACCAAGAGATCCCTTTTTATAATTTTCTTTAATGTCCTTTTTGGCCTCCCTCTGCACTTTTTTTCATGTGATTAAATCTTTTTACTGGTGCCTCTAATGGCCTTCTTTGCACATAACTAAACCACCTTAAGCGATTTTCTGTTATGTTCTCCTCAATAGGTGCCGCGCCAATATGCCTTCATATGTAATCATTTCATATCTTGTCCTTTCTTGTATGATTACACATCCATCTTAACATTCTTATTTTTGCTATCCCTATTTTTTACTCTTTATGTTCCTTTAGAGCCTAACATTCACTACCATAGGGCATAACTGATCATATAACAGTCCAATAAAACTTCCCTTTAAGCTTAGTAGATACTTTATGGTCACAAATTACTCCAGATGCCTTTCTTCATTTTAACCATCTAGCTTATATCTTGTGTTTGACATCTCCATTAATTTCCCTATCGCTTTGTAAAAAGGATCCTAAGTACTTAAATTTAGATATTTATAGTATGATATGCTTTCCAATTTTTATCTTCAAATCATTTCTATCTTACTTCTTGTTAAACTTGTAATGCATATACTCCTACTTAAGTAAAAACGCTTTGATTTCAAAGCCTGTCTCCAAAGCTCCAATTTATAGTTAACTTCTTTCCGCGATTCTTCAATCAAGACTATATCATCTGTAAATAGCTTATATTTAGGGATATTCTCCTATATGTCCCTAGTAAGAACATCTAAAACTAGATTAAATAAGTAAGGATTCAAAACTGAATCTTGATGTAGACCTATCCTTATAGTAAGTCCTTTGTCTCTCCTCCAGGAGTTCTTACACTTGTAATTACTCCACCGTACATGTCCTATATAGCTCGAATATATGTGACACAAACTCCTTCTTCTCCAGAGCCTTCCATAAACACTTCTCTTAATACCTGATCATAGGCTTTTTTTAGGTCAATAAAAATCATATATAAGTCTTTTTCTTTACTTTGATACTTTTTCATCAACCTTCATAGAAGATAAATAGCCTTTGTTGTAGACCTTTTTGGCATAAATCCAAATTAGTTCTCTATAATCTTAGTCTCGTCTCTTAATCTGTGCTCAATCACTTTTTCTCATATTTTCATAGTATGGCTCTTAAATTTTATTCCTCGATAGTTTGTATAGTTCTGAATATCTCCTTTGTTCTTGTATATAGGCACCAAAATATTCCTCCTCCATTCATTTGGCATTTTCTTAGACCTTAAAATCTCATTAAATAACTTAGTGAGCTAAAAAATACCTTGCTCTCCTAAATATTTCTAAACTTTAATAAGAATACCATTCAGACTAATGACTTTACCATTATTCATCCTATTAAGAGCTTCTTTTACCTCCCCAACTTGAATCCTATGATAATAAGCTAAATTTTATTCGTTCTCTTAGGTTTCTAATCCTTCCATATCCCTAGTCATTCCTTGCTTGTCATTGAAAAGCTTATAAAAGTACTTCTCCCATCTTTCTTTGATATCTTCATTTATAAGTAGAACTCATCCTTTTTCATCCTTAATACATCTTACTTGATCCAAGTTTCTTAATTTTCTTTTCCTATTTTTAGCAAACTTGTAAATATTTCATTCTCTATTCTTTGTTCCTAGATCTTGGTAAAACTCCTTAAAAACTTTAGATAGTGCCTCCCTTACTGCCTTTTTAGTTTCCTTCCTAGCCATCCGATACCTTTTTCAATTTTTAGCATTTCACACGTATGCAAAGCTTTAAAACATTCCTTTTTGGTTTCGACCTTTTCCTGCACACTTTCATTCCACTACCAAGATTCTTTATCTCTCGGTCCAAAACTTTTTGATTCACCCAAAACTGTCTTAGCAACCATCCTAACTTTCCTAGCCATCGCATTCCGAATATAGTTGGCATTTCCTTGTACTTCCCAATTACCTTCCTTCAATAATATTCTCTTAAAAGTCCTCCATTTCTCATCCTTGAGCTGTCACCACTTAATCCTTAGATTTATAACTTGTTATCTCTTCTTGTTATGGGTTTTAAAAAGAATATCAAGGATCAAGACCCTATATTGTGTAGTAAGGCTCTCCTCTGGAATCACTTTGCAATCCTTATGAATTTTTCTATTTGAGCTCCTTACCAAAAAGAAATTAATTTATGACTTTGAAGTTTCACTCTTGTACGTGATTAAATGCTTCTCTCGCTTCTTAAAATAAGTGTTCACAATCTTAAAATTATACACCATCGAAAAATCAAGAATGGATTGCCTCTCCTCATTTAGTGCTTCATAATTAAAACCTCCATGCGCCTCTGAAAAATGTCTTACCTTACTACCAACATATCTATTTAAATCCTCTCTGATGAAAATCTTTTCTTCTTGTGAAAATCCTTCAACCAATCCTTCTAGGTTTTCCTAAAACTTCTCCTTTAAATGTGTCTTCGATCCTATTTGTGATGTATAGGTACTAATAATATTGATAGTTTCTTGTACAACTATTAATCTTAAAGATAAAATTCTATCCTCCGTCCTTTTTACATTAACCACATTCTTTTTCCAATTCTTATCTACAATAATACTAACTCCATTCTTTCCTCTAAATTTTTCTATGTACCATAGTTTAAAACTTATAGTGTCTAGGTCCTTAGCTCTTTCTCCAACCTATTTAGTTTCTTGAAGACATATGATGTTAATCTTTCTTTGAATCATGGTGTCCACAACCTCCAAAGATTTACCTATTAACGTGCCAGTATTCCAAATACCAAACCTAATTATAGTCTCGTGGACTAGCATCTTTCCCACCTCCATCCAAAAAAATGTAAGGACCCTTACTCATTTAACACTACATCCGAGTGCCAAAGCAGCAGTTCTAACTCATTTGACACTATTTAAGAGTTAATGAAGTTTGTAGGTGTAAAAGAGCATTAAATTGAAATGAATATTCATAAGTCAATTGTTCAAGCTAAAGTTTAACCATCGTTTACAATATAGATTTTTCTTGAAAGATGTATTTGAAGGGATTAAAGGCTTACATCATTAATTTCAAAATAATGTTTACAACTTTGGGTAGCCAAGGAAATCATATTTTGTTTAATGCTACACATGCTACTTATACTTTTTGTGGATTTAAAAAAAAGGAGATTATTTAGTAATAATTCAGATATCAACATATTTGGAAAGAAATCATCCACTAAGATTAACCTCCTACCGGTTAGGATATGTTTTACTTTCTTTTATCTTTTGTATGTTTATTTTCTTTTTGTAGGTATGTACAAGTTCTAGTTTAGGTTAATGGTATATGTTAGGTACATGTATTTTCTTTCTATTGTATTTATATCCAATGTAATGAAGTATAGATTATTTAGTAGTTGTGGCATATATGGATGATTTAATTTAAAAGTTGCTAATAATCATAAGAAAAAAAGGTCTATTTTCCTAGTGTACTCACTAATTACAAATTTCCACTCTCTCTCTTATTTCTTTTGGTTTCTATGTACTTTGCTCAAAGGTAGCAAATGACTTTTTGAACGAGATTGCCTAAATCTTTGAAAATGGCCTATAAGATCATAGAAAATAATCTAAAATGCACTATTTTGCTAGATCTATTTATTAATATGTCATCATATAGTATATTCTAGGGATTATTAATATGATATATGATCAAATTTGGTAATGTATTAATTTACTATTATATTAGTAATGCACTATAAAATTTCCTTAAGATTATATAGAAATTCTATCATGTGAGAGATTCTTTTAAAAGAATTATAACTCCATTTTAGTGTATTTTTATCTTGGGTTATAAGCATATAAAAATGACATATTAGCTCAAGAGCTTGTTGTTTTAGTTAAAAGAAGAAAGGTAAAGGTGGTTTAATGGAAATTAAATAAAGTTGGGAAATAGGACAAGTTAACCCAACTCGATTTGTTGCGGGCTAGGCTACAAATTATACAGGCTATAAAATTGGAATTTCTTATTTAGTTCTATGTAGCTTGCATATAAATGGGTTGGCTTGCAATTTTTTTAGAAGTTTAAAATATTTTAAGTTTTTAGACTTTTAAATAATAAAAAATTGAAAAAAATTCTAAAACACCACATACTTACTAATAAATGAGTCATAACACATTTAATATCTATACATAATCTTAAAAAAGTACTATAAAAATAAAACACCTATAAAATAAAAATAGCATTTACAAATAAATTATAACACAATCCTATATAACCAAAAATACGAGAAATGAGTGTTATTTTATTTAAATTGAGAATTTAAACCTATAAAAAAGTAAAAAATTAAGAATTAAGAAAATATATGTTAACTTGGCCTAGTCATGAGTTAGTCCATAAGCTTTAATCCATTTAAATAACTTTAAAATTAAACTTAACATTTAAAAAGCATATGATAAGATAGAATGGACATTCATATGTATAATCTTACAGTTATTTAGATATTTAGGAAAATTTATTTAATGGATATCTAAAAATGTTTTTCCATACTTTCCTTTTTGATCTTGTTCAACGGCAAACCTCATAGCAGATTTATTCTTTCATGATGTATACATTAAGGGAATCTTATATCTCTATATTTATTCATATTATGGTTTGAAATACTATTGTAACCCCCTAGAAAATCAGGATTTATTTGATTTATTTTATTAGGATTTTCTTATACGTGGTAATTATGTAATTTATTATGAATGCATTTAAGGTAAGAATTGAACTAAGAAAAGTAAGTTTTTATAGTAAATATAGGAAGAATTAAATTGAATTGAAGTCAGTGTGAAACTAGAATTAAGTATGTGTGTATGAGAAATATTTAGGAGCCTTCATTCCAATTTTATCCCTTATTCACCTTTAAATTACAAAATTATCCCTAAGAATACCCATTAATCTTTTATCTCCTTGGAACCATCTAGAACCCTTTATTACTCCAAATAATTGACTTCCTCCCTTATCATCTTCCTTAAGTTTTTTTAAATTAACTCTATTAATTTATGGTAAATTTGAGTTAAAAAACTTCATGATTAACATTTTCTTTCTTCAACCAAGATAATTTCAAGTTAGTTCATGATTTTGATTGAAAAATCTTCTTAGATTTTATTATGAAAAGTGTTTAGGGATTTTAACTAAAACCTCATTGATTTGGTATTGTTTTGGCAAACTAACTTTTCTTTAACTTTTCCTCATCTCTTTCATTAATTTGTAAGCAGATAATTTACTTAAATTAAATGATCTTTACATATATTTGTTATTTAAGATATTATGTTACTCTTTTGAGAAATTAAGGACTTATAATAAAGAGAATGTGTTGTAGTGAGAATTGTTGACATTGGTAATGTGAAAATGACTTTAGATGTTAAGTTTATGTTAGATTTTAGTTAAGTTACTAGGCATGGATTAGATTGAGACATAATGACCATTTATACAATATTTCTTGCTAAAAATCCATATCCTTGCAAGTGATACTTGAATATAGTACTAAAATTCACTTTCGGGTGCTTATATTTAGGTATATACTCAACTGTTCATTAAAATTTACTTTTTGGATGGCCTTACTCAAATATATACTTGAGTATAGTATCCAGAGTTGCATTTGAACAATCATACATGAGTACATACTTGATTATGAGGGTTAAAATTTATATTTGGACCCCTATACTGAGTATTAACCCTATAAGCCTATTTTAATTATTTTATGATAATATAAATTAATATATGCTTGTGTAATTTCTATAATTGCATATATAGTCTTAGTATGGTATATATTACATACAAATAATAATATTTATGATTATTGATGGTGGAATTCCTAAGTAGGAATGTAATAAATTATGAAATAGGAATGTGTTATAGATTGGTAATGTGAAATGAATGGATTGTTATAGAAATTTTATGAAATGATATTGACATTGAAAATAGTTTATGAACAACTAAAGTGATTGGAGGAATAAGGATAGATTTGTGAATAACCAAGAATGAGGGAATCATAAGGTGGTTTAATTATTTATTATATTTATGATTTAATTATTTTCTTAATTTATTATTTGTAATATTACTATTATTCTTTAATATTGTTATGGATAATTATGCTTATTAGGTAAATAATTTGTTTATTGAGCTATAACTCTATTTTTATTAAAAATGTTGTATAGATATACTTGTAGGATATTTTCCACCTCTATTTTTAGCTCAATAATAAAAGCTTCCTTAGAGTATTATTGTGAGCAAATATAATTAGGATAGAATATGAGTAAAGGTAGTTTTAGGCCTTGAAAATAATTTTATACATATTTTCATTTACATAAAATTTAATTGTAGTTATTTTGAAAAATATTTATAAAAACATCCTTATTTTATAGAATACTATTTAACGGTACCAAGTAGGGTTACTTGGGCTTGTGGAAACCATGAAATAGGTTCTACACTGATCATAGTTAGGTGAGTCATGACAAATACCTTATTGATCCTATTCAACGGCATCCCTTATGACAGATTTACTCTTTCATGATGTATACATCAAGTGAATCTTATATCTTTATATTTATTCATGTTATACTATAAAGTACTAACTAGAATATTAATTAGAGCTAAAAAACATGCAAATTGCATAGATTAAAAATTTAAGAGTAACTTCTTTATTACCTTATTTGATATTCATAGATGACATCATCATATATTTCTTTAAACAAATAGATTAAAGGCAAAATGACATATGAGGATTAGTTAAGTCAATTTGTAAATATTTATAAGTAATGTATTTTCTATTCACTTGATACTACTAAAGGTACTGATTAGTGATATCTTTAATATTTTACACATGAATGACATTAGTAATGATGCTAAATACTTGAGGAAACCTATATTCCTCACTAAAAGTAAAACTATAGACTTCAAATGCCTTATTGGTAAGGAATTGCCAACTAAGATATATTATTAATGAAATTCACTTATTGAAATGTTTTGGTGGAATGTAAATAAAAATAAAACATGTTACTATACTTTTGTTAATTGGCAGTAGCTATACTATCTAAAAAAGTTAGATGAGCTAGGTTTCAAGAGCTTTATGTACATAAGTGAGCCTTTTTTGATAAAACTAGTGTGACAATTACAAGTAAACAAGATAAAATTATAGCTTTTAGAATTTCAAGCCTAATATTTACAAGTTATTGATTTATTAATTTCTAATTCCTTTAAATAAGGATCCTGATTTTGAGGGAATCATAGAGGTAATTTAGTCTTTAAAATTGGAGGGTGATCTGTGAACATATCAAGTAACCTTTATATAATTAAAGGCTTATGGTTACTTATTTGTTAATAACTTCCATCCCCTTAGTTTCCCTTAAGTATCTATTAATTTATATGTTAAGGATTTATAGATCCTAAATATGAAAATTTAGAATGAAGTGATAATGAGGAGTATATTCATAAAAGAGGATGTGAATATGATTATTGAATTTAGATCATTACAAAATGATGAGAATAAGTTGGTATAGCTTTCGCAATCATCAAGGTAATTCCTAGTGAAGTTCATATTTTGTGCTTAAAACTTGTATTACTTCAATCAAAATGAAGCTTACATTGAGCAAAAGCTTGGCACTTTAAAATATACTACAAATTAAAGGTTATGCTTTAGAGATTTACTTATGATACTTACCTACAAGAGTTTATATTCAACAATTTGCCCACTTCTCAAATATGTCTTACCTATTTTGCCATTTAACAATCGAAATTAACTCACATATGATGGTAACTTATGATATTATTAAGCCACTTTGATTTAGACTTTTAGGATTACATTCATAAATGTATAAAATTATGACTAGCTTATTCCTTTCTTTTGTTAGGATGTGTTTTATAAAAAATTCTCTTAATAACCATGTCATAGGATGACAATATAATTTTTTTCTTTGATTTTTGTAAGTATTACTATCAGTTTTTATAACATGTATATATTATTTATTACTTTAATATCTTTAATTTTTTAACCTAACTAAATATACGAAATTGTTACCATTGGGATTTTTTTATGCTGGAATATTATTTTTTATCACATAAATATTAAGATAGGACTTTAATATTGTATTAAGTGTATAATATGGTTAGATGCTGTTTATAATTAGATTTAAGAAAATATTGCTTTAGGTGTGAAGGGTATAGGCGAATAAACTAAGCATTAGACTTTAATTATTTAACTCAAGTTGACATATTATGTCAATTTTTAGATAGGAAAGGATGTCAATTTTCAATGACGGTTTAAGAATCAATGTCTTAAATAAATAATAATGTTGGCTATTAAACTAAAAATTGGCATTATAATATATCTTCCATGACTATAAAATTGATGTTATATATCAATGATTTAATATTATATAGGCACTTAACATGTCAACTTTCTTTTAAAAAAGAAAAATTGATGTAGTTATTATTTTTCACATTAGTTAAGGAACTAATGCCGAATATTCTAACATATAACGTTGCTCATATATATGTCGATATATAATCAATGTCTAACATGTTGGTTTATAATCAATATCTAACTTGTTAAGTAATTGACATTGTTTAACATTTTTGTAGTAGTGTAATATAGCTACACGAAGTAAGATCATCTCATTTCCTTTATATGTAATGAATATGTTTTTCCTTTTTAAATCCTGCTAATGCTTTGTAGTAATTGCAATTTCATTAGTTCCTTAATCAATTGTTAGAGGTTTTCTTTTACTAGATCTATCTTGTCTTTCTTTTATCTTTTTAGTCATTTGGCATTGTTTGTTGTCTTTCTTATTTACTTGTAAAATATTTTTTTTTGAATAGTTTAAAATTTTGTTGTTTGTAGGTTAATATTTTTTTTGTAGATATTGATTTGATTTTTTTTAGACATCAAAGTTTGGATGATGAAATAACTATATTTTGAAGATAAAAAATGAAAATATTTTTTTAATTATTTTTTATTTTTAGGATGAAAATTTCTATCCTATTTTTTTAATTTTTGGAATGGGAGTCTAATTTTTCAAAAAAAATAAAATTTCTTATTCCTAACAAAAATTTCATCTTTATTTTAGAAAAAAAATTAAATTTTTTTCATTTTATTGATGGAAAATTTATTTGGTGAGATAAAATTTATTGTCATAAATTTAGACAAAAATAAAAAATTTCATCGCAAAATTGTTGCAATGAAATTTATTTTTCTAATTATTATCTCAAATACAAGTTAAGGTAAAATTTTTTATTTTAATTTTTTTTTTGGGTAAAGGAATTAACTTCCTAAATACACCAATATTATATTGCTAACTAGAGAAAGTTCGTGAGATATTTTAGGCACATATTTGAGAGTGATTTAAATACTTTGTATTTTGTCTTTAATTTTTTAATGGATTTATTTATCATCTTTACTCATAAAATAGCTTAAAAGTTGAGTTGCATTAAATATTTGTGTTTTGTGACTTTCTCATTTATTTGATTTGTCGCATTGATGATTTTCCAATATTACTAAACATTCTTGGGTTATGTTTTGATATATGCTTAAAAAAATTGTATCAATGTTTTTATACTCATTTTAAAGAATTTTTGGCAAAATGATTATTATATAAAAAATGTAGGACTCAAATTACATCAAAATTAGAAAAGTAATTTAACAAAAAATGATTATTTTGACACTTAGTAAATTGAAATTTTGACTTACTAAGGCAAACAAGAGGAGAGATGGTTACTAATTAGTTACTCCAAATAGTTATAGAAAGTTATCAGAAGTTGAACATAATTTTGCATTAGACACATGTCATTATGTCAGTACAAGTGTCATTCCAAAGGTTACTTAACAAATTGCATAAAATAGTTTTCATTATAACTACTCGATAAAATAAAAATAATAGGAGGAAATAGAAAAGACCTTTGGCCATTCAAACAATCATTCGTGTGATCATGATTTATCAATAGGTTTGTGCATTTGGATATTTGTTCAAAGCAGGATCAACATTGTATTTGCATTCGTGAATCCAGACATAACAAGATCAATTTGGATCAAACTCTTCTATAGTAAGTAAGGTATAATTTTAACTAGTTTATTTCTTTCATGGATCCGTTAATAAGTTTAAAAAATTTTAAATTTAATCGTTGTGTATATTGATATGAAACCTAACAATAACAACTAGATCCATTATAAAAATCATAAATTTCAAGCTAAGAGTACAAGATTAAACCTAAACTCCTTCAAAATCTCATATTTTCTAAAATCTAGAATATCTATGAAATTAATCAAAGGTTTAAGTAGAATACTATTCACTAATTAGATGAGGACAATTTAAAGTGGCCCTGTTGAATATTTGAGCAATTAATCATCAAGAAGAAGGAAATTTTCAAATGAGGGCATTGATTTTCCTCCAAGCTTTTTTTTGACCAATTCAAGAGACTTTTACCATGAAAATAGTAGAAATTAGGCAAGGAAACCTTAAAAGGGATGAGAGATAAAAAGTCCTTACATTAATTGCTTGATCTTGATTGAGTTTTTGTTTTCTCCTTTAGAACTCCTTTTGGAGGAAAATTTGATGAGTAAAATAGGAGCGAGAAGGTTTTGGTAAATAAAAAGAGTGAATTAACTTTAGAAAGAAAAAGGAAAAAATTATATAATTCTTCTAACTTCTTAAAATTATCATATTTCATAAAATTATATACATTATTTCCATAAAAAATTAGCATTAACATTTGACATTATTAGGTCATCTTCTAGAATATTTATTTCTTTTCTCTTTAATCTACTCACATACTAATTACTTGACAATGTCAATTATGTCTTAAATTTACACTACTAAATCCAAGTGCCCTCGACATTCTAGCTAGTTCAAATTGTTCTAATGTTTCCTACCTCTAATATTTTCTACTACATAATAGACTAACACCTTATTAATTGTAATGCTATTGGGTGTGACATTTTACATTTACTCATTTTCACTATAATTTCTTTATCCATAGAAGTGTTATCTTTACTTGTTTATTGTAAGGATTCACTTTATGAGGGTCAAATCGATAATATAATTTTTGACCCTAGATAATTATGTACTTTTAGAACTTTTTTCATTAAATGTTATAATATTTTATATAGAAATTAAAAGAATTATTGTAAATTTCTTAGTTGTAATTTTGAATGATAGAGTTACAATTTTTTTACATTTGTTACGTGTAAAATTAGTGCCTAATTGTAATTATTTACAAAAAAAACTTAGTTAATTATCGAAAATACGACCTAAAGTGACAACATACATGTTATTGTTTTATGGGAAAAAAAATGCTAGGGCAAGAATTATACACTTTTTTTATGGCCAATTTTTTAAAGTGATAAAAATGTTGTTACTTTATTAGCAAATTTTACAAAGCGAAAAAATGACATTTTTTAGGGTGCAATATGTCATCATTTTAGAGTTAAAAAAACTTTAAGCCTTAATATGATTACATTTATTATCGCTTTACTTGAACTAATTACTATATAGGAATCAAAGGTGCTTTTTTTATGCTAGGAGTTTTATAATGATGATAATGTTATCACTTTAGGGGTTTCAATTTATGAGGAGATGCACATTGACTGCTTTTCCTTATAGTGATGGTAATGTTGTAGGTTTAGGTGGAAAATATTGTCACTTTAAAGTGGTAAGAAAATAAAGTATCATAACTAGCCCAGGCAAATCTATTATGATAATTTTATTAAATTTTAAAGTAATAATATTTAAGATGTCATCACTTTAGATTCTAAATATATCATTTTGCAGCACTATCCTTTCCCTTATTTTCTGCGTGATTTTCCTCTATTCTCTCTAGTAAACATCTACTTCTTTAATGAACTAAGGTAGTTTCTCTTACTTTTTAGCTAAATCTCTCAACATTTTCACCTTCCTCCTTTATTTTACTTTTATTTGTATCATTTTTTTAGTTTTTTCCTTCCATATTTCATTGCATTAGTAGCGATTTGAAGTAATTCTATCTTTATTACAAGATGTTTATTTTGTATAAATGTAATGGTGTCTGTGCTTATGAGTTCACTATTGTCAATTTATAAGGAAGTATTTTCTTAGTGAACATGCAGTTAATATGATTTGGAATATGAAAATGAGCTATAAGTTTTAAGATTGTCTTACTTTACTTGTTGATGTAAATTTCTCTCATTTATGCTAATGTAACAATTTTAGGCTCTTGTCATGACCTTAATTAGTATGACTAGTATGAGACCTGCTATCTAGTTTTCATTAGCCTAATTCAATTTTTTACCTTAATCCTAGTTAATTAGTTGAAATATGCAATAAAAGGAAATAGGTTACACTTAAATAAAGTCACATAACAAATGAGAAAATTAAAAATGTTTATATTCCTCCCAAAATGAGGATAAGCTAATATTTCTACTTAAAGAGGTTTAGTTTAAAATTTCCTTTACCAATTATCTTTTTTCAGAATGAGGCAAAAAATCTACTAACATATCAAAATATTTGGCATTATCAAACCACATTAGAAAGCATGCTAGCAAGCTTAACTCTAAAGAAGTGGTGGTAGAGGTTTGATTTATATTTCTATAAAATAAAATATGGAAGAGTGAGTTAAAGATTCAGTAAGCAAAAACTTTAAGAAAAATAAATATAATAATATAATAATCTCACCCGCCAACTCATCCTCTCATAAAGCTTAACAGATAAAACATTTAAATTCATCAATTCATACATAAATAGCCACAAGAGGCTCAAATATAACTATATTAATGCTATAACATCATAATGATATAGCTAAAGACATCTAAATCACAATTTCATAATGCAATATATGGTAATTAAATATAAAATACATATATCTATCATATAACTTTTAGGTCAACTTTGTATCTTTTATACCCTTTCCATCTTTATCTCTTTAAGGTCACCTTATATCATTTCCACCTAATACTGGGAATTAGTTGTTTGATGTTCACATTGCCCCCTTCACATTCTCAATTCATAATTTGCTCAAAACTCTCATTTCTTATGTTGAGCTATAAGCCATACTCATCATATTAATCTAATAATATCATACTTCAATGCATAGTTACACAGCCTATTCTATTGTATAACAATAGTACAAAATTATTCATATCATGCATTATATCATTTAATGGCTGATATCATCACATTCAATATGTAATATTACCATAAGTGCTTTAACTATAACTTTAATTATTATATTCTTTAATAATGTTCACATTTTTAAATTTCAAACATCACATACCTTTTTACATGGTCACATAATTCAATTTATTTTATTAATAATGTATGTGTATGTATATATATATATTAACTCATTTTGTTTTGATCCTTGAATAATATTTTACAAGTGACTTAAGATTTACAAATGGGTTATCCATTAAACTTGTTATATATGAAAATAAACTCAATTAAATTTTTATTGATTGGTCTTTTACTTAAAATGGTTAAAAACTTAAAAGGGTTATGCTTTTTATGAGATAGACTTAAAAATTTAATTTTTCACAATTCTTAATTTTTGACCTTTTTCTTACTATTTTAGTAATATACTAAAATATGCATAAGATATTAATGTGAAACTAGTTCCATCAAGTAGCTTTTCTATGGTATATAATTTGTTAAAAATAAAGGTAATATAATTGATTATATAATCTAGCATAAAGGTTTAGAAAGCAATTCTAATGCTTATAATTGATCATATAGTTAATTATTAGCAACAAAAAATCTCCATAGGGTCTTAGTCAACTATATAATTGATTATAAAACTCTAGAGGCTATGTAGTCAATGATGGCCTTGGATTTTATATAGATTTCTTACAAAATCACTATTTATCCATCCCGAATTCATCCCAAATTCATTTATTTCATGCTAAACCTTAACCAAGCCATAAATGTCATTAAATGTCATTTCTATACATTAAAACCTATCATTTAATCCATCTATTTTAATGCATATAATCATTATTCTCAACCTTGATCATTATTTTGTTATAAAAGCAACAAAACTCATTAAAACAATAATTTAGTAAGAAACTTAGTGGAATACTACTCATCTAGTATGAAGAAGGATGTTAGGAGGTGGATTTCATGCTTCTTAAGCTAACTACATCAAAATCAAGAATTTTCCTCAGTTTGGATTCAAGTTCCCCTTAAAACCAAATTAACTTCAATCCATCATAAGACTCAAGGAAGATAAAGAATGAACTTAACAATAATGATGACCTTACCTTGATTAGATGAAAAATTCGAAGAAGATTAATGCTTTTCTTATTAAACTTGAAAAGATGAGGGAAAAGGTTTAAAGAGGAGGAGAGGAAATAAGAGAATTGTAGGAAATTTGAGAATTTTGAAAATAGTCCCTAAATCTTCTTTAGACTTATAGAATCACTTATAACACCTTAAAACTTTATACTTTTATACTTACTAAATTTTTCTCATCTATTTTTTACAAAATCCTTACCTTTGGATTTACTAAAAATATCAACTTTTATTTTACATTATAATTTATTTATATTTATTCATTAAAATTTTTCTTATACATATATCATTTCTATTTCAACTCAAATGCATACTGAATATTCTAATTATTCCCCTCACTAGATAAAATTCTAATTCATTATATTTTGAAAAAGGTGTAAGAATATTTCCCTTTTTAAAAGAATTCATCCTCAAATTTGTAAAGTAAGTAAATCCTTTATTCTAAGCAAAATGTATTAATGTTTTTTTTATATTTAATGGAATAACCTAATTATCATGAGAAATTCATCAAATAACCTTACTCCACTAATTGCCATTAATACTCCTAAAGTCAAAATGGTTTCAATCTTAATGGAATTGTATTATACTTTATTTAAACACCATTATTAATAACCTTTTTACTTGAAGCTTAGTTATAAATTCTAATTCTAAACATTTAACATTATATGTAGTACCTATATCTATTAATTTATTTCCTAACATGATTTGTCTAACTAGATACTATCACACAAAATCATTTTATATTGTATATATATAACAACTTTACTAAACCTTATCTCAAGTTCTGAAATTACCAACAAATCGCATTTTAATCATGTCTGATAACTTATTATAAGAGGTAGAGGGAAGATTACATCCTCGAGAGGTTTAGGTTATCATATACTTATAGTTCTATCATGAACTTTCTAACTCTATAAAAAAGACTCTTATCTTGACTTAGATACCTATCATAATATAGCAATATAAGGATGTGAGAAATTTAATTAATATAGTTTTCATAACCAAATTATATGACTTTAGCACTTAGACAAGTGAGATTTAGGAATGCATGTGTCTTTCATATTTAATACATATTTATCTATTCTAGGTTAAAATTACCTTTTATGAATTCTGAACCACCAATAAATTCTTAATTTCAATTATCTCTCAACATTCACCTAATTAACCTTTTAGCTTGGTTGAATGGGTTTGTAATTTTCTTATTTTTTTTTCTTATCATATACGTTCCTTTCACTTAATCAACTTGTGAATGTTAAATTAGCTCTCCTAAATTATGAATTAGCACATATTTTAATATGTATCTATTTGAAATGTTTTATTTTGAGTTTATCGCTTACATTCTTTAGAAAACTAAGATCACCGATCTTCTTAATCTAAGTATGTACATCATCACCTTAGTCCTAGATTACCAAAATTTGAAGCTTTAACTTATACCTAAACGACCTATATAACTATATAATTGTAGGCTTAATACAGTTTACTTATTTACCCTTATATAGGGACTAATTAATACTTCCACAATCATATCCACTAATATGTATGTATAACCTTTGTTATGTAATTTCCCTCATACCTAAGTATATAACTTTGCACTTTCCATCTTAAGTAACCTTTATGGTTTGTTTAATATCCATTCCTCAATGGCATTAAGGTATTTGTGCTAAGAATCTAACATTAAAGTCAGTATTCACTTTCTAATATGAAGATTCATATTATAAGCTAATACTTCTACTTACCTAAAATGACACACTTGTACTTATTAGTTATCCATAATACCACCTTAAGTTGCTTGCCTATTCTAATAGTTTAGGTTAGCATTTTGACCTTATTTAAGATCATATTTATTTATTTTCCAAAGGTAATACCTCTAATTGTACCTTTTATAACAATTTACTAATTACTTTTAAAATTCCTAATTCTTTCCTTAATGAAACTTACTATGATAAGTTACTTAATTAATTTGTAAAAACCTATTTCTAGCCATATCTAGGAGAATTTAGGTTTTGCTAAGTATTTTTAAGGTTAGTAAACTCATATCATTACTCCATATTTCTTATTTTAAAATTAGTCATTGTGGTAAATGACTTAGATATGATTTTCTTATTACATTCTTCCCACACCATTTGTAAAAATAACTTTCTTGGCCTTTATAATAGGAAGTTTTAACAAAGGAGAAAAGGTCCCTAGAAAATTCTTACTAACCTATTAATGTTTAGAAATTTAGAAGTATCTATGGAATTTACCTTGAGACTTATGACTCGAATTTAAGCAAACATGAATTTACAATAATCTCAATCTATATCATAATTACCAACACTATAATGCTTGGTCACTTAGTCATCCCATGCTAAAATGGTTTCTCAATTTTTGAGGTGTTTATGTTTATATTTTGATAGCTTCATTCCTTCATATATATCTTGAATTCCTTAATCCATATAAGTTATTAGTCTTTGTTACCTCAAACTTTACATTTTCATTCTTACATAGTAACCTAATTTCTTTAACGTATTATCTTTTTCTTATTCATGTCATGTTTCCCCTAACTGTCATAGTTTACTTATATAAAGTTCCATGAAACTATCTATTTTTCTAATTATTGTACTTCAAAGCCTCAATCTAACTTTCTTGGAGCAAAGTTCTATGTTTTTACCTTATAAAAGGTCTTTACACTACTACTATTAATTTAATTTGCTTATATCTTGACTTAAACACTATCTTAAATCTATACTTTCTTTATTTATGACCTTAACAATGTATTCATATACCATTTTGTAATTTAATTTAGCATATACTTTTAGTCACCTCTATGTTACTATGGTAAGAATCACATGCCTAATATTGGCCTAGTTACATATTTCACTAAAGGTTAAATCTTACTTTTTTAGTGTCATAATCACTTCAATACTAATGAGATCCTCTTTCAATCATTATCAATCATACTCACCTAAAGGACATAAAATTTATATAATTTGTTGCATTTATACCATTTTAGTTCCTTTGTATATCTCATAGGGACTTTAAAGAGGAAACTTAACTATTTTTAACCATACTCTTGTAGTTCTTTAAAAACTTTTAGATGATTGATAGTTTGATAAACCATTAATTTTATAATTGTAATTTTCATTACCCATAAATCTACATTTTCTAAGCTAAAATTCCTATTTTCTATGCCTTTGGGTCTATCTAAAATTCGTATAAAGCACTAATCCAACCACATAATTTACAACATTATATGATTTATAGTTCTTCATTAGACCACTCATTAAAAACATTCTAAAAGGTTCAACTTACACTTTTCTGCAAAGTAGTTAAATTTTGTGTAGCATTACCCTTCACTCTAAGAACCTAACCTTCATCATTAGTCATCAAATCAATTGTAGTAAATGAATTCATGTCTCATAACATATATAACCTAATTATTATTAGCATTTATTTAAACTAACAATTTCTCACAATTTACTTCGAAATTACTACTATTAGGTTTTTTTCTTATTTCTTAAATGATCGTAAGTATGTTTAGTCATATCCTTACTTTTACCATTTTAACACTATTTAAACTTAATTTATCATATCTCACTAATTATATTTTATTCTCTCATCACAATTCTCACGATCTAATCCTAATTGTGATTAACATGGAACCTAATACTGATTCCCATAAGTTTTAACATTATTTACTTTAATTTACCTAATAGAAATTTCTATGTTTCTAAGGGGACTCAAAATTCATTTTAAATTTTATAGAAAAATGGATAGAGTCTCATTTATTTTTCAATACTTTTCGAAGGTCACACCCCTTATAATATAAAATCTATATATATTTTTAGATACAACAGCATCATATGCACAAATAAGACCACACAAAACTTATACATAGATAAATGATTCAATGCATTTAACATTGAATTAACAATATCTATATCACATATTTTGATATAATCCAAAAGAACCCCAACTATCAAATTTCTAAACCAAGTAGTCTTTGCTTTTTATAGATGTAATGAAGCTTAAAAGTACTTAACCTAAAAATATTGAAAAGAAAATAGAATGAGTTATAAAAACTTAATGACCACATATATTTACCACTACTTTACAAAAAATTAACTTTATAAAAATATATACACATAACAGTTACAAGCTAATTGTGTATTAATTTAAAAACTATTAGTGAACCCATTCTCCTAGATTTCTAAAATATAAGAAATCAAATCTTGAAATAGGAGTTCACTTACACATGATTTAAACTTTATATCTCACATTACAATTTATAGAAATCTCAACCACCCGGTAGTATACAACATTGTTAACATATCACACATTATACATTCCAAGTAGGATCACAATTACAAATAGCTATTAAGACTTAAACACAAATAAATCATCTTAATCACACTAACAGTAATATTTAATCCTAGACAATTTTCAATATCACATCATATTATATGTCCAATTATAGTAAACATATATGTGGTTGCTTTTTTATTTCTAAGTTAATTTTACATCCTTCTCAACTATTTACTAGAAATTTTCCATTTGGCTTTCAAAGCATCGCTCTATTATAGTTCATAATTTCCAATGTCATTACTTTAGTACAGTTCAGAATTTTCAATGCCATCCATGGTAGGATTTATAGATAATATACATTTAAGAGCTCAACTCTCATATCACAATTGTTTATAAAAACTTTAATGCAAAGTAACTAATTCATCGCTAGACAATACCAAGCACATAGTAGTATATCCATGCATATACAATAATGTTGTTATGTTCTCCTATACAGCCATAATATATTGATATTGTTGAAACTCAATTACAATTCATCATTAGGTAGAAATATCACCAGCATGCTTTCACTATGCAAGGTCAATTATCATTCCCTTAAATAGCTAATTGTACTTATACCACGTAACTGAGTGTACATATGAATATTTACTTATACATGAATATAAAATCTATACTATTAATAAGAAAAATATAATTTATAATATTGAAGTATCTTTTATTAAGATATTAATCTAGGATGAGATATATATACTCTTTTGCTTTCACCTTTTATTTTTTTCTATTCATCAATATACGATAATAAATTATAATTATATGCATATTACTTATTTTCTTTCCACATATTTCAAATCTATATTCCAATCATAATGTAATAGTATTCCATATTATTTGCTTCTTATATTTTCCAAATCTTATATTCTAGCTTTCTTTACGTTTTTGATATTAACTCACAAAAGCAACATAGGTTTATATATATAAAATGATATTTGTATCAACTTATACAAGAAAAAATATTAAAATGTAACACCGTTAATAAACTTTATTCCTATCACTTTATCAGCTTATATCATTACTTCCTTATGTTTTGAGAGCTATCATAAAGAAATCAAAAGCTTCCATAAATAAAGGTTTCCTTAAATCAAGCTCTAAGCACTAAAATGTTAAAACTTTATGCCATGGGAATATTCTATTATTATCATTTTATAAAACTATATACTTGCATTTCTATAATCCTAGATGTATCTCAAGAGATTATAATTTATATATATATATATATATATATATATATATATATTCTAAATATTTTTCAACACTTAATAATATGAAGATTAATAATATAAGAACTCTATTCATGTTATTTTAACATTCTACAACATAAAATTATAGTTTTTTTCTAAGCCATCATCATTTATTTAAAATTTGTACAAATGGGATTTCTTGGATCAAACTCAAAAATTTCACAATATTAAGATATAATAGTTCATTTTCACTCTAATCCTACTATTTCAACAATTTATATCATAAGACCTTAATTTTCTAAGCCATTACTGTATATTTCAAACATATACAAAATGGGTCTTTCTTGGTTTTAATATCAAATCATCATAAATATTAAGATTTTATAATATAAACAAGTTTATCTATTCATGAAATACTTAGCCTTAGCTTCGCTAATGGTGGAATAGTGTCAGAGTGCTAGTAGATCAAAGTAGAATCATAGCTCTCCTGTTACTATTTAGATGTTAGATTGGGCGGCTTCTGTTCGCACCATGAGTTGCTAGAGTTAAGGAGAGCATGCTGGAAACTTGAGCAGTAAGTGGTGTATTGAAGAAGCAACTTATGGTGGTAGTAGAAGCTATAAAAGAGCTCGGCTCATCAATTTTACTATAACACCAAAATCGTAGCTCCTTTCGTGCATAGCTAGTTAGACGTCACAGGAGGAGGGCATTACCTGTAATGGTAACCATTAATGTTGGTAACGGTTCCATCTTATGTAGCAACAAGGATGGCATTTTAGAGAGAGAGAAAAGAGAAAATAAGAGGGAAAGAGAGAAAACCATAAGCTGAAAGAAGTAGCAAGCAAAGTAAAATAATAAAGGGCAAGGTCAGTGGAAGTGAGGACAGAGAAGGAAACTAAATAAAAGAAAGAGGGAAGAGAAAGAAGATACAAAAAATGAGCTTTGGGTGATGATTTTATGCATTGTGATGTATCGTAAGCTTATATTTCCCTTTAATCTTATCCACCCATTCTTATTATAAAAGACCCACCATTCAAGTCATAAAACTTGTTTTATTTAAAATATCATTTCATGTATTTTCAATCCTCCCCTATATATATATATATTTATATATATACATATATTGTAATAGACTAACAAATCTAAAAGTCCTAAAAGAATTATTTCAAGTTTTCATAATTTTCAAGAATAATTGACTTGTTTCAAACATTTAATTCCATAAATCCTTTCACTCATAAACATTAAAATTATTTTCAATATGTAAAAAAATTCTCATAGAAAATATTTAAATAAGCCTCAAATTAATAATAATCATTTAAAAATAAATCTATTTCAAACTTCCATAACCCTTAAAAATAATTTATTGAATGTGAATAATTTATTTTATAAATCCTTGCATCCTTATTTACTAATCTTATTTTCACCTTGCGAGAAATCCCTTGTAAAAATAACTTTAAACTAGTCTTGAATCAATAATAGCCACATAAAAATAAATATATTTTGAACATTATCATTGGTATCATTTTATAATTTTAAAAAATAAATTTAAAATCAAATATTTACTGAATAAATAATATAAATTTTCATAAGTATTGAAATTTATAAAATTTTAAATATTATCTTGGGATATTGCAACAATAGTGAAAGGTCTAGTTACAATAGATTGCTGATAACCATAAGGACTCCAAAAGTGTAATTAAATCATAACTAAAAAGTTTAATGTTGCAATTTAATGGGTTGTAACTTAAAATTCCTAAGGTATTTGCATCAAATGTGTCATGCATTCAATACAACAAAGGATAATACAACTATCCTTAACTTGTTCCAAATGACCCACTTTCATATAATAATAATATCAATAACAATAATGTTATAATCATGCTGAGCTACAACCCTAGTTGCCACTACAATAACACCTTATAAATGTAACTATATTTTTATACAATTACCATAAAACCATATCAACTTACTAGCATTTAAAGAACATGATAATCTTGTAACAACTTACTTATTATCTTATGCTTGAAAACTTATAAATGACTTCTCATGCTCGAGTTTGCTAACTCGAACTTAACTTCTAAAGTTAACCAATTTCAAATTCATAACTTGTTTTTTAAACAAGTAAATAACAATTAGGTCAATCATCAAACAATCATTTACAAGCAAATTCCATCACTAACATTAATAGTCATCATGGGGTCTATCAAAATAATACTAGTGGTATGTGATCTCAAGTGCACTTATACCATTAGTATAGTTTTGACAATAACTATTATAATAACACACAAATATAACCTAAGGTCCTTGTCCCACTAGAAACCCAGACCATACTTTGATTCCATCTTTGTCATGATCCTAACCTAATTGTGACTGATGTGGAACATGTTATCTAGTTGTCATTGGCCTAATCCAATTTATTTACCTCAGTCTTAATTAATTAGTTGAAATATGTAAAAAGGAAATATGTGACATTAAAGAAAAAAGGAGACTTTATTTATCATCCAAATAAAGCTTACAATATAGATGAGAAAATTAGGAAAGTTTATGTTCTTCCCAATATAAGGACAAGCTAACTCTATGTTCAAAAAGGTTTAGTTCAAGTTTTCCTATACCTAGAATCTATATATAGAATAAGACTTAAAATCTACTAACACATCAAAATATCTAGTGCCATTATTATTAGTAGGCCAAAAAGGATCTTAGGACAATTTTACTTCTTACCATTATCAAAATTGTTAGAATTGCAACATCCTTTTCAAAAGAATCAAATCAGAAAGACCATGTATTGTTAGATATAAAAATATTAGAAATTGATAAGACGACTTTTTCTAGTAGTAGACAAGGAGTGAAAGGAGCAATAATGAATGAATTGAAAGGAAAACTAAATGTACTTGCCAAGAAGTATTCAATTCACTAATTTCATAATGATAGAGTAAAAACTTGCTGGTCCAAATGCAAGAATAAAGCTACTTTGCATGATTTATTGATTTTTAATTTAAGTTATTTGATTTATTAATATTTATAGAGTACCTGACCATTTGTTAGCGACACCTACTCAGACATCCTTAAGTTTAAACCCACTTGATAGTAGGATTTATGTTGCATCCGGAGAGCAATTCATATGTATTAGTTAACATTTAACTAAATATTTATATTAATTGACTTGTATTATTTAATTAATATTTGGATTAAACATGCACTAATGTATTTGGCTGTAGGTTAGTTAATATTTCTACGTATGGTCTTGTTAGAACCATAACAAAGGTGATATAGGGAATGAATTTTAGAGTAAGACCTTATCTATACCATTGTTTCCTAGAAGTTAAGAATGTTATTAAGAGAAAAAGGATTGTAGAAAAGAGAAAAGAATAAAGAATTATACAAAAATATTATCAAGAAAGATAAAATATGAGTACTTGTATATACTTATAATACAAGCAGCCAAGGAATTAAATATAGGTTTTATGACTTTAAAGAAAAGGTGTAGATAATTGAGTATTTAGATATAGCTATATATTGAAGGAAATAAATGATGATAAAAATTATCTTTATTGTCTCTTCAAAGTAATTCATTGATTTCATGTCCATGGTCTATTTTTTTATCTTTAAAGACATTAAAAGTGAACTGTTTGTCATGATCCTAACCTGATCGTGACTGGTGTGGAACCCTTCTATTAGTTTTCACTAGTCTATTTGTAAACAATTAACTCGATGCTAGTTTACCCAATTGTGATGCATTTATAAAAGAGAATAGTATTTCAAAGAATGCATTCATCAAGGTTTTTACAAAAGATGTAGAAGTTAGGAATGCTTATAATCCTTATAAAATAAGGATAAGTAAACTTAACTAACTCTTAAGGAATCAGTTCAACATTCTTTTGATCCAATTCTATAACAATTAAGAGGCTAAAAATATTTCTATGTATATGAGTTTGTGCTATCAAAATATCATCAATAAACTCCTTGAACTATAACTCTAAGGAGGTGAAGGTGAAGGTGGAGGCAGAGGCGGAGGCGGAGGCGTAAGTTCAAGCTCAACCTAGAAGTTTGTAAAATAAAATATGGAGTAGTGAGTCTAAAGTTCATTGAGTAAATAATTTATATAAATAATAATAATTTACAATAATTTATCTATCGAACTACCTTTCTTTAACAAATTATATCACCATCAAGCATATTAGTAAGCAAGAGCCATCAACATTGAGATTAACACATAGTCATTTGATTTTTAATATATCATATGATAATACTCATGACAAATGCATTTAAAATCATATTTCATTGAATGGACAAATAATAACTAAAATATATTCATCCTCCTTTTGACTCCCGAACCAACCTTATACCATACTTGCCTATTCCATCCTTGTTTCTCTTGAGCCAACCTTATAATCTACCTATCTTATTACCAAGAATTTCCTATTTGATATTCACAACAATGCCCTTATCATATTTCTCACTTTTAATGTCACTCATGGCATGATTCTCAATGCAATTTAAATATTAAAGCTTAAGGTCTATTCAATGTAATCATAATTCAATCATAACGTGTATTATAACACTTATCAACATCATTATGTCCTCTTATATAGCTACAAGCATTCACACATATCATAATACTCAATTCATAAAGTATATTTCAACATATATATATCTCATTGCATGAGTAATACAATAAATTCATTATATCACATATTATAACACATAACTTTTACATTCTTCTGTCACGTTTATCCAACTTATATGATTATCTTACATTATCAAGAATTCCTCCATATTTGATATTTAAGGACTAAATACTTATGATGGCTATTTTGAGTTATGAAAACATAAAATAGATGGAGTATGGACCACTATATGGTCTTCTTATCTATAACTTTTCGATGATCTTTTATAAATAACTCAAAAGTTATAAAGATAAATTCTATGAAACTTATTTCATATAAAAATAGACTTAATTATCTTTTTATAAACAGGTCATTTGCCTAAATCGGCTAAGTTTTAAAAAGGTTATGCCGTTTTTCAAAATAGATGCTAAAAGTCCATTTTTGAAATCTTAAGTTTTTTACCTCTGTCCACTCTTTTAATGATATCTCAAAATATATATAAGATTTTAATTTGAAACTAATTTTATTTGAAATTAGACTTAATTGCTTTTAAAATGATAGGTGGTTTATTTAAAATAGACATAATATGAAGAAGTTATTTCCCTTCAAATTTGGAAAAAAAATTTGTAGTTGATAAATCAATTTATTCGCCTAGTTTTTGCCTTTGGATCTTCAGAATCAATTGGCCACTCGATTTTAAAGCCTAATTTCGCCTCTAGGCCCCTAGCATTAATTCATGAATCGATTAATCAATCTTTGGACTCTCAAAATCGATTAATTACTTGATTTTAAAGCCTAGATTTACCTCTGGACTCGTAAAATTGATTCACACATGAAAATCTTAGTTTTTTGCAAAAAATTCACTGTTCATCTGCCTTTAAATATCTTATAAACATATATATTATATACCAAACCTTAATATAATCATCAATATACTTATCTAATATATCATATCACCTTTTTTCATAATTTATTACTTCTATAACATCAAAATAAATTAAATTCAAGCAAAGTCACAATCTAACCCATATTTTATTTATATCTTCATATAATCTTAAAATTCATAGATTGAGCTGGATTATCTACTCATCTTATATGAAAAAGGATGATAGAGTGCTAGTTTAACAATCCTTTAACCTTAATCACATCAAAGTCACAATCTAATATATCATATACCAAACCTTAATCTTTAAATATCTTATAAACATATATATTATATACCAAACCTTAATATAATAATCAATATACTTATCTAATATATCATATCACCTTTCTTCATAATTTATTACTTCTATAACATCAAAATAAACTAAATTCAAGCAAAGTCACAATCTAACCCATATTTTATTTATATCTTCATATAAATAAAATATGGTAGAGTGCTAGTTTAACAATCCTTTAACCTTAATCACATCAAAATGCATGGGTTCTAAGGTTAGGACTTAGAATACTTAACAAAATTAAATACATCTCAAATCCTTCATCAACTAAGAAAAAGTAGGATGGATTCTTAATTAAAGCAATATTTTTACCTTGATTAAAGAAAGAAATTAAGAAGATTCGAAGTCTTTCTTACTTGATTGATGAAGTAATGAAGGAGTTGTATGGAGGGAATGGGGAGAAAAGGAGAAATAGGGAGAAATGAGAAGGCAATGGGGAGTTTAACTGATATGAAAGAAAAATATAACCTCAGGGACATTTTTGAAAAATCATTTCTAACCCTCTTCCATACTCACATATTCATTAATATTAGTGTATAACCTTATACCTCAGGATTCTAATAAAACTTTTCCGTAAAAAATTCACCCAAATCATATTCTCATATTCTCATTTTTATTAATTTTATTTTATTCCATATTTTACACATAAAATTCTTAATTCACTTGAATTTACCGGATGCTTTAACTATTCTTTCTTATATTAAATTTTCTAATTTATTTATAATTAAGGAAGGTGTAACACCATTGTAGAAGTATCTATTTTTTCTTGCTATCAATACTATCAAATTCACTTCATTAAGTTAGTAATATAAAAAAGAAATAAGGTCACTTTTGCTTATTTTGAAATGGTTATTTGATATATATTGTGATCAAGAGAGGATAATAACTCAAAAATAGTGATTTGCATCTTAATAGTTAATAATCGAACAACATGAGCACAACATCAACATATTACTTGAGAGCTAACCATTTAGCATTTTTATTTTTATATATAAAACATTGGCATTATAGTTTTATTAATTATTAAATTATTTTAATATTAATTTTAATAATTTTAATATTAATTTAAATATTATATATTTATTTATGCTAAAAAAATCCTAAAGCGAAAATGATAAAAGTTGTTGCTTTAGACAAAATAGTAATTTTAATAATAATTAAAATGACTATAAAGTGATGATATTATTGTTGTTATAAGTTATATGTCACATCATCAAGTTACAGTCTACAATATTCATTATGACGACATATGTTGTCTTTATAGACTAGCTTAAAAGCAACGACATGTTACATTACAATTTTAGTTATCAATTGCTAATAAGTTTAAACATTGACCCTAATACGACAATATTGTCATTTCTTTAGATTTATAGTGATGACAAAAGTTATCACTTCAAGGCCTTTTTCTTCTGGATGTTTTATAAATTTTACATTTTTTTTGTAAAATTAGTAACTTTTTCAAAGATTAGGATGTAAAACTTGTTAGGATTTGGCTTAAATTGTAAAAATTTCTAATTTAAAATTATTTTCTATTTTTAAATTATTTTCTAATTTAAATTAGGATTATTATTAATTTATAATTATTTTCTCATTAAGAGTTTTCTTGTTACTGAAGTTAAGATTTTTGTATTAGAATTGGATTGGAATTCCTTGCAAAACAAATATTATTGGAATAAATATTTGTATTGGTCAAGGGTTTAATGTATAAGGGAAACTTTGTGTGAGGATTGTTTGAGAGAGAATTAAGTGTAATTGGGATTTAAGTTTATGAGAAAGTTGAGTTTGTAATTTTTGTAATTTAATAGTGAAAATTTTGTTCATTGTCTTATGGTTTTTCCTTTTGAGTTTAAGGGGTCTTTTGCCTAAATTGTGTATTAATTTGTTGCTATTTTTATTCATCGATATTTTTTCTAACAAAAGGTATTAAGAGCATGGTTTGATTTTGCATAAAGTCATGACTTAAAATGGTGAAACTTCAAGGCAGAGTAAGAAATGGTTCTAAAGTGGAGCTATTTGATGGTAGAACAATTTCACCTTATGGTAAAGTATAGTGAAAGATATTCTTGTATAGTAAAGGCTAATTAAGGCACTGAATGAGAAGGAAAAAAGACCTGCGAATATGATAGATGATGCTTAAAAAGAGATAGAGGTAAAAACAATTAGTAGCATTTGGCTTGGCTTGGCACCCAAGGTAAAATATAATGTTTTAGATGAAAGTTGTGTTGTTGATCTATGGAAGAAATTAGAAAAACTCTATATGTTAAAATCTATCACTAATTTGTTGTATTTAAAGAAAAAGAATTATACTAGTTAAGGATAGATGAAAACATTGATATAAGAAATCATCTGAATTATTTTAATATATTTTTATCTCAGTTAATAAGTGTTGGAATTACAATAGAAGATGAGGATAAAGTTTTATTATTGTTAGTATCTTTTCCAAATTCTTATTATAGTTTGGTGATTGCATTGTTGGTTAGAAAAAAACACACACTTACAATGGAAGATGCAATTTTAGCCATAAAGTTAAGAAACCATACCATTAGATCTAAGAAAAGTGCTTATATAGCTTATGATGGTCGAGGTTAAAGCATATATTGTGATAGTAGACCAAATAAAAAGACTTATAGATTTAAGAGAACCAGTGAAAGATTATAATGATAAAGAGTGTTTTTACTATCACAAGAAAAAACATCTCAATTAGAGGTGTGAAAAGTTAGAAGATGATCTAGAGGAGTTTAAAGGAATCAAAGAGAAAAAGAAAGTTAAATATATTATTGTTGGTATTATGGTTGCACAAAATGATGAAGATTATATAATTTTAGTGAATGATGGATGTCAAAATAAACCCGATAGTTGTTGGTTATTTAATTATGCTTGCTTCGATCATGTTTGTGTTAATAAAAAGATGTTTGATGTGCTTAATAATTGTTAACTTCAAATTATGAAGATAGTTGATGGTGATACTACAAATGTGAAGGATATTAGTAATGTAAAACTTAAGTTGCATGATGGTAGTATAAAAACTTTAAAGAAAGTGAAATACATGCCAACATTGAAAAGAAATTTAATTGCTTTGGGTAAATTCGATGCTTTATGATATGGATATTCTGCTAGTGGTAAAGTCCTAATAGTTACTAAAAGGGTGTTGATGATTATGAAGGATAAGAAGACTAATGAGAATTTGTATAAGTTAATGGGAAATATAATTGTAAAAATTTTAAATGATGAAGCATACAAGAAAGCGAAAAAGGTAGAGCATGCAAGAGTTCTTATGAAAAAAAGTGACTTTTGTTGAGATATTAAGAAGACCAGTCTTTATAAGAGTTTTCAAATGAAGAGATATAATTTATGTTAAAGTGGAAATAGTTAGGATTTACCTCAAATTCTAATAATTACTAATTTGTAATTTTTTAATTTTTGAATTATCTACTAATTTAAATTAGGATTATTATCAATTTGTGAATTTCTTATTAAGAGCTTTTTTTCTACTCAAGTTAGGATTTTTGTATTAGATATGGATTAGAATTCCTTGCCAAATAAGTATTATTAGGTTATAAATGTTTATGTTGATCAAGGATTTGATATATGAGAGAAACTTAATGTATAAATTGTTTGAGCAAAAATTGAGTGTAATTAAAATTTGAATTTGTGAGAAAATTAGAGTTTGGAATTTTTGCAGTTTAATAATGAAATTTTATTGATTATTCCCTAATTTTCCCTCTTGAGTTTAAGGGTTTTTCATGTAAATCGTGTATTAATTTTATTACTATAATTTTTCCAATGAAACCTAACATTCTTTCCAAATAAAAAATTAGTGAGATGAGTATTACTTCAACCACTCATTTGATGATAACAAGGACAGATGGAGTGTATCTTCAACTACTAGTATGATGATTGCAAGTTGCAACGATGGAATTAAGGAGGGGACTGGCGGGAGGTCTCTGGCCCTCAAATCTTTATATACATGGATAATAATTTTGGGATTTATTTTGATTGGTACTCTTTGAAAAAGAAAGAATACGGTTACGTGCAGTCTTTTTAAAAATAAAATCTTATAATTTTTTATAAGATTTTATAATTTTTTTCATAAAAATTTGTAATATTTTGCACAGCACCTAAATATTATTATGTTGTAAGTATGTCTCTTCATCTTACAAGGTTTTATGATATGTTATAATATTTTATGAAAGATATATAAAATTTTATGGAAAATTTATACCCTATATTCTAATTACTTGCATAATTTTATAAGAATATTGTAAATTTTATGAAAAAATTACATTTTTGTCATAAAATCCCACAACTTCTTTCAAAGTTGTACCAAAACAAAACTTAATAATTTTAAGGAAATGCTTGATACATATACGTACTTTTTTAAAGTATATCATGCATTTTGCTTCAATAAATATCAAAGTGTGCAAAATCATGTACCTCAGAATTTATGGGAGGAATAAGTTAAGAAAATAACAGTAGCAATACTCATAATTTTGTATTAGTCAAATCAAAAAGTTTTAAAAAATTATATGCTTCTCAGAATTTTATCATTTAATAATATTCTCTAAATTAAAAATCCTGACCGACTCCGCATCTAAACAAGAGAATAAACATTGTGTAATGTGCAGTTATGAAATTTGGTTGTCATGGGGCTTTGGCATCTGACTTTGGTTAGGGTGGAAGCAACACATGCAGGGGAGAAAATGGGTAGGAGAGATCCCCGACAGCTCTAATGCAGCTGATGGCGACTCATCCTTCTCAAAGCCATGCCTAACATCTTTCAAGATCTGCACTTATTTAATCAAAGCATCTTTTTCTCCTATTCGTTTTCGAGAATATTACGAGCATTTCATTCCCGGAGAAGCTATGTACAACTGAGGATGCGCCATGTCCGCCAATGATTACCTCAATCAAACCTTCACTTGTCACTCTCTCCTGTGCTGTCCTGCTGGATTGATGGAATGGCAAAGTTATCATCATATTTACGGAATTAACTAGAAATTTTCGTTTGATGTTTCGTAGCATTTTCAGCGAATTTCAATTTTTCATGCTACTTTGTTTATTCGATTGTTGGAAAAGCCGGACGACCCCTTGGAAAAATCCCCAGGTTTACACTGATTTATTATTTCCATTTCAATTTATTTTAATAATAATAAAAAATATTTTATTTATTTAATATTAAATATAAAAAATATGATATAAAATAATATCCCCTATTACAAAAGAGAAGTTATTATCTTCATTATTTGTTATTACAATATTAGATATCATAATTTTTTTTATTAAAATACATAATTAACTTCTTTTTATTTTATATAATTAAATAAGATTTCTTTTTAAGGAACAATGTCATCCGAGAAACTATTTTTATTTCTTAACTAGAACACTGGACACCCTTAGCTTTTAAATGGCTAACTTTAGACTTGTTTCGATCTGTTGGGCTTTCTTTGGTTCGGTTCTGCACCGTCCTTCAACGGTTCAACTTATCCCTTCTACGTGAATTACCACTCTTTTGGTTCTTTTCCGTACCCTCGTCTTGGCCGGTGCAGTCTGACTTAGATCAACTACAGTACGTGAACCCCACACGCAAGGGAAAAAAAAGAACAAAAACTAAAATAAATCAATGCTAACGTCTTCATAATTATAAGTGACACCCTTCCATTTCCAAATAATAATCTATTCTATACATCCATCAATTTCTCACTTGTGTTATTTTCACAAATAATTAAATAAACTTCGCTGTAAATTGCACGTCTTCTGATATATGGTATGTGGTATCCATTTATACAAAAGGCAAAAACTTAAATAAATTTCTTTAAATATTTATTACATAATTATAATAATATTTATTATATAATTCTCTATTTATATTATAATATGTGTATTAATTGTATTAATAATTATTAATAATTATTAATATTACAATTATGATAAAACAATAAATATATATGTTGTAACTAAATGGAAAACCACTCAAGGAATTTTATTTAAGTTTTACCTTTATACAAAATGCCTAAAATAAACATGAAAATGGATACAGAGTGCATCTTAAGAACTTTTAACTTAAATGATACCTGATATCCTTGAAAGTTATGTACCATCCATTGCATCTAAACTTCGATTCCTGATTTTCATATATGTACATTTAGTAATTTAATCATTCTCATATTTACAAAAAAAATAAAGATATAGAGTCCATTTTTAAAAAATATCATTTTTTATAATATTACTATAGAAGTACTCTTCCATATTTTATTGCAAATTGTTTGGCTTAAATTTTCTTATATCAAATTTGTGATCTCTAAAATAAAAGAATGACTTAATGTTATTAGATAATTATTTTGGTGGTAGTTAATATTATAATGTATAATAACTATTATTTTTTCTCATACTCTTTAATATTATATCAAATAAATAAAATATTTTTATCTTAATATTTCATAAATATAAATTAGACATGGACATGGTCACTTGACTTTATAGAATATAAGATTTGAATTTATTTTTTATGCTCTAAATATTATTTAGACTTTTTTCTGTTTGTACGACTAATATTTGGACTAGACTCAAGATATAATTATATGAATTGGATCGTTCTAACCCGATTCCATTATATTAAATTTATTTTTGTGAATATAGCTATATTTAATTAATTTTAATGCAAAAACACTTAATTTGATATACTAATTTATATATTTAAATATAATTTTTTAATATAAAAATATTTTTTATTTAAAATAAAAATAATTAATTTTCAAATCGAATCTCAACCCATGTATGATTCTACAAATTGTTTGAAAATTAAATAGATCAAAGTCAGGTTTGGACCATTTTATTTTATACAATTATAAATTAAAAGTCCAATCCATAAACACATCTATTATAAATATAAATTAATAATTTTGTATTATATTTAGTAGGATTAAGATTTTTAGTCTGTCCTAATGGCATTATCATGACCTTTATATATAGGTGGCATCCTCATATTATGAGGGTCTTTAATTGTATATTTTAGAAGTTTTTGGTAGATTCTAATGATATTTCGAGATAAAATTAGGTTTATGTTTGTTTGAACATTAGATCCAATAAAAAAAAGGATCTCGTTGAAGTCATTGGAGTTCGATGAATGTTGAGATGGACTAAGAAAGGTGGATGGATTTATTTTTTAGTCCATTCGAATAAAAAGAATTCGGTCAGATATTTGTTGTTACAAATAAATAAAATTATTCCTACTAAAAACAACCATTACTTTTTATTTTTTCTGGTTATTTCAATAAAAAAAAATCTGAAAACAGCAGATACGTGAAGAATCCGCTAATGGACATGCAATGTCTGGCATACAAAGCAAGGAATCTAATTTTTAACTCGAGGAACCGTTGTTACCGCAATGCTCATACATACGTGGAGGGAGAGTCCCTTTCCGTCAAGTTTTGAGTCTGTATTTAGCAATTTCAACTCTATGAAAAGGGAAAGGCATAATGCCTATTTTATTGTATTGAGAAATCCCACGTGAGATGGTTTGTGGGAAAAATACATGAATGTATAAGATGATGTCTAATCACTCGGGAAATAGTACTCTCCAATAGATTGCACATATGCAGAAATGGACAAAAGTTATTTTCTCCTGCTTGCTGTTCCATCGTCTTTTCAACGTCATGATTAGTCATCCTAAGTCCTCCCTCTACGCTTTGTTTGACTTGATCATGGGATTAACATTTCGAAACTTTAGAATAATTTGATTTAGACAGTTTGATTAGCTAGCTCTCCTATGATCTAGAAACATTTGGAAAAAGTGTTTGAATCGGTTGAGAAGAAGGATACGGTAAAATAATGCTATCGGGACATCTATAAAAGGGGGGGGGGGTTAAATTTCATTTATGTAAAGTATTTTATAAGGTTAATGGATTGAAAGATATTATATTAATAAAAATTAAAAAATAATTAAATTTTAATAATTTTTAATAATATAATAATATATAAATAAATAATTGTATAAAATTTATTCATATTGATGATGAATAAAATTTAAATTTATATATAAATTTAACTTTCTCATTAAATTTAAAAAAATTATAAATATTTTGAGGTAGTTGTATTTTTATATTTATAATAATATTTTTTTTAAATTTATATATAAGTGACAAATTACATTCTGAATGATTTGAGAGAATATATAAATATATTTAGTTTAATATAAAATATTGTGAAAAAATCAAGCATAATATGAAAATCTTATGACTCAAATTTTGGTTTGATTTGTTTACGATATTTTAAATTTTTTCTTATTTAGAAGGTATTTTTGCTATTTCAGCAATATTTGCTTGTCTAACGTGAGTATGAAAACATATGACTATAATCTTTGTATTTTTTTATCTTTGTATCGCTATAATATGATATGAAGACTATCTCTAGAGTTATAGAAAAAATTTTAATATGGAACAATTTATCACTTATGAGAATAAATTCAAAGAAATAGTTGTAAAAAATTAATATTTGTCATCGTTAAATACAATTACTGTAAAATTAAAGAAATAACCTACATTTTTTTCTTAAATTTATGCATATTGCTATATATATATAGACACACATACGTGTGTACGCTTATGTCTATACGTAACTTCATATCTGCAAATTAATTGATACAATCTAAACTAAATTAATTAAGCTGTTTATCTTAAGATAGGGGAGATAAAAATTAATTTTACTCGAATTTATTTCTTGTGTTATACAGTTGCAAAAATTTTACGATCAAATTGTACCTGTGACAATTTTTATTTTCAATTTAATTAATGTTTGGGAGGCAATATGGAAGTTGGAATTGTAAGACATGTTTTCCATTTTTGTTTATCAAAGAGAAGGTTTATAAGTATGATATATGTTGCTCCATTTCAAAATATGCCATTAAATTCTTTTAGAAATTCCATTGATATTTACAAACCGTCAATTAAATTTTCAAGGATTAATACATGCCACCGAACTCTTCAAAATTGAAAGTATTATGTCAGAAGTTTCCGACGATAATATTACCTTCACTCATTTAATTATATTTATTCGCTTTCACTGGGTTATTTACAGAATTATTTATATCTCTCGTGTTGAATTTCTGCTCTACATCTAATGAAGTGAATTGAATGAAAGTAATTAGTAAGACTAACTGGGTTCCATAACGAACTTGTAACATTCTTACTTTTTACGAATAATAACTGAACGGTCAAAAAAGCAACACGTACAAAATTGAGTTTTAAATTTTTTACGGAGCATTTGGTTGAACAAAATAGAATGACAATAAAAAAAATGATTCAAAAGTGTATTTAGTAAGCACTTTGAAATAAAAAACCTCATTTTTTTAAGGAGTAATCATTCCATCAAATAATAAAATATCTATTCCATAATAAAAATGATGGAATAACTTATTTCATCATTCTTATATTGAATTTATGACTATATTGTCCTTATTAAATTATCAAAATTTCAAAATTATCCTTTTAATTATAAACTCAATTTGACCTTTATCTTTCATTATAAATGTGAAAATATTTCATACTTGTCAAATATATTGAATTTCACTTTTTTTAACAATATATCATACTAATGAATAGAACATACACTTTAAGTTATTCATATTTTCTTTTAACAAAAACATATAATTTTTTTAACAATGTACCGTACAAATGAGTACAACATATCCATTAAGATTGTTTTTAAATTAAAAACCTGCACTTCAAATCAAATCAATATAGAAAGAGTATTATTATGTATTCATCTATAATATCTTTTTTAAGTGAATATAATATAATCTTAAATTAAATTTATTTTAATTATTTGATATATTTAAGTTAATCAATTTAATGTAAATTATTTACATGTTTAAATTTATAAAAAAATTTAAATAAATAAAAATAATATTATAATTTATACTAATTTTTACATTTTGTTTGAATTTTAAAAATATTATTGTTATTATCATTTTTTTATTTCATTCCGACAAAATTTTGTCATGCCAAATATATCTATGGAATGTTAATTTCATTCTTCATCAAATATATCTAATTATAAAATAATTTGTAACTTTAATTTTAATGCATATACTCACCAAGCTTTCTCATACATATACAAACAGCGAAAGACACAAAATTGTAAGACATAACTCCGATCCCTATAAAAAACAGGTTTCTCTCTCTCACAAGGCCTTAAAAACAAGGCTTGCTCAGTCTCACACTATTCCTCATCCCTAAACATTCCAAGCTTTAATGTCTCGCCCCCCTCGTCCGCTCCAGAAAGCCAGTATGGTTAGAGGTATGGGTCATTCCCACCCACTCATTCTCACAATCATAGCACATATCTATCCACACCCCACACCCTTCTTTCCCTCACTCTCTCTCCTTGTGTCTTTCACTCACACGCGCACATTCACACATAATTACAAAACCCACCACCACCAAACCAACGTTAAATCCTCCCTCCCAACCTTTCCCATAATCCATCTTTTCTTCATAAATCAAAAAACACTATCCCCACTCCCTCTTCCCTGGTTTTCCCCGACCAGACTAGTCCCATCCTCACCTTTGAGATTTTTGTGCTCACTCTCTCCCTTTTTCTCTCTCTTCATGATAAAAATAATTTAAAAAATTAATTTTAATTTATTTTTTTAACCTCATTTTCGTCTTAATTTTCTTCTGGGTGTCCTGTAAATTGTTGATCTCTTAGTTGTTCACTTTTCTTTCTGTCAAGGAATTCTCTCCCTCGTGATCTGCCTATAAATCTAGTAAGCAAGCACAGAGAGACAGAAATCAAAAGAGAAAATAAGAAAAAGAAAATGTCAATGGACACGATGGCAACGGAACGTGTTTGTTATGTTCACTGCAACTTCTGCAACACCATTCTAGCGGTACAGCCCCTCTCAATTCCCTTGCTTCTCTTTTTTCTCTTTCCTTATTCTTCTAAGCTTTTTATTATGCCATGTCTTTCATCAGCTGATTTGGCAATCCCAGTTTTATATATATATTTTTTATTTTACTTGTATCGAGATCGTTAGAGCTAAGAATAAAGCAAAAGCTGAGTTGGGTATAGCCATGAAAAGCAAAATTCAGCTAAGCAGACATAGAAAAAAACATGTCTATGAAAGGATAAAATTTGGACTATTGGACGGAAACTGTTGCCCCAACCCACAGAAAGCTCAGCCTGTGTATTTATGGCTAACTTTCCTTGGAATTGGTAACCACTAATTCGCTGTAAAGTGGATTCCACGGCTCCAGCATGTAAATTAGAGGAAGAATTTGATGCATATCTTATATTTTATGACAAACCGTAACTGGGTTTTGCTCCCATAACATTCACTATTCTAAGAAATTCATCTGTGTTGTGAGTTCGACAATGGCAAGTGATGTTATGCAGCCTTAATAGGTGAAAAATGCAAATTCGAACCCAATACTTAAAACACTTACCGAATCTTTCCCCTAAGAACTTAGAAAGAAGCAATTCCCCAGGATGCTTTTAAGCAAATGCACACACTGAAAACAATAAGGAAATTGAGGGTGATGACTAGGGCTATGATTGAGCTCCCAGGAATTAGGGTTCTTCCAAATATGGAATCTTTCTTTCCAAATCTTAGCTGAAGATGTATGGGATCATACATATATTGCATCATATGATTTCATATCTGTTAGATATGTAAAAAGTTCACATCTGCTTTCACTTATCAGTGTTTTCTTCTTTATTTTCTGTACTTATGCTTTCAAACAGCTCATCACAATCCATGTGATGAAGTCACGAAAATGTGTCGTTTCTCTCTCTTCACCCTTCGATCTAACCCTTCCGTTTCTGATGATGATGATGATGCTGCTAAGCTGGGTTTTTCTGTTCATCATAATTTTCGGCAGTGAAGCACAGCTTTTTTCTTTATGATCTTATGCCATCAGTTCTTTTGCACAATTTCAGGCTTGCTGCTTCCTTTAAGTACAGAGGACAGTGTTTCTCTTTCTTTCTACAAAGAACTTGTGGATAGCTTGACACTTAGACAGATTTCAATACATTGTGGCTGCCAGAGCCAAAGCCATTTTCTCGCACCAGAATATGCCTTTTTTCCTAACCACTCTCTTTTCATCATAGCATCTCTGCGGAAATTACCCCTTTTGAGAAAGCATCCTCAAATACGATCCCTTTGTTTTTCTCTCCTCCATATTTGGCTTTGTGCAGAAAAAAATTATTGGTCTGATTTATGATGATCGGGTTTCTTTATTCAAGGCCTTATTTAACTTTGGCAGAAGTGATTAATGGAGTTCATGGCCTTTATGGTTTCCGTTCCAAGTCAAGTCATTTTCACACACTCTCTCTCTCCTCTTCGCTATGAATGGCATTTTTCTATCTTTTATCATCTTAGCTTGTTGCAGTGTCAGTCAGGCAAAAAGTCATGGCGCACCAAGAGCAAGGAAAGACATTGTTTGTGAGAGTGCTAACTTTTAAATTGAAGGGAAGGCTAGCCCTCACAGTTATTGCCCGTGTCTGTCAGGTCTGAGTGCCCTTGGCTGGCTTACTGCTAAGTAAGCTCTATATTGAATTCTGTTGAATTGAGAGGTTTCAAAATTTGGGATAATGTGATAATTTTAAAAATTATTATATTGAAATTATTTAATCAAATCCGTTGAAAACAGATAATTATAATTAAATAATTTTAATTTAATAATTTTAAAATTTATTATATCATTCTAAATTTTGAAACTTTAAGAGTATTATAGTAAGGATCTTAGATTCTACGCTCTCTAGTTTGCTACTCCATGAAAGTAGCTTGCATCTCAGAATAAAGAGAAAAAAGATTACTAAGTACACTTTTTTTCTTTTCACTTCCTCCAAGGGGTTATTCTTTCATCACGGACCTTCAGCTTCTTAATCTCTTTCTTCTGTCTCTTCTTCTAGACTCGCTAACCCAACTTGTTTCTCTGCTTTTTCTATGGTCCATTTTGTTCAGTAACTCAGTTTATACGGGTTGGTCCCGGCCCGCACAGTTCTTTTGTTGGAACTTGGAAATATGGAAGCTTCAAATTTCTGCACTTGTACTGTACAGATGCGCTTAGATCTGTGGCACTTAGATAATAAAATGTATATATGAAATTTAAAGCACTTGGGTTGGTTTATTATTCTTGGAAATCCCAATTTGGATATGTTAGCTTGGTGCTTTTAAGTTTTTTATGCTATTGGTTGCATGTTTGAGCTTTTGGTGAATTATATGTAGTGATTTGACACCCTCCTGTAGTGATTGCAATTTGAAAGTGATGGGAATAAGCTAATAAGACTAAAATTTGTTTTGCAATGGGAAATGGCTATTAATTGGGTGCGCAGGTTAGTGTTCCATGCAACAGCCTGCTGACTGTAGTGACGGTAAGATGTGGGCACTGTGCCAATTTGCTATCAGTTAACATGGGAACAGCATCTGTTCAAACATATCCTCCTCATCAAGAATTTCAGGTTAGTAATTCTCCTGGCTTCCATTTTTTGGACTATTATTGTACGACTTCAAGGTTAATATTAGTGTTTTGTGAGTGTGCATTTGTGTTCTAAATTAACTGATCTTCTGTTTTGTTTGCTAGTCTCCGAAACAGCATATAAGCTATGAAGAATCAAGCTGCAACAAGGAAGTGGGTTCATCTTCTTCAAAATGCAACAAATTAGCTGCATTTGAACCTATGGAGCATGAGCAAACTAGGATTCCTCCCATTCGTCGTAAGATCTCTCTCTTCCTAGCCATTATAAGCACTTTCTTGCAATACAACACGGGTTTTTACTTTCATTAGATGATAAGTAGTCCAACTGTCAACGTATTATTTTTATATTAACATTATGAAATTTATGGACATTGAAAATTGTACTTCTCAATTTTTAAAATCATTAAAAATTTTAATTGAAAAGGGAGTGTATAAGTGTTTTCCACTTTAATTAGATCTTCTTGGCATCATTATAGCAAGTCTTTCTTATTACACACCAAGCTTTGAAGATGAAATGAGAACTTTGTATAGTTCAGTTATAAGGTATATCTTATATAAATAAAAAAACACTAGCTATATTTTTTATTAATTCTGATTTTTAAAGTATTCAGAATGTCAGCAGAGTATTTTATTGATTATGAATGCCACAAAAGTACTAAATGACAATATTCTATTGAATCAATCGAACTAAAAAGACATATTATAATTATAATTGTAGTATCGACCTGTATAACCTTAGAACTTGCGGAAATTAATAAGCAAGCTCAATCATCGATGTTACTTGTCATCAAGTTATAGCCATCCATCTCAAGTTATAGCCATCCATCTCTGAGTCTACAAATTTTCTTTCAGTACAAAGTGACCGAATTGAGCATTCTTTGTATTTTTTTTTTAATTTTGTATTTAATTGGCCCCAATTCTCAGATGGTGACCTTACATAAGGAAATTGACCCATCCTTAATTGATAGCTGTGCCCTAGAACTTATCTAATTTTACAGTGAGATTCCACTTTACCTAAAGAGCTCAGGTAGCTGGTATTGGACTACATTTTAGTGGGTCGAATTTGCCCTCTATAATAGCATTCTACAATATTGACAAAAGGACCTTAGAAATGGCAGCATAAAAGCCTAAAACACCAGCTAGAAAAGCAAAATAATGGACCCTTTGATAATCAAATGGCTTGTCAAAATGTGGTCCTTGCATGATTTCTCAGTTCAAATGCATGCCCGTCAGTCCAACTACGGTGGCCTACACTTGTCTAGAGCCCCATAGTTTTGAAATGTCTCACCCATTTTGGTTAAAAATTCAAATTTTAGTATAGATCGGTTCTAGCTAAGAATCTTTGAGTTAATTTTTTTTTTTTTTGTAATAATAGTAAAGGTGATCAAATCATTAGACGTGTATATATATATATATATATATATATATGAGAAATTAAGCTTTAAATACAGAAAATGGTACAAATCTTTTAAAAAATATCAAAATGTTGTTTGAATTAAAAATATTCATGATCTTCAAGTTAATATTTACTATAAATTTAAATTGATTGATGATATATGTTAGTGGCACCACATTAAATTAAATATATGTAAATTCTTCTGTTTAATATTCTAAACTCAACCATCTTCTGAATGCAGCCCCTGAGAAGAGACAACGTGTTCCTTCTGCTTATAACCGGTTCATTAAGTATGTAATCTTCTGAATTTCCGAAGCTAACCTCAGTTACAGTTGTACATGATGTGTTTTTCATTTTCATGATGAGTATGTAGTAATCTGAATTGATTGTTGCTAGTCCCTTTCTGAGTTGATTTACAGAGAGGAAATTCAAAGGATTAAGGCTGGTAATCCTGATATCAGCCACAGAGAGGCTTTCAGCACAGCAGCCAAAAACGTAAGTTTAAGGTTACTGTCTTTGCTACACTACATGCCACACATAGCCGTATGTATAGAAGGTCTATAGCCTATATTTATATACAGGTGTCTGTTCTTGCGTCTTATATAGCATACGTACACACAATTGTTGCGTATAAACTATTAGGAAGCGATGGGATGCAAAAATGAAGGATTTTTTATAAACCAAATACCACATTAACTAACTAAGTGATTTAGAAAAACTAATTAAAAATTGAATTAGGAGGGCAAATTATATTTAGCAATAGTTTAATTTCTTGTCAATCTTGTGACGCCATCTTATTTTTACCGGTAGCAATGTTTTAAAAAACCAAACTATATCACTGATCCAACACAGTTAATTATAGTGTTATTTGGTTTGAATCAACCCAAAAAGTCATTTCAGGAGTCGAGCAGCTTTGAACTGATTTGAATCGGTATCAACGAGGAAAAATTGAAATTTTAGTCTGATTTTAAAAAATTGCCCAATTAATTTTTTTTCTCTTTTTTTAATTTTTTGAACTTCTTTTTTGGGTTGTGATGGCCAAATAAGTCTATATACAATAAAAAATAAATTTAACACCTAATTAACTAAAAACTTACTAATTTGCTTCATTTCTTTTAACTTTTTTATTTTTATATAAATTATGAGTTCATATATACAATACAATTAGCTATTATTTAATTTATTTGATAAATTTATGTGAATTTTTATTTATGATATCATTCAATTTGACCATTAGTTTAACTGGTTGAATCAATTGTATTATGATCTAATGGCTTCCTCAATTTACCATTCAATCTAGTTTATATATATATATATATATATAATCTTTACATTTTGTCACAAAATTGATAGAAGTATTTATGGTATGTTTGGGAGTCAAGGAAAGAAAGAAAGGGAATATAATAAAAAAAATGAAGAGAAAGGAAAGGAAGGAGAATAAATGGTTAAGTCATAACTTTCTCATTTCTTATTTGAATGTTTAAAATTATTATAAAAAAGGATAATATAAGATTAAATCAAAATATATAACTAATTATAATATTTTTTATAATTTTATATTTTTTAAGAAGTTAATTTTTTTAAAGAGTGTTTAAAACAATAAGTTGAAAATGTAAATTAAAATAATATAGAAGATTAAAATAATAAATTAAATAAATAACTTTTTAAAACCCTTCAAATTGCAGAAATCCAAAAAATTCAATATTTTAAGAATTAACCATATCATCCTAATCCCTTCCTCTTCTCGTCTAAAATTCTTAAACAAGGTCTTAAATTGTAGTCCACGACTATAATATTATTGTTGCCGACTGCACCGTAATAGTAATATTCCACAATTTTATATCATAAAAGTCAATTTTTTTTTGCAATTTGACTCAAATAATGAAAAGATTACACCATCATACCCCCTCTCCTTCCCCTCTTTTCTCTCCTTTCTAAAAAAGTACTCATCGTGTTGAATAAAGAAGGAACGGGGTGAGACTGCACTCTCAAGTTGGCTTGCATTCTCATTTTTACTTTCACTTCATTTTCGACCACTACATTATTTAATATTGTTTCCTAAGCTAATTCTCCATATATATATGTTTGCACCAATCGATGTTTTTTCAATGATCTTTAACACCAACATGGTAAAATAAATAACACAGGTTACATTATATTATATACTATAATAGCTTGCAAGTGTATAGTAATTAAGATAATATTTCTTCAAGCTGGGGTAATTAACTATAGGTTTCCCAAAAGTTGTATTTAGGATCTGGAAGCTAAGTATGTGGATATATAGTGGCAACTTTTATTTCATTGGGTGATAATTATGAATGAATAAACGAAGTGGTGGACAGGAAAAAGCTGTGTGAATTGCAGCACTCATCCTTTGAATTGGCACATTATTTTTATCTAAGTCAGTATTATTCAACATAAACAGAGTACGAAAGGGTCATTGATTACGAACAAAACTAATGTGCAAGAGAGAACCAGAATAAGTGAGAGGATGGATTATGTTTTACATTGTATTTAACCTTCTCAAAATTCAGAGTTTTGTGCACATCAGATAATGCGACCATCATTGACATTCTTAATTCATACATTTGATGGTTTTTATTAAATCTATCAAATATTTGATTGTGTTAGATTATCTTGCATTAGTTGTAGAAGAGTTCAAAACTCAATTATAATATCTTTGTCAATACTTTACAGGAGAGCTTATTGATATTAAGATTCTAACCAATATTAATCCTATGCGTGGAAAAGAAATTATTAAATTATTTTACACTAGATAAAGAAGGAGTTGGGTGTTGACTTAAAAATATGAAGGAAATTAAGTCTCAACTCTTGAGTTAATTTTTGTAACTAATAAGATATAAAAAGGTACCCAACAAATTGATGATTCGGGTACAATCTCCCCCCCCCCCTTTTTTTACGTTAAAAATGATAGAATGCAGCTTACCAAGAATATGATTAAGGTATTAGAGAAGCTCCTAACTTGTATTTCGCTAGCATCTTTAATAGTGAAGAGCCGTACAATATTGTCTTTAGAGACTTCTCTTTTTCTATGTCCTGGATGCTGTATGGATTTTGTAATTTGCCGCTAGCATCTTTAATAGTGAAGAGCCATGCAATATTGTCTTTAGAGACTTTTCTTTTTCTATGTCCTGGATGCTGTATGGATTTTGTAATTTGCCGCTAACGAGGGTTTTATTCCACCAAATAAAGCTACACACGCACGCGCGCTTTTATATATATATATATATATATATATATATGTGTGTGTGTGTGTGTGTGTGTGTGTGTGTGTTTAATTGTTAAATATGATTTGCCATCATACATTGGTAATTAAAACATAAAAGATAGTTAGGCAGAGCAATTGAAGGTAATGGGAAACCACAGTTGGCATTAAAGCATACTACTAAGAGCTGTCCTAATATTATTTACATTCGTACAACATCTGTCTATATCTATATATATGAAAAACAGGTACGCTAATTTTGTTTTCCTGGGATTTGCTTTCATGCAGTGGGCGCATTTTCCTCACATTCACTTTGGGTTAAAGTTGGACGGCAACAAGCAGGCAAAGACGTTGGAGCAGCAGGGTGATCAGGGAGCTCAAAAATCTAATGGATACTACTGATATTAAATGGTACCTTCTGATGTGAGTAAGAGCTAGTTTTTTGTTTTTAATTTTGGTTCAGCTAATGCTTGAGAGTTGAGGCTGATCAAATTCCCTACTCGTATTTCCGGAGATGCATGCTCTCAGACTCTATCCATCTGTAATATATAGTATATGTATTCCCTAGTTTGTTAAGAAATGATTGCTATTTTTGTGATTGAATTTATGATATATATATATGTGTAGAACTTGATCAGCTAGTTGATACATCTTCCTTGTAATTTGTTGTGCATTTATTATTATTTTTTTCAAGGTAAGAATAGTTAAATTATTAAATATACATACATGAGATTAAAAATTAAACTCTAAATGTAATTAAAAGTATAAAGGTTTTAAGAAACATCAAATGCAACTTGAATTAAGTATTGTTATTGCATTTCCAAGGTATTGTAATCAATATATATCAAGATTTTATCTCTGGTCAATAGTAATGCTGAGTACGTATAAAATTTTTTGATCTAATGCTGAAAATTACATAATTGTGTGATGAATTTGTTGTAAAAGTAGCCTTACTCTCTTCAATATAACTTAATGCAAAGCATTACTCTCTGCCGTGAAGGGTCTTATTCTAATGCAAAATTTGAAAAATCTGAGGAAGTGAAACATACATTTTTCTCGGAAAAACCTAAAATAAAGACAAATGTGTGATTTTTCAGAGTGGGACCTTCAAAAATATTCCTTCTTCTTCCACAAAGAATTTTCTTATAAAGAAAACAAACTCTTGCCTTCGGTGGGAGCTTCCTTTGTTTATAACCTAAAATATGAGAATTCAATCTATTTAAAATTAGGCTTTGTGAACAACTTTATACCTGAATTTAATTCTAAATCAATTGGCTCCTCTTTTTATTATTATTGTTATTATTATTGCACATGAAAGGTTAGGAACACTTAAATACACAGCCATTTTTTGTTCTAAATTTCAGGATGGTTATTTCCATGTTATGATCCTTGGAGATGAGAGACAGTGGCTTACCCTATATATGTTGTTATTCTTCCTTTGGAGTGTTGCTCTCTGGGTTTATTTGAACTGTGGGATTCCAGAATATACCAGAAGAATAAAAACAACAGCTTTGATTCTTTTTTCCCTTTATCTTCTTCACGAGTCATGACGTACGGTCTATGGTTCAGTTGATGTAGTACAGCCCTCTTAAAGAAATGGCATCTAATGCAGGTTTTGCATGCATGTCTTCAACTGTCACCTTCTCAGAACTCTTTCTTTTAAGATTAAAGGGGAAAAAGGAAACCCTAATTTCCTTACTTTCTTTCTCAAGTCAAAACTAAGTCCCCAGTTTCATGAAAGCACTGGCAGGCTAAGGGGAGGGAGAAGCAGAGAAAAGAAAGAAAAGGTCTCACTCTCACTCACCATCACATTCCTTTTCAAGTAACATTTTAAGCAGCTAAATCAGAACGAAAAAAACTAAAGAGAATAACAGAAAAAAAACAAAAGATAGAAGCAAAAGCAGCTGTAATTTTCTTTTTCATCAAACTTAATGTAAAATATTTCTTGAAATGGATCCAACTCCTCTAAAGCGTGGGATTTACTCTAAAAAGTTAAATAAAATATCACAATTCTTGATAAGAAAATTAATATTTTAAATTTAAAGAAATAATAATCAATTAAAAAGGTCATTATAAATTTGTAACTACCTACGCTACTTTAATTTTTTTCATCAAAGGTTGTCATAATTCATTTTATCCCATCCAATTTTGAAAACCCAAAAAAAAATCAAAATTTGGACTTACATAAAACTTGAAATTAATATTTACGTAATTAAATCATTTATTAAATTATACAATTTTTTATGAACTTTTTAAATAAGGATCACAATATTATTGTATGTTGATTTATCAGTTTTTCACAGATAATTTTTATGTTATGTAATTATTAGAGACTCATAGATAATAAAAGAATTTTTAATTAAATATTTAAAATTGATTGACAAAATTATGTTTTTTTCCAAAAATAATCGCATTCTAAAAATTATGCTGAGATAGATGATAATGCATAATTCCAAAACAAACGCTTCTAATTGTCATGGAGAAATGTTAGCTTCACCTTCAATCATTTAAATATTTTTATAACTATACACGCTATGATTTAATTAGTTTATTTATTTAAAAGGACAATGCTTTAATAGTTTATTCAAGGTTATTCCAAATTTTTTTAACTTTTCACGAAAGCTTCAATTTGTAGAATAATTTTATTTTTTACAACTTGTGTACAAACTTTAAATAAAAAAAAAGTATAACTAATTATTTTAGATCTTCCACCCAAAAATATATAATAAAAAATTCAATTTCTTACAACAGATTATGTCTTATGAAAAAAAAGAAACTGAAAAAATTACACTCTCTTGCAGGACAAGTAGTGATAGGTTCTCCTTCAAAGAACGTAATCTAATTCAGATCATTCTGGCTTGTGGTGCCCTTAATTAGGAACCAATGATGAATACAGGAAATGTAAATAGCACAACTTGACGTATCCTGGGGGAGGAATATTCTATTGCAGCAGGAGATTGAGTTCTTTCTCCCAAGGCTCTGCCATGGGTTACTGTTACTACGCACATGTTGTTTCAGTCACAGTGACGCGACCTATATATATTACGTTTTCACAGTGAAGTGGCTGTCTGTATATGGATGCATACATAATTTGACACTATTCAGCAATGGTCGAAATCCAAATGGATCATATTCTGCGGGGGGCCTGTCTGGTCTTGTTTTCGTTCATTTAAGGGAGCATTGCCGGTAGCCACCGACGGAGTGTTGGGTCAGTAGTAGGATGTACGCTGCATCCGACGAGCTTTATGTATCGATTGATAAATATTCGAATATTAGAGATGATATTTATTGAATATGAAACAATTTATTAATATTTTTATTTTTTAAGTAGTTATTCATCTCACTGACCTTTCATTATTGAATAGAAAAATTGTTAATGTTTTTATTTTTTAAGTCATTATTCACCTCATTTATCTTTTGTTTGAATTTATGGAGAAAAAAGAAAAAAAAGGTGAAAAAATTAAGATGTGGAAAGAAGAAATGTTAGACAATAATTTTGTTAGTGTTTGGATACTATAGAAAATTTAATGCGAAAAGAAAAAAAATGTTAAAAAAGTACTTTGAAAAACAACAAAATATTTTTTCACTGAAAAATTATTTGATTCGAAGCAATAATATAAAAATTTTTATTTTATAAGAAATGAAAAATAAATAAATTATTTGATTAATTATTATTTAATAAATTAATGAAAATAAGATTTTTTAAGAAATTTTACTTTTAATAAAGTATAAAAAGTTATCTACTTCGCCTAAGCAAGTTTTACGTCTCATGTTTTTCATAGATATGAAAATAAAGTTATCCTTATTAAATATGATTAATAATAACTAAAATTTATTAATTTATATTATAATATTATTGATAATATAATAATTATTTTATTAATATTTTTAAAAAAAATTAAAGTTAAATCAAACAAAATATAAAAAATTATTTTCTAAGAAACATTGCTTCCTGAATGACAATTAAATAATTTTAAGTATCTTTCAAAAAAATTATATAAAAAATTATTTCTTAAAAAATTTAACTTTTTATATAAAATTTTTTTATATAAATCAAACGACTCTTAAATAAGGGTAGAAAAGGAATAAAAAAATTTATAATTACAAAACTACCCTTTTAAATCTTATTAAATAACTTTTTTAACTTATAACAAGAGTAATTTTATCATTTAACAAATGATTTCTTCTATTCTCTTTTCCCTTTCAATTAAATCAAATAAAAAATTATTTTTGTATATTTTTTCCACTTTTTTCCCCATTTCCTTTCCGTTCCTTTCCAGCAGAAGGAATTCTAGTGGGGATGCATGCACTACACCAAAATACCATGCATAATCCCAATTGAATAGATCATGTTGGGGGTTTTGTGGTGATTGCATGGGCCTAGCTATGATCTACATCTACATATTTATGCGATATGCAGCATTTCCAAATTTGATCGTCTACACACACAAGCCATTAGTACATGCGGAGGCAAAATCAGAATTTCCGGTTAAAAAAAATTGATAAATTTGAAAATTATTTTTGTGAGGGAAAAAACTCAAGTGTAAATTTCATCTTCTAGCTTTTTCATTAGTATAATTCTTATTCTTTATGAATTTTGGGAAACAATATTATTCCTCAGTTTTTAAAAAAGCGTGCAATCTCACTCACAATCTATCTGTTTTGGTGATGAAAATTCTTTACAAGTACATACGCACTTCTTCTTAAGTGGTAAAAAACTTAATTTGAAGCTCCCTTGTAAAAAATTCCTCGCTAGCACATACATCGGCATCCAACAAAAACTCCCTTGTAATATTGCTTGTTTAATTAATATTGTTTTACTTAAAATGCCAACTTGTGCGCCAGCATGAAATTCTCGTTATCAAATATAAATAGGGTTAGGGTTCTCAATGGGTCTGCGCGTCTTCCAAAAATGAGAGGAAAAAGTTGTTTAAGAAAATTGTTAGGGTGTATAAGAGTAGGAATAATGTAAAAATTAAGAAATTAAATTTTCATTTTACCCAAAAATTGTTTTAAAAAATTAATCTAATTAAGTAACCCTAATTCTATACTCAAAATTAAATAAAAATTGGGAAAATAAAATTATAGGATTTTTTATAAGAGTCGATTATAATTTAGAAATATATAATTATTTCTTTTATTTTTTTGACATACATAAAAGTGGATAAATTATGAGATATGTATATATATATATAAAGATCAAAAATTAATTTTTAATATGATAAAAATATAAAAATTTTAGAAGAAAATCAAATACTACTTAAATTTAAAATTATAAACTCTTTTATTTTATTAAAGCAGAGGCGACGATATACTTCTAATCGAAGAAAAAAGAAAGTAAATACATATTAAAGATGAAACATACATCGAAAAAAGTGATATATATATATATATATATATATTGTAAAATGGAAGCTGGTAAAGTAAGCTAACAATACAATAAAATAAAATAATGGAGAGAGTGAGGAGGGGTGGGGTTTTGCCCGGTGGGAAGCGGTTAAAAAGGACAGAATCTGAAACGTCAAATCACAGAGGTTAGATGAGTGAATTGGAGCCATGTGTGTGTGGCTCTGGTAAAGCGGTTCTTTACTTTATTTCTGCGCGAGACAGGCAATAGACAGTTGACTGCACTTAATTCTTCAATATGGATAGTTTGTAAAACCCATTTCGGACTGTCATGTCACTTAAGCAGTTACCAGTACCAATCACCACCGATCTCAATCCCCAAAATATTCATCATTACGTTGATTAGATTATTATAATACCAAAACTATAAAAAATTATATGCAAAAGCATTCTCAGTCTCCCTTTCTATTTTATTTTAGTAAAAATTTAATTTGATTGATTATCGTTATATATTATTTTCAATGACAACTAAGGTGATGGGTTTCTAAAAAATAAAAAATTTTACAAAAATATGGTTTTCATTTTTTTTAATAACGCACCAATATGAACCAAAAAATGTAAAATATTTTTACATTACCAATAAATTTAAGTAATGATTATAATGTATTAGTTATATTGATACATCAATAATCTAAATCGATAAATTTCATTTATTTACATAATATTATGTTGTATGAACAAAATTTAATAGTGAGATTTAGTGATACATTATTGCAATTAGTGTACTGTAATATCTCCTATACATTTAATAAAATTAATTATAACATGTGTATAATTATAAAAATAATATAACACTGCTACAGAAATATTAAACGATATTAATTATTTAACAAATTAAGCATCGATTATGAATTGACAAATATACAAGTAATGTTATATGTTAAAATATTCAATGTTGATTTCTTAACCAATGTCAACTCTTTTACAGAAAAACCAATATGTTAAGTACTTGGATAATGTTAAATTATTGATATACGATGTTGATTGTATAATTGATATGGAAAACTATTACAACAATTGTAGACAATATGTTATGACATCAATTTGTAGTTTAATAATCAACGTTGTCATTTATTTAAAATTTTGATTCTTAAACTGTTATTGAAAATTTTCACCCTTTCTTATTTGATAATTGATATAGTATGTTAGTTTAAGTTAAATAACTGATGCTTAATATTCAATCTCTCACATCGATTTTTTTAAATAATCGATGTGCATTTAATTTCCCTTTAAACCCCAATATACTCAAACACCCAAATCTAATTACAAACAGCACCCAATCATATTATACAACTAATACAATATTCAAGCTATATCTTAATGTTTCTATGATAAAAAAAAATAATATCAAAATATAAGAAAATCTCAATTGCAACAATTTTATATATTTAATTAGGTTAAAAAAATCAAAGATACTAAAATAATGAATAATATGTATCTATTACAAAAATTGATAGTTATACTTCTAAAAATCAAGGGAAAAAGTTATATTGTCCTCATATAATATGGTCATTAAGAGAAATCTTTTTGAAACCTGTTACAACAAAAAGAGGGCATAAAAAAGTTACAATTGACGTTGTAAATGCAATATTGATACTATATGCTTTTATTGAAGAGAAATATATTACTTAACTTATGTCATTAAACTTTAAGGATATTATGTGTTGTTTATTGAGTTAAAAAGCATCATTATCACCGCTAAGTTAGAAATGATTATGGTTACTAAAAGAGTTATAACATAGCATCTGAAATCTGCATATCGTTAGAAGATTAAAAAATATAAATAAGTTTTAGAAACTAATAATTTAGAAGATGACACTAATTATACATATAAAATAAGCATGGGAAATATAAATCCAATTATTTTTTATTTTTCCTAATATCTCTCAAAGGATCTTTAATATATATTCCTTTAACATAATGGCTAGCATGTGGAACCCCTTCATTAACATGTGAATAATATGAATGAATGTAATGAAATTTTGTTGCTTTCAGACTTGCACATATCAAATTACCTAAAATTTAGTCCATTTTAATCATGAACTCATAAGGACCAATTTATACAAACTGAAGTCAGAATAAACTGATCACGAACTTATAATTAAAGTTTGTAGATTTGTGGACTAAATTGGACCACCTAAAATTTGGCCCATTTTTAAGTAGATTCATATGGATTAGTTTATGCGAATTGAAATCCACACGAACTAGCTTGGTCTATTTTAAACCGTTAGGTGTGTGAATGCATCTTAATGGTAAGAAGACATTAGTGAAATAAGGTTGACATTATTGCAAAATAGCTTATTAATATCGGTGGATGGACAACTATTATCATTATCATCAATGTTTATATTAATAAAGAGATATCTTTGATATTATATGAAACTTTAAGATAAGAGATATAAATTATATTTGTTGTCTATATTAACATAATGGTATTTTTTATTTTAGTGGAAAACATACTACATTGGGCTTAAAACTAACCAGTGTCTAAAGGTTAGCACAAAAGATTAAAATGTCAATGTTATTAATAACTATCATCTGAAAGGCATTTGAAACTCCTTAATAGGAAATATCAAATGTTCCATGTCAATTTTTGCATTTACCAATGTTGAAAGGTGTGGTAATTGGCAAAAACATGAAAAGGCTAATACATAAGATGTTAGGCTTGCGTTAATAATTGACATCCATTTCACCTTCACTATTTTTGTGTTTTTATGTTTAGGTAATTCTTAAAAATATTACGAATCTCATGAAAGCACCCTGTTTAGGAGTCTAATATCTCCTACTATAAAATATCTGAGATCGAGTAAAAGACATTTGATTCCATAATGAGATGTTCTTATAGTTCATTATCTCATTCTTTAATATTTCAATGATTCTCCACTTTCATCACTAAAGTCTATGTGGAAGAAATGATTTAATTCTTCATGCATACTTTTAAGATTAAAATGGAAAAAATTAAGGAAAAATTTAGAATTTTCATCTAAGATGATGATTTTGATACATGGTGGTTATGTCATAGATTTTGTGCATTGATATAAATATTTATTTTTTATGTAGTGATGTTTAAGCATACTTTTTTTCTTATTTGATTGTACCAAATAGAAGATATTTAAAAACAAATAACCTTTTGTATAGATTTTTAATTTGATTATAGAGAGAGCAACATATTAAAGGAAATACAAAACTATAAGATATTAATCATTAATAAAATCAATATCCAAACATCTTTGTTAAGAAGACGTAAACTTTAACAAACCAATTTAAAAATTAATCAATGTTTAACTTCAAAGCATTTACAATTTTTCAATAAACAACGAAATATTATAATGTTAGTTATTTATAAAATCATCATTTGAAAGGTATCTCATAAATCATTGTTGGAAATTTAAAACATTTACAAGTTAGTTTTGGACTTAATTAATGTTTAAAAGTATAAAAATTGTCATTTTTTTGGATAGCAAAAATACATAGAACATTAAGTTTTATATAATAACTAACATCTATATTTTCTTGCCTTACTTATTTATTTGATGTTTAGTCTCCATTTTAAATGTCTTGATGATGTTTTATTCTCCATTATTTAATTTTAGAATATTTAAAGATAGGAAAAATAGCTCCCCCACCATTTCATCTAACACACTTTCTTTGAGAATCTAATTTACTTTATTTTCATACATTAGCAAGTATATAAATATGTTAAACAAGATAGTAAATGAGTTATTTTCTTCTTCAAATGCTCTAACATTTTTAATAGAGACAAATGTATTACTCGAATTCATGATTTATTAAGAAAATTTATTTATTAATAATGGTAAAGAGAATTGGCAGTGAGGATGACAACAAGAATGGAATAAGGCATAATCTTTTATTTTTTTTATTTGTGTAATATTTGTTAATATAATGATACATAAAATTGAATAAAATTATAGAATAGATTTGTATTAGATTCCTCCTTCCTCATTTTTTTTATATTCAAGTCTAATATGTTAATGTCAATATAAAAAAATAAGTAATGGGAAATGACAATAGGGTTATTATCTAATAATTGACATTGTATTATCTAATAACTGACATTATATTTAAAAGTAAATTGAGTTAATCTTGTGTAAAAAAATTATCAATTCAAATAATGATTTATATTGTCATTAAATGTTTTCTTTTATAACCAAATTCTTATATATTCACATCCAATACATTGATATTAGTATTGTTATAAGAAAAATAAGCAAAAAAAAATGATGTCACTATTTATAAAAAAAAAAGAAGCAATGAGAATACAAGGTTATAATCTAATATCCAATGTTATATTTAAAAGTAAACTAAATTGAACTTGTGTAAAAAAAATTATCAATACAAGAAATGGTATCAAATTTTATATCTTGAAAAAATGATACTTGTAATTATTAAATTCGACATAAATTTGTACAATTATCAATATAGTTTTCTAAAATTTGATATGATATTTTAAGTTATAGTAAAGTGACTTATGAAGTTAAAGGAAGTTGGTTATATACTAATAATCAATGTCTAAAATATATAATAATAGTTTAACAATATCATTTTGTTATAAACAATGGATATTATAAACAAAATTGACATCAAATAATCAACATGGTTTATATAATATCCTTCTACACATTGATGATTATTCTTAACTAATAGGAAAAGTAAAAAATTACAAAAGCTGATCTAGCAAATGAATGAATACAAGACTAAAATGTTGTGGCATCATTTGTGGTATTGGAATTTCTTTAATATAAGGCTCTGTCATACAAACTCCAATAGAATTGTGAAATACAAGTTAATCTTCTAATTTTTTATACAAATAAAATACACTCACCAAATATCCTAAGATTTTCATTTTGTATATGTCTTGATAGTTTGATATTAACTTGTGATTTTATGTGTTTGGGCTCCATCTTAATATGTTCATCTTAGGATGATAAGCGTTAAGGTTATGATGCCATATTAAAATATTTTTGATTCTATAGGCTCACAAATATGCATCATAACTTTAGGTATTAAATAAAATACACATAAAATATTACCTTTAGAAATAGATGGAATTATTTTGGTTTTAGGTAGAAAATGCTGTGCTCTAAATGATTTAGGTTGCATTTTTATGTATATAATTATATGAATGTTTTAGGCTTTGGGTTATGCATTTAATGAGGGAAATAAGATTTTATAGAATGGTTTACTTGAGGTAGATGTATCCTATAAAGTGATATATGAAGATGTTAAAAGTATTCATGCATAATAGGAATAGGTTGGAAGAATATACAATTAATTGGTACATTGTTAAGGAGGTTGCTAAGTTTTGAACTAAATACTTATTAGATATGGACACTATTAAACTTTCCAAACCATGCTATGCAGCAAGAATTTTAAGGAAGGTATATTAAGGACTTGAATAAAGAGCATAAATTATGAAATATGAGTACAAACACACCTCTATGTCATATAAAATAGTAAAAAGGTTTGGGCCTTACATGGACAAATATATTACTCTTTGATAAAAGAGCTTAATCATGATAAGAGTAAGGAATGGGTTCAAGCTCAACATAATCACTCATTTATTATGTGTTTTGCAACCAGGTGGGTAGCATTATTGAGGAGACATCAGGTATTATTTTAGGGATTGTAAGATAGCTTACTAATGGGCCTTGCATAGAGATCATATTTTGTTAAGGATATAACATTAATGAATATTCCTTTTATACAAAGAGATAAGATAAGAAGAGTACCATAAAATAGTAGTGTCATTTTAATGGTTTAGATAGTGCATATCTCTAGTGCCAAAGATAAAAACCTTATTTACATCACAATGTCATGTTATGAGGTCATTAAAGACATATAAGAGCTCAACTACATCCAATTTAAGGATCTTATCTTCTAGTATAAATGAGTGGAAAATAACAATAGTATCTAAATGGATGAGTTAGAATTCATGTTGATGAATCTTATAAAAGAAGGTCATAAGAGGAAGCTTTCTAGAATGGCATCACAAGCAAAATAATTTTTTTATGTGTCGAACTTAGTTGATAACAAGTAATTTATAATTATTCAAGGGAATAAACAAAGTGTTGATAATGGAAATGAAGAAGATATGGCCACCAAAATTAAAAGCACATTTCCTTTCTCATGAAGATTACCTCTAATTAATCATGAAAGTAATTTGAAGGAGATTTGTATGCAAAAAAATTATGGTAAAGAGATTTGATTTGATAATCTTGCTAAATAAATTTTCTATATAAGTTTAAAGTACTAATGTCCTTTATTTTTTAATTATGCTTCCAATATACTTGTTTGCTTATTAGTTTGTATTTCATTAATAAAATTACCTTTGGTTAATGCAAGTCTTGTATAATATATATATATATATATATATATATATATATATATATATATATATATATATATATTATACAAGACTTAAATATACTCAAACCAAAAAAATCTTAGATAAATTAAAAGATAATTTTACTTTCACTAATATAACATTTCTTTCTGATTGTTATAACTATCAAATTATTATATGTTTATTTTGTTCCCTTGTAATTTGAAATGATATGATCATATGCTATTCAATAATGCAAATCTTGAGATATTATCCAATCTTATATCCAAATTATATGCAATTAATGTAATAGAAAATGTGGCTTTTTTCTCAACTGAGCTGTTTTATATTACACTTGCTTGATATGGAATTATTTATTATAATATGAAAAATACATTATTGACTATTTCATTTGTAAAGTTCTATATGTATTTTAAAGCTAAAGTATTGATTTTCGTTTGGGGGGTTCTATATGTATTTTGGATAAGGAATCGTGTAATAAGAAAACTTCTAAGATGTTATATAGAATGAAAAGGATGTATAGAATGAGGTGAGCGGATAAATAGGAATAGGTTTCTATTAAAGGTAATTAATACAACATTCACTATTTAAGAAAACTGATGTGGTATATACAACATTCCACACTAGATTAGAGAATAAATTGATGTGAAAGTTTAATTTTCAATGATAGTTGTTTAGTACCAACTAAAGTCTTTAACTCTTCATCAATAACCATATTGCATGTTTATGATGAAACAACAATGGTTTTTTTAATATAAGAGCTAGGAAAGGGATAGGGAAAAGGTCCATATAGTCAATAGGTCCAAACATTCTTTTTTGCTTTAGAGCTTAGGTGGATAAGAAAGCACTCCTCTTAATCCAGCTAACAATGGATATGGTTATAAATTATTAATAATGTTGCTTAATAAGATGTCGACCAAGTTTTAATATGTAATTTGTTAAATAGCCAATGTTAATCAATTATTCTATAGTAGTGTAAACTATTGGTTAAACTTAAACTTTAGTAATCTTTTGTATGAATTTTCTTGTAGGGCACTACAAATTTTGCAAGGAAGATGCTTTTACTTTACAATCTGCAATTTAGTGTTAAGACAGACTTGCCTTCTATTTCAACTTTAACCTTTGTTTTTATAAGTTTAGTTAAAAACAAAATAGTATCATTTAATATTCCACTCGATTTTATACTAAAATCAATGTCTAATACATAATGTATTATGTTTAGAATGTTCAATGATCAAATATAACACATCGATTTCATAATAACTAACGTATTTATAGTTTTCAATATCATTTATATACCAACTGACATTATTTCCTAGCAATAACTAATGTATTAATCCGTATAACAATCCCTTTAAAATGTATATACAATGTTAAATTCTTAACAACAAATGTCTAAATGTGAAATAACTAGTTTTTCACATTAGTTTAATTTACAAAATCGATGTTTTAATGTAATGATGTTGATTTTTAGTAAAAAAAATTGACATTATTTCTCTTAGTTTTTTTTTATTGTTACTATTTAATAACAAGAAACCAATAACAAAAGTTATTACATAAACAACAAGGTAAACATACTTGTTGATGTAAAAGAACACCGTATTATTATTATAATTTAACTATCCAATTAACTCTTATAAATAATAATAAATCTTACAAGCTTGTTTCAAAATGAGCCTGTTATTTATAAGTAATTCCACTAAGTTTTACAAAAATAAAATATATATATATTTAACAGCCCCTTCAAGCCTATGCATATCTCTCAAACATAAGCAGACCATTCATCCTACAAGCTTTTTATTTTTCCTTTACTATAGAGGTTTATGTCACCTTTAAAGAACTGTATGTTTATATACAAAACTAGAATAAATTACATGTTGTGTACAAGTGTCTATCCAACTAAAATCCAAATGAATTACCTTTTTTGGGTCTTCGTGTGCTTGATCATCTTACCTATGTATTTCATCACGAAATATGCACACTTGACATTGCTTTCTTGCTTAGGGCATAGTAACAAACTAACTCAAAAAAGTATCAATTTCAAGAAATGTGATCAATTACTATGCTAGATACCTAAACATACATAATAATGTTACTTTCACTTTAACCTATATGATGTCACCCCTATCTTTTTAGCATTGCCCATTACATAATGTATCCTTAGACACTCGTCAATTTTGGACTTGATCAATGTTGAAAAGTATGGCAACTGTTAACTTTGTTAGAAATCGCTAGTATATAAGACGTCAATTTTTGTTAATAATTGAAGTTTATTTTTTTTGAATTCTACCTATAAATTTTCATGTTAACTCTCACTTTCCATATGAAATATTTCTGATGTACCACTTTCTAATATTTTGACAAGATCTTCTAATTCTCACTTTCCATATGAAAAACTTTTAAAATCTTACTTTCCAATATTGTAGCAATATCTCTTCGGTGATCTTCTACTTTTGTCACCAAAGCATGCAATTAAAAAATTAGAGGACTAATCATCAATTCTTCCATTATATATTCTTATGATTAAAATGGAAAAAATTAAGTAACAAACTAAAATTTATATCAACAATAATAATTTTGATACATAGTAATTCTACTAAAGTTTTTACTTGTGTTCTAGTATAGTTTTTTTGTAGGTTATTTTATGGAATACATGACTTAACAATATCTAAGAAGAGTGATTTTTGGATGATAACAATAAGGATCCTTAGTAGTGAGGTGGGCAACAAGAATTAAATAGCACATAACCTTTTTTCTTTTTAATTTATGTAATATTAATGTAAAATTGCATTTATTGATGTGATAATAGATGAAAATAAATAAAATTACATAATAAATTTGGCTAACTAATTTTGTCCTTTCTTATATTTTTATGAATTTATGTTCAATACATTAATATTTATATTGGTATAAGAAAAATATGTAAAAGTCAAATGATGCCGAGGTTCTTATCTAATTATTATGTCTTATTTATCACTAAATTAAGTTGTATTTATATTAAAAAATAATCAATATATGGAATTTGTATTAAATTTTATAATTTGGAAAGATGATGTTTATGATTACCAAATTTGACTAGAATTTGTAAAATGATTAGTGTATTTACTTATAATCCATGTAATCTTCAAAATTTTAGTATGATCTTTAAGTTACAATAAAATGATTTGTAAAGAAATACTCACCAACCAAAAACCATCAATTATAAATGCTTATAATGTCAATTATTTACAAAATAGACAAGAATTTACAAAGAAAGAGTGAAAATTTAAAAATATGTATGAAATAACATTTATGAAATTATGAGACATTATAAAAACTTAACAAATTAAATTTTTAAAATAACCATTATTTAAGGCTATTTCAACTATTAATTTATGTCAAAAGTTTACACATCAACAAAGTACTTAATCAATATTTTAAAGTATAGCAACTGCCACTTTGTTGAAAAATAATTAAACTTAAAATGGTAATTTTCTATTAATAATAGATGTCTAAGGTTTTTTTATTACTTACAAATATCGTTTTCCTTACTATTTTGAAACAAATAGGTAGTATATCAAGATAGCTCATATTCCATCAAAAAGAGAGCTTTTGATTTGAAAGGTATAAACCATTATATTCTAAATTACTAAGCTATTGAAAAAGTTCTAAAATCGATTGAGATTCTTCCTTAGGACTTGTAACCATATTTCAACCATAAATACAAGCATTCTATAAGTTATTTAAAAGGATTTCAAATAAAATGCCTTTCAAATGTTTTATGGAATCCTCGTACTTATTGTTGAACTATAAGCACAAGTTACTAGAAGGAACTTTAAGAAATTCTTAAACTTTCTTAATAGTCCTAGTATTTTTAAATATAATGGTCTAAGCTTTTTATCTTAGAAGTCATTTCTATTGATGGATTTCGAAAGCCATCAATTTACACCCTTCATAAAAAAAAAAGGATTTCTAATTTGAAGGGTGTAGATATTCATATTCAGTACTAAATTGGCTATTGTGAAAGTTCTAGAATCCATCAAAATTCTTTCAAGAATTTTTTTTGATGGATTCTAAAATCTTCTTAATAGCCTTAATGCTAAATACAATTATTTACATATTTTATATCAAAATCCACCTTTATTGATAGATTCCAAAAGCCGTCAATTTATATCCTTCACAAAAAATATAGCATCTAATTTGGAATGTGTAAATTATTGTATTCAGCATCAACCAAGGTTATTGACTTATTAACCTTCTCAATAATCGTAATGAATGCTAAATATAATGATTTACATGCTTTATCTTAGAATTTATCTCTATTATACCCTCCATCTTAAAAGTCATTTGTGATGTTCTCAGTGGCTTTGGTGTTCATTGTGAATTATAGTATTTTCAATGTATATGTCAATGTACTCATATGAAAATAAATAAAATTGCAAAATATATTTTCAAAATTATCTTTCTCTTTTCTTATTTATTTTTACATTTACATTCAATCTTTTATTATTTGTATTTGTTTAATCATATAAAAAATGTGGTAATATAACTAAGAATTCTAATGTTATTAATTTCATTTAAAATAAATTTAAAATTTTTAAAAATAATCAGTTCACAAAATGATATCTATATTCTTATAAAATTTATACTTAAACTCTAAAAGTATACCACATGCGAAAACATAAATTGGATTATATATTTTATCTATTTTGATACATGTGTATATGATAAATATAAATGAATTATGCTTCTAGATAAATATGAATGTTATATAAATATGTGATATATATATATATATATATATATATATATATATATATATATATATATATTGCTTTTGTATTCTAATTTGATGTGTATAATTAAATTAGTTTTAATAAAAAGTTGCTCAAGCAAAAAAAAATTTTTCAATAATGACATTCAATTATTATGATGTTAGTTCTTATTTAATAACTAACATTGATATTAGTTAAGAGGATGACATCGTTTTATTAAAGATGATGGTTTTTTTTGTACTAAATTGATGTCTAATATTCAAAGATGTTTACCTAAGCTAACTTTAGATATTAGTATTTTTTAAAAACTAACATGGAAACTTTTGCCTTCTAGTGTAATGTGAAAATAAAAAAGTTAAAGTATAATGCAAGATAAAATAAATAAATAAATAAAGCATGGCACGATTTGCAAATTTTATTTTAAAGTTTTTACAATTCTAAAATGATTTTTTATTTATGGAAGTATATTCTTCTTCCAACTTTAAAATGATTCTTTTTAGTTTCATATTTTCACTCTTAGTTATTGTTCAGGATTAAAACTCCATTAGCCTATAGATAAATATGTAAAGATTTAATACTTTTTGAAAAATTGTAAAATATAAATATAAGGATTTATTTTACTTTTTGTACTTATTTTTATAATTTAATTTTTTATTTTATAATCGATTATATTTTATTACTTATCATTTTGATATAACTTTATAAGTTTATACAAATAAGAGATTTGATTTCATTTATCTTATTTAGTATCAAGTGTTATTATCTACTATTTATTTATATAAAATGTGTAATGTCATACAGTAAATTTTTATGAATGTTCATTATATCTATAAGTATTGCATTCAAAAATACTTTTCTAAAAAGTGCAAACCTCACATATTGAACAAAGGATATTAATTCATATTTAGAAAGCACTTATCTCTAATTATGGTATTGTATTTAATCTTTTACAATTTTCAAGCTTTTATTATTCAATTGATTCTTTAAAATTATTAAAATTGGGATTCTATAAAATCATAAGAAATATTAGTTTCTATTTCTAGTTAATGTTTTCTATGGGATGAATATAGGGAGAATAGAGATGACAAAAGAGTGAGAAAAAAAAAAGATAGGGTTAGGGTTTGGAGGGTGAATAAGAGAGTGAACAATGGAGGGATGGGATTTGAAGGGTAGGGATAAGACTTACCACATTAGTTAAACTAAGATGATATTATAAAAATTACATGTTGATTTTTTTAAAAAAAAATAGTATTCAATGTTATTTTCCACAAGGCTAACAAAATAAATTATGTTTGTTTTTCCCAATATAAAAATCAACATTATTGTTATCATTTACAACGATAATACAACTAATATTAAAAACAAATATACAATGAAACCTAAATAGACATCAAACAAAAATTGACGTATAATCATTTAAACACTTAATATCAATTAGTTATTCTATAATAGGAGGATTTCATCAAAATAGGAAGACAATGAGCATAGCACAAAATTTAAAGGCATTTTGTTACATAAACTAGATCAATTTTTAAGATTTGCAATTGCCATCAATTCATATATCAATTATATAAAAGGTCAACGTGTTAATTTCATGCCAATTTTTTGAACTAACTTTCAACTTCCATTTGAACATTGGTTCTCTAATAATTGACATGAAAAGTTATTATAATTTTATGTCAATTTTTTATTAAAACTAATTTATTAAGTTGTTCATATTTTTAAAAATGTCATTGCCTTTAATCCACGTGAAACTTAGTAGCATAATCACTATTACTACAATATATTCTCATTCACATTGTACAATCTAAATTTAGGTCTTAACAAATTTCATAACCTTATAGTCTATGTATATAATCAATAGAACCTTTTTTTTATTGTGAAATACTACCCTGAGACATCTTATATATATTTTATGTCTCTTTGTCGTTGCCATGAGATTTGAATCGTATTAACCTAAAACTGATTGCACAATCTCATTCTTTATAATTTACTTATAATTCCAATTGAAGAGGAAATGAAAGGAGGAGAGTTAAATAATTCCCTTTCATCATTTTATTTAAATGTTTAAAAAAATTAAAATTAAAACAATACAAAATAATTAATAATAATTTTTTTAGAACTTTTAAGAATTTATCATAAACTTTTAATTTCTTTTCCTTCTTCAATAAATCTCAAGAACGTTGTAACATAACTTTTATTTCGTTTTTACTTCGATCAAACATAACATCAATTATGACTCACAATTGCTAACTCTCTCCGCTTTGAGTTCATACCAAAGTAACAATGTTTAATTATTAGAGGACAAGTGGGATTATACAACAATTGTTCAGCTACGTGGATTCCTTCTTGACTAGTAAATAGTAAAATATCACTAACAAGATTCAAGTAAATTGAACGCCCTCAATTGTATAGATTCAAGTGAATACAACAACCTCAATTTGAATCTAGGTCCTTCAAGGATGAAAAATCCTTGAAACAACATCAAATGTTGTCATCCACGGGGCTGCAAAATGGGTCCTTCAAATTATTAGGGATAGTATGAGATGTCTCTCTTATATTTCCCTAGCTTTATATATCTTCATTCTTTAGGACATTGCGTTTGTTGTGGTTTAGTGGTTTTCCTTTAATAAAATAATCTTTTTCGAGTAAAAAAAAAAAGCAAATGTTATTATTTCACTCTGTCCGCTAAACCTTTTTTCTTTTTTAAATTCTCCATCTGATAGGACTTGGCCTCTTTGTTCTACTAAAAATGATTTGCTCAAGCATTTTTCCTTATAAAACCAGCGTAGGAAATGCTCATAAATATACCGTTTAGTAGAAGAAAAAACTATTGTATTTTTGGCCAATATAAACTAATCTTGCATGAGTGTGACTCGACAGTTTACATCCAACCTTGAGAAAGAGAGTTTAGAATTTCTCACTGTGTATTATGTCATATCTCTCGCCCCACTTGACTGCTAATTAAGCAAATAGATTCAGCTGAATCGAAATCGTTGCATTTAATACAATACAACGCGCAACGAAAAACTACAGAAGGCAGACGAATCGTACATTTTAGTAAAACAAAACACATCTAAAAAGGGAAATTATGTATTCCGTATTTGCAGTGAAATCTGATATTATTTTAAAATTTTTTCCATTTTAATATCTTAAATTTGAATTCAAAGCATTACATTTGTACTAAGTAGTTTATCATTTCTATTATTTAAAAAATAGATCAATCCTAGAGCTCCATTCCCATCCAAATAAATAAATTCGAGCATATACCATTGTTTAGGGTTACTTGTATTGTATCTTTTCTTTGCAAGGCAGAGATACATGCCTTACGCGGTTACTTAATTTTTCCAGCCTTCAGACTTGGAAGTCGGTACATGCTTTACAGCTTCGACCGTTCAAACCAACCTGCTATCCTATTGGCCAAGCATGAAAAACACTGCACTTCGATAAGTTGAACCCACTAACTTTCTTATTTGCGTTTATTAAAAAGGAGCACAATCCAGGAAATATTTATATTTCTATCATAATAGATGCTCCCATGGTGGGGACAGAATTTTGAGCGTAAGGTGAGAAGAACGGAGTGGTCCTGACCTTGTATAAGGCTGCTTCCGAGTACCATAGTACCATAACAATCAAAGAGGGGTCTGTGTGTCTGTCTGGCACATTTTACACGAAAATGGAAGTCAAGGTAAGACGGTCCCTCCTTCACAGGACTAAAATTTGTCAGACATTTAGAGTACTACTTCAATTTAGTGCCTGCTGTAATAACTGCGAAAGTGTGCTGCAGTTCTTGTTGTTTTCTTCCTCCGGTTTTTTCTTTTATCATCTTAGATTCCCCACAAGAAACACAAGGAATGTTGGCTGAAAATATCTTTACTCTAGCATTTTCCTGAATATATGTCTCTGACCATCAGATTCACCTTACTTGTTCTTGGGTTTGCTTCTAATCAATTGCATTGTTTAAATCTGGGCTTTCCTGAGAATTTTAAGGGACTAAAATGATAAAAATCACCTTCCTTTATGCTCAGAGTTGTTGCTATATGTGAGCATTTCTAGTACACTTCCCAGTTCCACCTCCATATCCCCTGGGCTATCATCAGTGGTTATTTAAAAGGAAGAGGAGGAGAAAAAGACATATTTAAAGACAAACTTTTCACAATCTTCGCATGTAAGCTAACATATAGAGGCCCTAAAATTTACTTCAGGAGCTCTGTTTATGACCACTAATATCAAGGAATTTATTCAAGTAATGCGACATTACACTTGGGATTTCTCAATTTATTCTGAGCATATATACAAGACTACAATTTTTCATACGAAAACAATCAGATCTTCTTGGAGTTTTAAGGCATTTCATTCAAGTTTTTGGAGTTTTATCAGAGAAACACATAGAATTCTAAATTATTAACCCAAAGAGGAACGAAAGTAGAAGTGAAGGAAAATCAGTGCTTACACGGACAAACGCTGTATAATTGTCACCACCTACGCTTCCATAATGGTTACCGATGGTGTAAAGCACGTAACGGTTAGATGACTTGTCATTCCCATGGGGAATATAGGCCGACAAATCAAGATTTTCAACAGGGAAGTCAACATATGTCTCCAGCTTGTTCGATTGAAAGCTCTTCAGATGTAGATCCAAAATCGTATAAGTCTCCAAAAATCTAATTTCTTAGCAGTTTGGCAATGCTGCCTACAGAGAGGGCAGTACCTGAACTACAGAGAACTGTAACTCAATAAAATATATGGACTAATTCATGAAGGATATAATGCTAGATCGTAAAAGCTTAAAAATAAACTGAACTGGAATACTAGTAGTTTATAGAGGATAAAGAGTGTTTCACAAGTGTATGACCCCCACAGAAAGAACAAGAAGAGACAATACAAGAACAAAAAAGGTGCTATGGAGTTTAGCATTGAGCAATGCTTATGTCACTTTCTCTATCTTCTTGAAACAAACAGAGCCTGGGGCTGGGACTAAACCTAATACCTATTGCAATTTTAATCATTTATTTGTTTGGTTATAAAAATTCGAACAATGCAACCCATCAAAAAATCTCAAAGCAGGTTACAAAATCGAGCTACAAGGCTTTCTTCAACTAAAGAGTGAAACTTATTGACTTGCTCTACCAAATAATTGGTTGTTTTCGAATATGAGTGAAATGATGTATGTTCAGCCCTGACATGGCTATTTTCATCTCTAGATACTTGTATCTTGCTAAGTGAACTGCAGTTGTGAGTAGCATAAGGAAGGCCAATGCAATCCAGACAGCACAATATATGAAAGAAATTGATTTGAACTTCTCACACTCTGCACACATGACATAATATGTTTTAAACCGGTTTCAACTCTATAAATTGCTGTGCCAATTTTAAACAAACCGTGCTGTTTGCACAAAATGTGAAAGCATTGCAGTTTCAAGGAAGTGGATTTTGCAACCAACATTTTTGGCTTAATGAAGATAATGAACTAGTAGCAGCGCTGACTGTAGCTTCAAATAATAAACTTTGTGCTGTGATTTGTGCTTCAACAAGCTCTAAACTGCCCTTGGTGGAGCCCCAAAATGGATATGGCTCATTAATATGAACATTGATATTGTTTTGATTGGGTGGCAAAGAGAAAGATCTTGTAAATAACCAGAGATAGGGGCTGACCTTTTTGCTTATTCTTACTCCCAATGAATTCGTCTCCCTCTGGACGGAAAGCCTGAGCCGCAAAGGATAGACACCTGCAATATTATCCTCTGTAGCTGAAAAGTCTTTCAAATCCTTGATTGCATTTTCAGAATTACTATGCCTGCATGAAATATTAAAGAACGTTATACATGAAAAACTGATGAACTTAAAAGTCTCAGATTAGGAAAAGCAGCCACTGATATGTTCTTAAAAGATTTCACATTCATACTCCCAAGGAAATGCACTTCATTAAGTGTTTGATAATAAAGACTTCGTTTATTTTTGTGGAAATATTTTTTGTAGAAATATAATTATAAAATATCAAAATAATAAAAAATGATTTAAATGTTCAATATTAAATATAAAGAATTTGATAAAAGTGAAATTTCTCTTTTTTTAGAAAAAGAAAAAAAATTCTCCACTATTATGCTTCTAAGTATCATATTTTTAAATCATAATTTATAGAAACACGACATTTCTTTAATCATACATAAGGAAATGAAATTTTTCAACAAAAAACATTCTCCGAAAAATATACGGAGAGGCAGCATGCCATCGGTACAGGAAATCCACATCACGTTGTGCGTCATAAGAAATATTTCCGGAAATCATTATATAAAAACCCCTTATTAGATTAACAGACTGCTGTTTTCTAACACTGGCTAGAAATTCATTTATCAAAGCAATATTTTTGGCAACAGAAACAGAGTAACAGATTAGAACTAATCTACACTTCAAGAATCAATTGTTCTGACAGCATGGCTTTTTACTTGAAAGCTTTGTAATGGATGCATCGGGCGTTCAAATATGGAAACAGACAAAGGTTTTAAGATGGCAAAAACATGAAAATCCCACCATAAAATGGTCTAATGATTATGAAAACCTAGAAGAAATTGACACAGAAAAAAGAGGAGTCATATATACCAATATGGCAGAAACAAACATCACTAATAGTTTGTTTAAGAGCAGAGAAAACCAACAGAAAAATTCTGAAAAATTTTATGGTATCTTGAGGGTTTTCAAACTCAGGGTGATGTAGTGCATTTTGTGCCATTGGATGAGATTACCAAAATTCTTGGTAATTTCATCTAATGACTTGTATTGCGCTACGTCACCCCGGATTTGAAACTTCCTGGAGTACCGTAGCAAGCCCCAAAAAATATATATTCTTAAGAAAATGGCATTGTTCTTTTCACATGAATTCTAAGTTCTACTGCATCACTCTTTAAAAAATTTACTTATCTATAACTTCTAAAATTAAAAAAATTATCTTTCAAACGGGAAAGCTCTATCCAAGGAAGGCAGTAGTTTTTTTTAACAAAAACAAATTACAGATTGTAAAATAATTTTCCTTTCATCTTCTTACCAATTTCTCTAAGTAATGCTTATTCCCACTCTCCAAAATTCATTCTACATTCACCCTACACTCACATTTCTGGAAGATCCAAAATTCTAGATCCCACAAGCAATTAAAAGGGAGGGAGAACAGAGAGCCAGTTTAGGAAAATATATTCGGATTTATTCTCCTCCATCTCACAAACAAACAGCTTTAGCATAGACGTAAGCAACAAGTTAAATACCCAAAATAATTCTCTTCAACTGATCTTCAACAGAATATTAATATTACAATCATACTTTCCCACACTTTTGCTCTTCCTGCTTTATGAAATATGGAAACAACGGCAAACGTTTTCTAAGCCGCCAAGTATACAATACCAAATCATATTGTGCCCCTGCTTCTACTACTACTACTAAAAACGCAAAAAACCAAAACCCCACTAAATAAACATTTTACGTAACATACATTTCTCTATCCAATCTAGTAAAAAATAAAAAGCAAATCTCAGATGTGAAATTTTACACCAGAGATTTCTAAAATTATTGAATCCTTTCAGTTGTTGATAAATAGAGCTACCAAGAAATCTAAATTTCCATAATCAAGGGAAATAAGTATGGTTACAAGGCGATACAACAACGATTGTCTGCATAAGTTTCTACTGCCCAAAACTATGGCAGAAATCAGAATTGAGAGGTCGAAACTGCAGGCAATTCAATTGTAGTAGCGCGAACCAGTGTCATAAACCCGGCCCCCCGGATATGGACCTCTTTGCTCAAATCCTTGATCTCTTGCACTGCCAAGAAATCGAGAACGCTCTCTGTACGGATCAAAGTGGTCAGCATTATAGCCTCGTTGCGCTTCTCCCGTGGCAGGTGAAACATTAACAGCACTGTAACCATGAGGATCAGTAGGGGCCATGCCACTTCTAGGGTAGGGTTCCCTCATGGTTTGCTGGTACTGTTGTTGTCTTGCATGTGATTCCCTTCGAAGAAATTCATCTCTACGGCTGGCATGCTGAGCTCGAATTGCTGCCAATTTTTCCTCATACTGAGCATTGATTGCATTTATTTTCTAAAAAAATGCACAATAAATGGAACTTTTTAGAGGATATCTAACAACTTTGACTGGCTTCAACATGAATAAGACCCACTCCCCAATCCCAATACGATGTCAGAATTTAGTTCTAGAAAAAATAAAACCAATATTGCCTTGCAAAGATCGTGGCATGCATTATAATTTTTTTCTTTTCTTTTTTTCTTTTTTTAATAATACAATAGCAAAAACTTATGAAGTAAGGATTTGGTTGGTGAAAAAATCATTTTAATGCAAAAAGAAACAAAAGACCCAAACATATAAAAGCAGTGTCAGAAAAGACAATGGTGGCAGCAAGCACGCAGCATCTCTCAGTTTAGTGCTCACTGCTCACAGATGAACTCATGAATCTAACTTGAGAATCATAGCATCAATCAGGCAATGGTGACAGATTTCATGCATGCAGGTCAGTGAGAAAAGATCGGGCCAGGTGAAGAAAAATTAATAAACTAACAATGTTAACAGCAGTCAGAACAGAATACGGAACCTGAAACTCTAAACTAACCTCTCTATGCCTGGCATTTTCTGCATCTTCAGCATCATTCTGTTCTTTGGCTAGTTTCATAATGTCATCTAAAAATTTCTGCTCAAGACCTTCAAAAGAATGTGATGAACGATTCCCCTCATATCCAACATCCATGTCGTCTTCATGAGCCATAGATCTGGGATCATTGTTCTGGTTCAGCAAACCCAACTTAGGATCAGGCCGCTGACCCTGAAAATAGGATCTTGAAGCATCACCCCCTTGACCTACAATATCACAAGCAATGATTCCCCTAAGTATATAAGTTCAAAAAATTATTCTTATTATACTGATAAAAAAAACTGCATTTTGACATTGCATACATGAAATCTCATAACAATTTAAAAGTTGGACAGTTTCCACAAAGAGGGCAATATTTGCTGAGCAAGAATACAGATGTAATCAAACTGAAGAACATACACCAAGATTTTTTCTCATCCTTTGTAACGTATAATGTATGCTAAGTATGCACATTGAAAATGAAGTTAATAACAGTTAGACGTGCACAACAAAGAAAACGTATCAAGATAATCATGTTAGTAAAAATTCAAAAGAAAGGGCAGTATTTGAACTAATTTTGCTGAAGGAGCATGTTACTTGGTAACATCGACATTCCACTCAACAAAGGACTTCTTCACTTGACTGTTCTATGGGATATTACCTTACATCCTTTTTAAGAGAAAGCTGCAGACTGTAGCATACATGAAAAGCTAACAGATAAAATTCTTGTTGCTATTAAGACAGATGGCTTTTATTTCTTTTGTAGGTGCATAAGGATGCATGCAGAATCAACAAATAGCACTTGCCTTCATTATACATACGAGATGCCGTTGAATTTGGCATATTTGATTTATCAATATCCCATCTCCACTGACCCTCAGGCTTGGAATTTGTAAATGGACTCTCCCTCTCTGGAGTGAAGGCCTCCAAGCGTCCTTCAAAAGTACAAGAGTTGGGATCCATCATCTGACCAGCCATCTGATGCATCTGAGAAGCAGCATAAGAATTGGCAGGTGGATCACCATACTGCCCCTGCCGTCTCATTTTTATCAAATTAAGGCAACTGAAATATCAGCCTGTCAGAGCCACAAGAACCCAAAACCAGTCACTTAAGCACATGACCCATACTGCAAACGAACAAGAGTTTCAGGTCAAGAAAAATAGGAAAACAACTGATATTTTTCTTAATATGTTATCATAATAATAGGTCTGAGCCCAAAAAATTTCTGAACCAAACATTCCCCCCACTCAGAACCAATGTTTACAAAAGCAATGTCTAAACTAACAACTGACAAGCAAAAAGCAGCAAACAACATGCTAGGAATATCAAAAGTGATGCAAGAAGACACAACAACAACGCGGTAAGAAACATAAAATTTCAGAAACCAAAGAACTGCATTATCCAAAGGGTGCAAACTCAATCAATCTAAAGTACAACATGGACAAACCATGAACATGAAAATTGAATCTCAATTAACGAAACATAGGATTTACAAATCCAATAAACTATCTTTTTCTCCATGACACATTCAACATGTATACGAAAATACAAAAATAACAGACAAAACAGATTTTTTTTCTTTTTATTGCCGCGAATACCCAGTTGCTAAAAACACAAGCCAGCTAGCACTACCTCCATCATATGCATATGAGAAAACAGGGGAAAAAAATACACAGAGACGCACAGAACTAAGAGGGATTCAAAGGCAATAGCTGTACCAATAACAGGTAGCCAGAACCCTAAGGTTCAGCAGCAAGCAACTTCGAGAGTGATTTAGTAAAATTCGTTTGATAAATTCAGAAAAATATCAAAAAATACAGAAAAGAATACCCTCAAAGAAAAAATAAGTAGAACGGAAAAAGAAGAAAAAAAGCTGAGAAAAAACATAAGTATTTTTAGTACTTTCTTCGAAGTATCTCCGGTTGGGAGCCGAGCTAACAAATCGATGGGGAGAACTGAGTTGGCCTTGACAATAATAAGATGGCGAAGCTTTTGGATCCGGATTATCCAATAGCGAGAGTAAAAGGTCGGGTTGTTTCTTGTTTGAGGACCATCGACCAATACATGGATCTTGGATCCAGTTGATTTTTTTTTTTTAACTAAAAATTGTAGAATTGTTCCACAAACCACAAGTCTACTGTTTATTCAGAAAATAAGCAATTGACGAAAAAAGCCCATACACACACAAGTAACTGATTTTAAAAAGACAAAATTAAATGATTCATAATTCATATGAAATTATAATTTCTTATAATTTTATCCTTCAATTGTTTTATTTTAGGATGGAATTATTTAGGCTAAATTACCAAATTAATATTTTTTACGAAACTTATTACCGTTTTACTATTTTTTCGAAACATATTACCGAAATACATACGGGGGCGGGAGGCGCCATTCGGGATGGCGCCTCATGGGCGGAGGCGCCATCCAAGATGGCGCCTTTGGGGTCTCCGAGGGTGCCATTCAAGGTGGCGCCCTCGGTCCATTTTTTTCATTTTTGCCCTTTTAAAATTAATTAATGTTGATATCATTTGAAAATAAAAATAAATAATATATAATTATAACTGAAAATAAATTTTTGAAAATAAATTATTTATTTTATAATTATATTTGATGTCATATAAAAATATGTTAACTCCACTTTGATATCTAATACATAAATTTATTATAGGAATTAAGTAAGAAAGTAGTTAATGATAATAATATAATGAATAAAAATAATAAATATTTAGTAAATAATTAAATATTATTTAAAAAATATAGGATCAATAAAGAATAATTACATAATTTACATTAATGTCTCTCAAGATTTTATGTAATGACAGTTAATTTTTATCAATTTTTGAAATTATAAACTTCTAACGCTTGAAATTATATTATTACAAGTAATTATTTAATATGTTATTACACATAAGTAAATTTATTGAGTATACTAAAATATTCTTTATATACAAAGTTGAAGATTGCTAAAAATGAAAAGAAATATAATGTAATAAATATATTTTTCTTATTTTATATTTATTCCAATAATATGCTTGTCACTTTGTATTTATTTGAATAAGAATTTTTTTATTTTGTGACAGAATGAATGCAAACTGGCGAGGTTGAAGATAGCTAAAAATTTTAAAAATTCTTATTATTTCATTTCAATAATCTTTTAATTTTGTAATGAAATCGGAATTATAACATGAATTAGCTATTTTTTATTTCATTAGAATGATAAAATATTTTGGCAATGAGAGTGAAAAGTACCGATAAATTATTTTTTAAGAAACTATTATTCGTTTCATCGTTCACTGGAAACACTTTATCGAAATAAGCACAGAAGATACGAGCAGCGATGGAGAGACGCCAAATGACGTGTAGAGGTGCGCTAGACGAAATGGCATCGTTCGCGCTGAAGGGAAGGAATGGCAGGCGATATGGCACTTTTGGCCTATGGCACCCTCGCTCCTCATTTCTAAATTAATTAGCCGATGACTGTGTTGACTGTGCACCCCAGAGACATGAATTTTTGTGAAAGTATGATAATTAATATTATTTATTTACTTTCACACGATAAATAAAAAAAGAGTAGATAGGTTAAAATAGGCTAATACGTTTATTTCATTAACTATTTTGCGCTTCACCGCAGTTTCGAAACTATTTACCAAATTACGCAGGGCGCCGTTGAAGGCGCCTTTCAACATGGCACGTTCGCTACAGCGAATTTCGTTGCGCGGGCTGGGAGGCGCTATTTCACCTGGCGCCTACCCGACAAACTTAAGTTTATAACTAATGGGGCTAGGAGGCGCCAAGTGACATGGCGCCTCCACAGCCCCATTTTATAAATTAATTAAGTTTTATAAATTTATATATTTATTTATATAATTTTAAGGTTATTATTATTTGTAATGAAATTATAATTTTTAAAATTTAATTAATTATATTTTATGATATTATTTATCTATATTAGTCATAAAAATTAAGATATAATTATAATAAAATTAAAGTTATATAAATAAATATATAAATTTATTAAACTTAATTAATTTATAAAATGGGACTGTGGAGGCGCCATTTCACTTGGCGCCTCCCAGCCCCATAAGTTCTAAACCTAAGTTTGCTGGGTAGGCGCCAGGTGAAATGGCGCCTCCCCAGTGAAATTTACTACAGCGAAGGCGCCATGTTAGAAGGCGCCTTCAGCACGGCCGATGATGCCAAACAGTCTGGCGCCCTGTGTATTTTAGTAAATAGTTTCAAACTTGCGGTAAAACGAAAAATAGTTTATGAAGTAAATGTATCTTGGTATTTTAACCGAGTAGATATTTATAATAGTTGTGAAAGTATGATAATTAGTAATATTAGTTATTATATGTGGAAGATGTCATTATCATCATTTTTTAAATAAAATTAAATATTGCAATAATCATCGTGATTTATTGTTATTTGTAATTATTCATGCGCAAGCAATTAAAAAAGTCGTAGTAATTAGAAGCATCCTAAATGTTGATGTTTGGCAATAAAATAGTAAAGTCATCCTAAATGTTGATGTCTGGCAATAAAGTAGTAAGATAAATGTATACAAATATACAAAAAACATAGAAAAGCAAGCTAATGTCTACGCAAGTGATGTCCAGTCCCACATCCAGGATCGGTAATGTGGCGGCCGTATCTGCTAACCCTCTGCGCAGGTCCGGGAGTCACATACCCGGTGTCTGTGTCTGCTCTACCTCGAGCTCCTGCTCTGCCTCTACCCCTGGCTCCCGCTCTGCCTCCACCTTTACCTCTATCTACAAGCTTTAAGTCATCTGTCACCATGCCACCATGCGCTAATCCCTGATCCTGAGTATGCCAATCAAATACAGGACGATATGGCTGTGATGCACCAGCATCATCGGAAGGAAAGGCATGGAATGCAGATGAAACTCCTGGTACATGCGGAAATGCCTGGAATGAGGATGGAACACCAGGAAGGGGCTGGTACATCTGGGATGACGATGGCCCAAATAATGCGGCCGGGAACATGGTGGAGGATGAAGGATCATCAGGTGTAGTAGGATACACATGAGATGGGGCAGTAAGATCAGGTATCATCGTCATGGTCTCCTGGGCAGTCAAAGGTGGAATCTGCTGCACTGTCGGAGCGGACGGAACATCAGCCTGCGACGTATGCCGTGGAGTAGTGCGACGTCATCGGCGAGATCGAGGCTGGTCGTGGTCACCCTCCGCAGGGTCTGGGATGTGATGGGCTTGGGGAGCTAGCTCCGCATGTGAGTCAATAATGACATGATCAACCTGTTGAATCGCATGAAGGATGGACTCCGTCGCTGACCTAAGCGCATCGAAGGTGAACATAGCCTGCCCCTCGGGGGTAGTGAAGTCCTGTAGTGAGGAAACCTCATCTACCTGTGCAAATTTTTGACATTAAAGTTAGTTATAATACTAATGCATTTAAAGAAAATTAGATACAAAACACTAGCACTCAATCTTACCACAAGGTCTAGCGCTCCCCCGACTGGTGTAATACATCGCCTAGTAACCCGTTTGTACCATGTCATGTAATCGGAACGTGGTCCCAGAACTAGGCATGTCGTCGGCTCGGCGGTAACGCACAAGTCTCGCCGAATATCCCAGAGTGCAATATACGGATGATGGCGGATGTGCCACTCCTCGTCATGCCGACCGGATAAGTGAAGGCAGTGGACCTCCGCCACTTGCTTCGGTGGCTCTGGAATAGCCTGGCGTAGTCCAAACTGCCGCAAAACCCTATCAGGCTGGTGCCACTCGACAATCTGGAAGTAAATGAGCGGCACCACTGTTGTCCAGGTGTCGCTCCCGTCAAAGCAGTACTGAGGCAGTGATGCGGTGACCTCCTTAGTGTATGGGATCCAAACGATCTGGAGTTACAAATGTATCACGTGATTTAAATACGATTGTGGATTGGACAAAGCCTTGAAATTAGTGATTGTAAAAAACCCCTGCGTACTTGGTCAAGTCGAAGCCAGTCCAGCACGTATCTGTAATGGGGTAGGCTGTGTACCGGACTATCCTGGAACGTCTTCTGATAGTGCCACCTGCCAGGTTCAATAACAAAGTTAGGCAACTTCGTAGCAAACTTAATTATAAGCGACAATTGAAATATTTTCTAACCTGCGCGCTAAGGGGCCAATCCCTACATCCCCCTCTGGTATGTCTAAAATAGCTATCGCGGGGGTGATAGTGGGAAATCTATCCCAAGCCCAGAGCTGCAGTAGTAGGCAACAACCTCCTATCTCTCTGTAATCCGGTGCGGTGGCCTTGCAGAGGTCTCTGTACAGGTATGCCAGGCAAGCAAACCCCCAACTGTACGTCCCAGCCTCGTGTAGGTGTGCGATCAAGGGTAAGTGCATGAGGTGGACGTATGTGCCGGAATGGTCCGGAAATAATGTCCCACCTATGAGTCGTAAAATGTAAGCTTGGGCGAATCTCTGCACTGTCACCTCATCCGCATCATCTGGAAGATGAGTGAAATGCCTCTCCAACCAACTCATCCTTAGTTGCCCCCCTCGGATGACATTCTCATCCACCGGTAACTGGAGTCCCAAGTACTCCTCTATCAAGCCTCCCCACCCCCACACAGTGGGCCCCGTCACTACTCGACCGTCAATGGGTAGGCCGAGCTGAAAAGCAATATCCTGCAGGGTAATAGTCGTCTCTCCCTGCAGCATGTGAAAGGTGTGCGTCTCCGGCCTCTACCTCTCCACAAGAGCACTGATCAACTGGTGGTCGATCGACACAAACTCACACATCGCCAAGCCGTAGAAGCCTGCCTCTCGCAGAAAGGGGACAATCAACTCCGGCGGCGGCTAGTGATGGTAGTGATGAGCTCGTCGAATCCTAAGCACATGGTCAGGCTGCAAAAAGAAAAAACAACACCAACTATAACGTATGACAATTCAGAAACAGTTAATACTCGGATTAATTAAGGTGTAGCTATTTCCATACATGACCTGCCCAAATCGACTGGGATATGTGTGAGGCCTGAGCGGTCAGCAGAGAAGGATCGCGTGGTCCAGGATCAACGCGTCGGGACGTGGATGCCATCTACCACGACAAGCATTGCATAGGAATGAAATTTAAACACACACAAACTTAAAGATGTTGTCCAATTTAAGCACAGCCTTAAGGTATAACTAATATCATAAATAATATCATAAACTGTCTTAAATTTAAGGTGCAATATATATAAATAATATCATAAAATGTCAGATAATAAAAAATTGCACATTACTAGTAATGGGGTAACCCTTATATACATAATGATGTGCAAATTTACAACCATAAAGAATAAAATATAGTGTGCAAATGCTACACTTATGATATTGGTTAACATACTTTGAAGCATACATGTGAAAGTAAATAGTAAAAATCACGGTGTAGAAGGGCCTTCGTCTTCGTGAAGCAGTGGGCAACGCCTACGATTATGTCCTTCCATCTTACAGTGACTACATTTTTGCTTCACACCGCCCTCCTGAGGCCAATCCATCTCATTTCTGATTTTGGTCGACTTTGGTCGTCCCCTTGCACGTAATCTTCCATAATTTGGAACTAGGACAGGGAATGGTGGTAGGTTATTCCATTGTGACCAATCCCCAATAGGCCACCACTCAGATTTGTAGCAATTGAGCAGCGTGTCAAGCCTGTATACAGCATCGACATATGGTTCCCACGATATGTTGATTGAGGCACAAGCAGCAATAATATGAGCGCAGGGATACCTATATGCTTGGAATTGTCCACATTCACATTGCCTTTTGTCTAATAACACCTGGACGACCTTTCCACATGACCCCCTGACCATATCAGGGCCCTCCACCACCTCAAACCTAGTCCCTTCTCTATTGTAAGCACGAACGTGGTAAGAAGAAGCACGTGACTGGATAGTCGCAAGCTCCTGTCTGAATCTGCTTGCGTACCTGTGTCCTTGTTGTAGGTCAACGTGCGCTTCTCTTGCCCTTTCCACAAAGTACTTGACACATCTATAGTATGTTTGTTGGACAAGGCCTGTGATTGGCAGCTTCTTTAGTCCTTTGAAGAGGCCATTGATGCACTCTACAATGTTAGTCGTCATATGACCATATCTTCTGCCTTCGTCATAAGCAAGCATCCACTTCTCGTTCGGAATACCGATCAACTTCTTATGGATCTCCTCATTGACTTTGCTAAGATTGTCCAATCTCTCCATGGCCTTTCCCCAACTGGGCTCGTACGCTGAATAGAAGGAGACAAATAGGTTAACTAAAATGAACTACCAGGTGCACAAATTTATAAATGAAAGGTTCAATAAAGAAATGTCTGTATAACACATACCAATCTTAAGGACAGCTTTCCTCACATTGTCATCCCTGTACTTCTTGCGAACGTTGCTGGCAATGTGTCTGAGACAATACCGGTGATAAGCATAAGGAGGCTGCCATCCCAGGCCTTCGGTGGCTACAGCATCTTTTATCGCTCGGTGCCGATCTGATATCAAGCATATTCCTTGCTTGTTCGTGACATTTACCCGCAGTAATGCCAAAAACCAACTCCAATTTTCATAGTTCTCCCTGTCAACAATGGCAAAGGCAAGAGGAACGGGGCATTTGTTACCGTCCTGGGTCGCAGCAATCAGTAGCATGCCCCTGAACTTGCCATATAGATGCGTGCCATCAACTTGTATGAATTGCTTGCAGTAAGGAAATGCGGCAATGCATGGCTTGAATGCCCAGAAAACTCGGTTGAAAACATGTTTCTGCAGATCAACATGATTATCAGCTGTGACAAATTCTTGGGACTCCAACTTGAACAGCGCCTGGTCACAGTAGCCTAAAATGTCCAACCATTTGGGGAGCACTTCATACGATTTGTCCCAATCACCGTGCACCTTCACAATTGCCTTTTGTTTCGCCTTCCATGCTTTCCTGTACAAAATCTTGTATCCGTACATGCCTTCCACCCTCTCTTGTATAAGCGAGATTGGAACATCTTGCTTCATTTTAATCATCTCCAGGATCAGGGAACTGATATACTCGGAATCCAGAGACCGGTGGTCCTGTGTCAAACTAGCATTAACATATGTGTGGGGCCCTGAAAATCTAGTTATGGTCCAAGTGTTACAATTCTTCAGTTTCACCGCTCTGAGGTGGAAATTGCATTGGTCCCCAAATTTATCACACTTCAATGATAATCTTCTGGTATCTGACCCCTCCACGTAATAACTGTGGTGCCTTTTGATGTGGTAATGCTTGGTTGCAGCAATTAAAGCCTCCTTGCAATCGAACTCTTGCCTAACCTGCAAATCCTCCATGTCGTAATCATAGGTTGGCTTCATTATTTTCGAAAATTCATTTGGCTTCCGTATCGTATCCCAATCAATGTCAGAGAAGACAGCAGCTTGGGGGACACCATATGATGTTTGTGCAGCATTACCACCCCTCACACACCGCGTTGGTACACTGTCTGCATGTGTAGCCGCACGTTCTTCGTCATCTGTGTCATGATCGTCACTGCTACTGCAAGACACCTCATCGTCTTCAAAACCAGACTCTAGGTGGGCATCCATTAATACGGGATCGACAGATTCTTCTTGTACGACCGGCAAGGCACTTGATGAACCTACCAAGGTTTGGGGTGCATTTACCGGGAAAACACCTGCAACAGATGAGTCCAGCGCAGGAGTATGACTATCAGAAATGTGGAACTCAAATCCACCTGTGTAAGGACGGCCTTCCCCCACCATCAAACAACCAGTGTTAACATAAACCAGTGGATCCACGGGTGGTGCAGTTCTTGGAACTCTTTCATCAAAACCAAGGGTGGCAGCGTGCAATTCGGATGTGATCACGTCCACATACAATTTCATGGCTGTCATCGTCGGATGTTGTTCGTAGCTTGCTATCGCGCATGCCAAGTCTTCATCGTCAGCCAATTCGTATGCCATGTACTGAGCCTCTGTTTGATGCTGTGGAAACCTGTAAACAATCTTCCCCACAGCTTGATCTTCGTGAAGCTTCAGTCGGGCATGAATTCTCTCCCGTAAAACATCCATACTGCTGCATCCTCTTAATTTCAATGCCTTTGGGGGAGGTCCATCGTACATTATCCCCTCTGATCCCTCAACAATTGTACCATTTGAATATATAAACGCAATTAAACTTTTCTTCATCTTCTTACTTTTAGCTGCACAATATTCGCTGCACCCCCACATGGAGAAGTAGTCTCATATACAAATTTTGTTCTCATAAATAAGTATACTAGTATTTAATACTATAATTAAAAATGAACGCGATGTATTACTATTTTGCAAGGTATTCTGTTAATTCAACGAAATAACAAGATTATTTTCTTCGACCAATCTAAGGTTATTTCTTTCCCAAAACTAATATAAAATTTGACTATATAATTTTACCTATGGTTTGGTTTATCTCTTTCAATCATCATTTTTCATAGTGATTTTCCACAAATTATACTAATTAAATTAGTTAGCCAATCAAATACACTATTTGTCCAATTTTACGACTTTTTTCTCCGTTCACACCTACTACAAAATAGCAACCAAAAGTATGTACACATTATTATTGCCAATACCTCCATATATATCTTAATTCTTCCTAAATAAACCAAGGATACCTATATTTTTTTCAGGTACGTTTACTACTCTTCCAACTACAATATGTACTATTTAAATGTAAAAAAGTCCAAATTTGTAATAACAGTATCCTACTTTTTCAAGGCTTTTGGTTACATTCGCATTTCCCAGGATCTTTTTTAGTACCTCTTTTATGATACATTAAGATTTCACATGATCCAGTTCTCTAAATATGGCTTTCACCTAGGTCGTAAGACTTATATTAGGACATCCTTCTTTATCTCGTTTGTTATTATTTTAATATCACAACCTATCACATTACATATAAAGTCCTACGACATTTTCATAAATCATAACTTCACATCTTAAATCATAATTTCATAAAATAAATCATAACAATCAATATAAAATAAATAATTCTATATTATTAATATCATAATATTCTAAATAAATTTCTCTACCGATATAAAAAATATTTTCACTATGACTATATAAAAATTATAGTATAAGCATAAAATTCCTAAAAATACTAACCGGTAAGTATTCGGAGAAGCAAACAGAAAAAAGCCTCTGCATGAAAGAAAAATTTGTTAGATCATTTAATAATTTCAATCTCTAAGTAAAAGTTATTAGATGTTATTGTATCAATTATAAAATTATGCAACAATCACGCTAAATTAAATTTATTTTGTAGGATAATATATTAAAGGAATAAAAATAACAATATATATAAAATTTTATTGATGTATATTCAATTTAAAATATATTATTCAAATTTTTATATCAATAAAATATTAATGAATTTTAAAAATTAATTAATTTTCATTCATAACTCATCTCATTAAAACTAAAATATATAGTTAGTTATTTCAATCAGCGTTTTCCATAACATGAATTTCTAAAAAAAAATATATTTCATCATTAAAAATAACTTGACGCATAAAAAATATGATATTATATAAAATTAATATTATTCAATATTTTCTATTCCAACTTTTAATACAATGATTGAAGAAATAAAAAAGAAAATCATCTGCAAGGTACATGAAATGAAAAATAAATTATGTACGGACTGTAAACCCTCCAAGAACTTTCAGTTGATGTATTTTAAATTTAAAACATACTATTCAAAAAATATCATTAACAAAAACTTAAAATATTGTCATAAATTATAAAATATAATTAATGATTGTAAAAAAAATATTGTCAAAAACATGTTAGTTTTCTAACAAATATAATATGTTAAAGTTTTAATTTTTTCTAAATCCTAGATCATCACTTCACATTATAAGCCATAATAATCAAAATAAATTAAAAATTATAATATAAATGTAAAAAATCTACAAACACTAACCAATAAAAATCACAAACTATCACAGATCACATATATTTATAAAATTTTTTCCTAAATCCTAGATCATCATTTCCCATCATAAATCATAATAATCAACATGAAATATAAATTATAATATACATACAGAAATTATAAAAATACTATCCAGTGAAAAACATAAACTATCACATATCATACAAATTTGTATAAATTTTTTCTAAATCCTAGATCACCACTTCACATCATATATCATAATAATTAACATAAAATAAATATTATAATATAAATACAAAAATTATCAAAATTTAAGCAAATAAAATTTATAAATTATGACAAAAATTATCACCGATCACATATATTTATATAAAAATCATAAATTATCACAGATCACATATATTTATATAATTTTTTTCTAAATCGTAGATCATTATTTCCCATCGTAAATCATAATAACTAACATGAAATATAAATTATAATATACATACAGAAATTATATAAAAATACCAATCAGTAAAAAATATAAACTATCACATATCATATAAATTTGTATAAATCTTTTCTAAATCCAAGATCACCATTTCATATCATAAATCATAATATTAACATAAAATAAATATTATAATATAAATACAAAAAATATTAAAACTGAAATAAATAAAATTTATAAATTATAACAGAAATTTCTTCCTAACTCTTTAATCATCACTTCAGATCATAAATAATAATAATTAATTTAAAAAAATATAACATAATAATAAAAATTACAAATACACTAACCAAATAAGAGTTGACTGGGATCAGATTTGCTTCAAAGCAAAAAATGCTTCTGAATGCAATGTATAAAAATAAGAATGGATGATGATTGATGAACGAACTGTGGCTACCAGTTTTACGAACAAAGAAGAGAAGCAAAACTGCGAAATGGCTTCTGAGTGAGAGGGTTTGAGAGAGGAGACGGCTGCGCACTTGAGGGTTTGGGGGAGGAGGGACGCGGAGGAGGGGTATAAATAGGGGGGAGGCGCCTGATGAAATGGCGCCTCCCGTTTGAAATTCAAATTTGAAATTTGAAAGGGCCCAGGGGCACCTTTTGGGAAGGCGCCTTCCATACGGAGGGCGCCAGTCAAAATGGCGCCTCCCGCATGGAGGGCACCACCTGAAATGGCGCCTCCAAGGGGGAGGGCGTCACTTTGAATGGCGCCTCCAACCCCCAGGGGCGCCAATTTGAATGGCGTCCTGCGTATTCTGGTAATATGTTTCTAACCTGCCGTAAAACGGTAAATTATTTTGAAATTTTGCTTAATTTTGTATTTTAGCCAATTATTTAAGTGAAGAAGAAATTATATGTACGTATTGTTATCCATTAACAAAATTGCAACTATATATAATTTACAAATTATTTTGTTAATACCTTATAATTTGAAAGATAAAATTGTTAATTTTACCTTTTAAAATTACATAAAAAAGTTTTTTCTAATTAGATCAAGAATTACAAATGCTTGGAAAAGTGCTATCAAATGATTGAATAGCTAAGAATAATTTAGTTACAATACTTAGTTGATATTCATAAAAAATATCTAATAAATTATAAATTTAATATATACTATTTAATAGAAAGATAAATACTCCTTACTTGACATATGCTACTTATTTCAAACTCTAATGCATACTTTTTACAAAGAAATCTCTTATTAGTGACTAAAGACAATTCATTTTGAATTGGATTTAAAGGCTTCCTTAATTCAAGCTGAAGAAATAACATTACTTTATCATTATCAAATTGACTACAATTTTTTCTATCCACAAGGAATTTACCACTCTTAGAAGATAAATATTTCTATCATAATATTGAAATTTTCAATATTACTTCTATTTATATTTTAACAAATAAGCAAACCGCTCCCTATATTTTAGGAACCACTCAATCATGATGTTAAAATAACTTATTCATCAAAATGCATGTGAAAATAGTACCAAAATTTTAGTAATACAATAGAAATAAAAATACTTCCCCTTGGAAGGTTAGTGTACAATCAATACGTAGTAATAAGCATCTTTATACTAGAGTTCATTTTCTATAATTTTCTCATATCATATCCTTAATAGTGGATTAATTACACCTACAACCAAAATGAACACTAAGCGTTTCAAAAAGAGGATTCTTTACTTCTTTCTCTTATTTAAGACAACATATAAGACTTTCATTTTTTTTTCACATCTCCTATAAATTTTTTTGAGTTTCACTCACTTTATTGATTTCTTTTAATCCAAATAGAGGAATATGATTTATTTTTGTTACACTAGATAATATTAGGATTGGTAATTTACTAATTTAAAATATATTTAAAGGTATTAGAGTAAAGGTAAATTAAATAATGATGATAGGAATGCTTAGATTTGTTGATATGAAATGAAATTTTGATTATATTTATTGATTGGCTTGTAAATTTGTGAATTTGTTGAATCCTTACAAACTAAATAAGTTTCTTAAAGGAAGATATAATAATTATGAAAGTTATTAATTATTTGTAGAGATAGGATGTGTACAACTATAATGAAATGAGATGAGAAAGATTAATTAAGGCAGTTTGGAGGGTACCTATTGCTTTTTTCTCATTTTGCCATTGGGAAAAGCTAATCCCTTTTAGACAAATCCCTATTCTCCCCCTTCATCTCTTCACTTCTCCATTTCCTCTTAGAGGCTAAGAGACTAAAAACCTTCTCCTTCCATCCTTATCTCCATATCATCATTCTCAAGCAAGCAAGGTGAGAATTTCAAGACCTTTTCAACCTCTAGATATTTCCTCATGAAGTCCTTCCAATTACATGAGAAATTGGTGAAGAATTGGTTGAAAACAAGTCTAAGAAGTTTTGTGCCCTAATTAGGAATTTTTTTTCTTTTTAAAGTGTAGCTAAGCAAACTATTGCCAAATCCTGGTCTAAATCTTCTTACTCCAATTTGCAAATAGTGTTCTATTTAAACTTTAGCTTAATTTCATTTGTTTTCATGAATATTGACAAGTATAGGATTATAGAGGAATTTTGATGGATCTTGTGTTTTGGGTTGAGAAATTATGATTTTTATGATGAATCAAGTTGTTACTATGTGTTTTATATGAATTTTGATGTTTTGATTCAGAGATGTGAAATTATAAGTGAGATTCAAGAAAAATGCCTCAAGTGAATAATGAATTTCAAGCAAAAATATGTAAAATTTCATACCTAAATCAATTTCTCAATCAATTCATCTAGCTTAAGACTATTTCTATAAAAAGTAAATGGATTTGTCAATCAATTTAGCTTGAATTCACTAAGGGAATCAATTCAACATGAGCAAGATGTTCTCTAAATGACCTGAATTGGTTCCCTGATCCATTCAATTATAACATATGCTCTTTATAATGCCTAAATCAATTCTTGTAGAAAATGCTTCTATATAACCTAAATCACCTCCATAATTAATTCACCCTACCCTCACTCAAAATTTTACATGTTTTATAGGTTTTGCATGAATTATTCAAGCCTATATGATCCCTATATTGATGAATGATCATGTGGGTCAATAAATGGTTATGGTATGAACTTAGTACACTTATGAGATCTATTTCATCATGATTTGTTAAGTTATGTTGGTGCATGTGCTATGAATGAGATTTGGTAATAGTGAAAATAGTTTATACTTATGATGCAACTTATACACTAGATCCATGTGCCTGTTTGTGAGGGAATAAGACAAAGTTTAGAAGGAGGATAAAAGTGATCAAAAGATGCAAAAATGATCATTTGCCTTGTTTACTTTGTTAATATCATTTATCATGAAATCCAATTATTGACATTTCTTCTGGAAGTTTAATGAATTTGTTTATTGATTTCTATCTTATGAAGCCTCTTATGGGCTTCTCTCCTAACAAGTTTAACACCATAGCCAATAGTCAAATTTGCAACTTAAATAATAACCACATGGATAGCATTAGTTGGTTGCCTTTGGGCAAATTCATTTGGGAACTATTCTATATTATGACTAATTGACATTCATGAATATTAAACTTAACCTTATGATCCTAATTATTTTAAGTAGAACGTTACCTCATTAAACTTTTAGACTTACTTTTTTCATAGTTTATCTTTTTTCGAAACTTTTTTCATGCAAGATTATGGATCAAGCAACACATCTCACTTTAATTTTATTGATTATATTGTACATTGTCTAAACCTTTTAATATAGGATCATAATCGTAAATAGATAAAATGTAGGACATTTAGAATAGAAGCAAACTTATTTCTCTAAACACTAAATTTATTAGTTAATATAATTATTTTTTTGAGGTAGCCCATAAATGTTTTTAAATCAACTTAAATGTATTAAACAATGTTCACAAAACTCTAAATTTCATTATCGAAATAGATGGCATAATTTCTGAAAAATTTATTATCCTATTCTCTCGATTAATGGGTACCTTGGAAAAGCTCGCAAGATTTACTGTTTTAATTCCGTGCCGGTAATCATTGTAGGAGGATCATGATAATTTTTAATAACAGCACATGTATGGACCAAACAGATGATGTAATAATATATCTGAAATGGGATCAAGATTTAGATCTTTATTCTTTTAGCGTAATAATAAGGTACTTGCTAAAGTACCTTTAGAAGTTTGGTATCCGGAGTGGTATAGCAAAATACAGGTTATTGGATGAGATTATAAAAAATTACAAAAAATTTGGTAATAACTTACTAATATCATCCAGTGGCCTGTTTTTTATCACACCATCCTGAGTACCAAACCCCTAGAGACACTTCAGAATTCACCTACTACTACTACTACTAATAATAATAATAATAATGTTGTAGGCTATAAATATACATAAGCATAGGATAAGATTCATGCTCATTCTCGTTATGTTCAAAAAGACCGAATAACCAACTAATAAAGAGTCTCACGGTAAGGATAAATCTCAAGAAAAGAACGTCAAAATTTCAAAACAACCTATTCTGATTACCTGTTACTACCTTAATGATCTGAGAAAATCACCAGATTCAAAGGTTTTGGATTAAAATAAAGTGACTTTTATAGCATAATTTACATGTCTAAAATTCACATCTCATTTTGGAAAAACCATCCCGTTGCAAATTTAACAGCTCAGTAATTACGACGTTTCGCATGACAGAATCTTTAATTCGCATATATTAACTCATGAAACCCAAGAAAATATGGAAAATACTACTTCTTAGGAGAACAGAAAATGCACGGTCATTCACATTGTGATACAACTTTATACGTTCATAAAATACTACTGACATCACTGCTCATCCATTGGTTTATGTCTCTTAATAGTTGATGTACACAATATAGACAGAACTGAAGCAATATTGAATGTCGGCTATGCTAATACTCTTAGATGTCAGAAACTGAAGATCCAAAGCCGATCTTGAAATTGAAGGTGACACAAGTTAACTGATCGTTCTTCTCACCCTCAAGTGTCATCTTTAGAGTATAGGACCCCTACAAAAGTAAAAAGTATAGTTACAATGCCTGGAAATGAAGCCAGTAGCCATGCAATAAAGTGAAGGCAGTTGCATATATAGCTAAACGCCTTAGCCGCATTGCGTGGGATGCCAAGTTGCCAACAATAAGTCCTAAAGACTAAGGTACCACAAGTCAGTAGCACTTATCCTGAAGAGTAGGCTTGACCGAGATATCGATGATCTATACATGTATTTTCAGTCCCAAAAATTATAATTGAACATCAAGGCATTCCTGGTCTTTGACAGTTAACATCCATAATAAGGCCCTAAGTATACAAAAGGCTAAACTCATGTAACAAACAAATACCAGATTGCTCTTACCCACTTAACCCACCTGAGCTTGAGTTTATCAACCACAAAACGCATCATAACAATCACAAAATGATAATTATTCTACTTCTAGAATACATAAAAATTCCATCCATTGATTCAGCTCTGAATGTGGTTACAAAGCCTTAAAATGGACTAAGAAAATATCAGTACCTGATAATCAAGTAACTGAAATATAAGCACACATTCAAAGCATCACAACCTAAAGATGGTCAGGTTCTTAGCATAGCTAACGTTTGATATACATACATACACACACACATATATATATATATATTGTGTGTTTGTGTGTGTGTAAACTCAGATACATAGAGATAAAAGTGATGATATATATATTTTTATTTTTGGGAGAGAGGGGCGGTAAACCCTATGTACTTGAACAGCAGTTATCATAGATTCGTATGGACTAGCAAAAAGTCCATAGTGTGTAAGAAACTGAGAGGCCAAGAACACACAAAGTTAACATTGAACATCATCCCAAATATTATGCTGTGCAGAACATTGTTATCAAATTGTGAATTGTATCGCGAATCGATTGATCGAAATTTTGAATCGTGAATCGGTAAGATTCACAAAATATATAAAAATAGTATATATTATCCTATGTATAATAAAATATAAGCATTGATAATGAAAAAGGAAATTTTCAAAGGCTGGGTTACGGCACTGTGGAGGAGTTGAATCTGAAAAAATAAGGTTTTTTAAAGATGGGTGAGGGCTAATGGAGTGCACGTGACTCTATTATGGGTTTTTTTCTTTAAAAAAATTGAAAAAAAATGTAGACTGGGCTTAGTTTTATCAATTGGGTTGCGCAGAACCCAGGTTGGGTTCTGTCAGCGACCCAATTGGCTGGAAATTTCCAGCTTTTTTGCTTCGCATCAGCATCCCTTACCAAAAAATAGAGATGCGCACGATTCTGCCCTTTGATTCGATTCGCAGAAGCAATTCGTGTGGTTCATCCACGATTCATGATCGAATCACAACGATTCAGAGGGTTCAACGATTCATTTAAAGATTTGCAACATTTTTTTCTAGAAAAAGATGCCTCTTGGATCTTGCCATGTTTCAGTTATCAAGCATCCAGCTTAGTGATGCAAGGAAGTGAGTGGTAAAAGAAAATAAGAAACAAAGTGAAAACATGATTCAACGTCTATTTCACCAAATAATTAACTGAAAGCTGTTATACACACCCACACCAAATCCAACCAAACCCCCTGGTATGTTTCAAGAGGATTCACCCAGCAAGTACAGATATGTAACAGATAGTACTACATTGCTTCTGAAAGTGGACACCAAAAGCTAAGTTACCTCCATTACCATGATGATAAGATGCTACACCCTTTTTATTAAAGGCAAAATTTCAGTGCATAACGGATATGGGTTTAATTTCCCTCAAACATACACCAGAAAATGAGGGAAGATCCTATGCAAGTGCAAATTTGTAAGTGACCAATAATGACATAATTAGCACTCGGGTTGATTCCTTATGAAGTAAAATTACATATGCCAGCACGAATGCAAGTATTAAGAGCCTCGTTACAGATTTCAAGGCAAACTTGTTTTCGTAATAGATTGACATTTATAAAATGGTCAAAGTTGTAAGAGCAGATATTGTACAGTGAGACTAACCGGTGGGGTAAACGAAGGCAATGTTTGGGTGTGAGAAAGCACAAAGTCGCCTAAAGCAACAGGACAGGATGTTTCCTCGCAAAGATCATGGTCTTCTGTATGGACATGCACTCCAAAGTATGAAACTTCAATTTTTAGCTTTCCACCAGAAAGAGCTTCACCTGCACAAAAGAGATACAACAAATTCCTTAGTTATTGACCAATTAAAGGATACAAAAAGTTTAAAAAGCTCTCCTACATAATATAATGTGTGACAAAAACTAGAGATCATCATGATTAGAACCGGGAAGCTTAAACAGAACAATTTTGCATTTTCATAAATTATTTTGTTTTATGCATCTAAAGATGACAATTACATGCAACCAGGTTTAAAAAATATTTGCAGTCAAGTTCATTTCAAAAGCAAAAATAATTATGATTATCATGTAGCCATGCTTAAAGCATGGAAAAAGAAGTTATATGGGTAAACATCAGAACAAAATAAAATTAAGGGATAGGAGAAAGAGCTTACTAGTGGCAGCTGAGATTTTAAAAGTAGCCGGCTGTCCTCTCACCACTGGATCTGGTGAAATTTCAACTCCACTCACCTTCACAGCATAGTCTTCCTTCTTATCTAAACATTTTAGGAGAAAAAATTATATAAAAGCCAAAGAGCTGCCATATTTAAAGCAAATCCAATACTGCTACCAGACTCAGACAAAAATCATTACATAAAAAGCTTTCTAGACATTCATGTTGAAAGGTTCAAATCAGCTATAAGATAGGAGAATTGCAGTACCAATAGACCAAAACCTCACAATCTCTGTTTGATTGCTGTAGAAAAATTATGTTCATGACACTACTATGTAAACACCTAAGATAGTAAAAATGATAGCTCTATGGAAAGGGCAATCTCTTGAGAGGTTGACTGATACTTATATTCAGATCTCAAAGTAAATTAGTCAAATAAAAAAAACACAAATATGAAAGCAAAATATGATATCTAAAGGGGAAGACATTCAACATCTCAAGAGCTTGAGCTTCCTACCGAACTGCCCTAGTGAAAATAAGAAAAACGAATGCATAAATCCCACTGAGCAGAGAAACAATAATTAGCTAGGCTCAAATCTATATAAGCTATTTTTTCCACGGCAAGACTGAATTGAACATCACAACAGCTAGATCAAACAAAGTCGATTCAAATTCATATCTTCAATTGAACTAAAAATAGAAATCCGGTGAGAGGTTAACAGTAAACATACCACAGTATTTGACTTTGGTAACAGCTTGAGTATGAGACAATAAGAGCAAAAGAACGGATAAGCAAAAGAAAAGGTAGAGCGATGGGTGAGGCTCCATGGGGCGCCGAAGTAGAGGAGAGACCAGTAGTTCTTGGAAGATTGGAGAGACAGGCGAGGAGATAACCCGCGCGACTTGGTGTCAATCGGTTCTTGTTATTGAATCCGAGGGCCGAACATTGGCAAGCTCTAGGCGGTGGCTTGTTTGGCAATTTAGTCATTGTTGCAGCATCAGCGGATTCAATTAATTATTAGTCGATAATTAATTGTATTAATTAATTTAATTAATTATATTAATTATTTAAATAAAAATATTTAATAAAATTAATTATTTATGATTAATTATTTATATATAAAATAATAAATAAAAGTAAGAATATATTTTATGAATTATTTAAATATTTTTTATTTTAAAAATATTTTGATATTTTTAATTTTATATATTATTTAATAAATTAAATTTATATATATAATATATTATTATAATTTATTATAAATTAAATACTTCTTTAAAATTAAATTAATATAAATTTTATAGTTAGTACATTTACTAATAAAAAATCAATATTTATATTTATTTAATTTTTATATAAAAATAAATATTATAATTTTAACATTTTGCATTACCTAAATTACATGTCCTATTTTTTAAAGAAAAAGAAGATTTTTTTTTAAAAAAAGCAATGCCCTTCCATTTCTTTTGCAATCAACATTGGAATAGTTACCGATCTTTACTTCATCCAAGTGGCTACCTTCTTGGCCACTACGAACCTAGGTTCGAAGATTGGTATAGAGATAAAAAAACAAAGGAACAACTGAAAACAGTAAACATAGAGAAAACAGTTGAAGACAGATAAAGAAATATGAAAATTAGTTGAGGGCAATTCAATCTTTCTATATATAATTTATCTAATAGTTAACTCAAAATGCTGGAGTAAGCAATGTTTCTAAAACTAATGGATTGAGGAGAAACAATTATTTAAAATAGTTAACTACTAAATAACTTGTTAGATAATTTTTAACTGGTCAATCAGTTAAAAATTATCCAATAAGTTGTTTATCAAACACCCCCGATATCCATGAACTAATAACACATTGCAATTATAATTTTTAATATCTTATGATTAAAAATACAAATTTTAGCAAGTGAGTTATACAAAGCAAATATATGAAAAGTAAAATTAATAATCAATTATTTTTTTGTCGTATGAGAGTGAAGGATGATTCATAAAAATAAAATATACAAATTTTCTCACCTTTAAATCATTCCATGCTAAATCAAAAATTGCAATAATTCCTATTTGCACTTATTTTGAAAGTGTCAATTCTACAATTTTTTATTGTGATCTTCAAATTTAAATATACAATATTGTTACATATTTTTGAAAATTTTTAATTTTTATTTTAAAATTATTCTTCAATCATTATGAATATGATTTAGAACCATTATTTGATGTGAAAAGTTGATATACCTAAATATATATTCTATTATGTGTTCATATTTTTTAAAATGTTATTTTTACTTAGATGTTATGTTTTTTAGAGTAACTGTCTATATTAATGTAACTTTATTGCTTAGATGCTATTTAGGAAATATCAATTTAACGTGTAGAATTGTGTACTCAAATGCATATGCATGTCTTTTTATGAACATATTCTTGAAAATGTTATTTTTACTTGAATTTTTTATTTTTAGAATAACTTTTTACATTAATGTAACTTTATTACTTGAATGTTATTTTTGAAAATATCAATTTATTATACGTAAAGTTTTATTCTAAGATCAAATCAAATGTGATAAAATATTTTCTAATTGTTCTTTATTATTTAAATTATTATGTGTATATACTTAGAAACTAATTGGATGTTATTTGACATATAAGTTAAATGCTTCTATTACTTTTATTAAAACTTATTAAGCAGAAATGACATGAATTTAGTCTGTTCCAATAAAAATGGTCATAAAAAGGAGGGGGCTAGTTATTCTATAATTATGAGGGACATCATCCTTAAGCGCACCAATGGGAAAAAGTTGAGAGTAAAGTTCAATGATAAAGACTAAGTAGGTGGGCCTGGTATAATTGAATTTCATAACTATGTCAATTGCTTAGCATGCACCAAGGCACCCATTACTACTAGGAAATGATATTAGGTGTAATAAGACATCAAGGATACTATTTAAGAGGATATATTAGTAAGGAATCTTAATACTCATCTTTACTTCATTTTTTACATATGCATAGCAATCTTTCTAAATTACTAATCATGTATGTCATTCATGTATATGTTGCCTTGCGGCTACCTTTATATACTTAAGAAATACAAAGAACATATCTTGATGACGGTGAGCAAGCGATGGAAGGATTTTAAGTATAATTTAGTCAAGGATTACATTAGTCCTAAAAGAAAAAAGGAAAAAAATATTACTATATTAACCTAGACATGAGAGAAGTTTATGGAGATACGCCATTTGAAGGAGTCTTAATTTGTTTTCTTTCCTCTATTATTGACAATAAAGAACATCTTCTCATCATTTTTCTTTGTCAACAGAGGCAAAGTGTAAAAAATAAGGTAAATCAAGCCAAAAACCTATACAACCATAAGTTATTTTAAGGTAGGTAAAGAAAGCTTAAGGAAAAGCTCATTAAGGAAATGAATCTCAAGTTATTGAGGAGGTTACTTAATAACCTTATGGTCAAGCATTTGTCTCTATCACCTTTATACAATGACATGAGTTATGGATGAGAGTTAGAGTTAATAAAAAAGGCACGTTCATAGCAAGAGAGAGTCAATAGGTTCTCCAATGAATAATAAGTGATGTTATTATTTTATTAAAAAATGTAAATATGTTGTTCAGTTATCAACATATGACTAATCACGTTAAATTATGTTATGTCAAGATAAGTTCATGCAATAAGCCACTCAAGGAAAGTTTAAGCCAAAAGGAAGGATGGACATCTTGATTACTACCTAAGGAACTATAGAGCATCTTGGATGTGTAAGAGGCATTAAAGGATTAATGGGCTTTAAAGCCTACTTTAAGGAAGCTTTAAAATACCCTTCCAGTGATAGGGATATCGCAAAATTAAGGGCACAGTTCATGGTTAAGATGGGGGAGAAATTGAGGAGAAACATTATGAAGAATCTAGAGGTCATGCTCTGGCTAGATGGTAAGACACCAACAACCTCCTTGAAAGAGTAGGAGTAGGTATGAATGCTAAACCTTACGCCACAGTAAAGTAACTACTACCTCATTAATTCTGACCTTTTCATCCAATTACTACAAGTAAATTCTTGTAACCTTATTGCTTATTACTAAGTACTTTTCAATAATATTGTAGTTTTACATTTATACTAATTAATTAATTTATTTGTTATTATAAGGTGAAGGTAGATGTGCATTTATGGTTGCAAGACCCTTTTTTTGGTAGATAGCAATAAGCATAATTCTTATTGATCATGTGCGTCACATCCTTGCATTGCCAAAGGATTATTGTAAGGTCATAGTAAACATTGTTGAGAATTTCATGATTGAGATGTTTTCGTCAATCGATAAAATGACCATGATGGCTTAAGTAATTGGCATCTACCTAACTTAGGAAAAGGCCTTAATTGTATTATCTATAGAGGTGACGTTTCCTATTACTTCTTGTCTATGGTCAAATAAAATATTACCTAATATGTTTGATTTTTATATTTTCTTAATAATCCATTTTAGGTATCTTAATGGAAAGCAACCTATAAAAGATCACTACAAGAGGATGAGGACAAAGGTGATAAGTCAAAAGAATTAAAGATTTTGACAATTCATCCTTATCAAGAAAAAATAAGTCGATAAGAGCTCTAATTCCTTGTAAAGGAGATGTCAAATTATGATCTCATTGTACCGTATATGAGTTACAATCTCCTATCCAAGGATCTCATCTTGCATCTTTTAAGCATGGATGAGATAAATATGAGCATTAAGAAGACTTAAATCAAGTGCATTCATCTTTACCCTCAAGTTTTCCTTATTTTTTTATATATAGTAGACATTATGAAATTGAGTTCATGCATTCTAAAAATAATAGTTACTTACATCATATCATTAAAGATAGGAAATTAGGTTCTTACTTCAGTTTCCTAGATTTCTAACTCAATAAAAAGGTGGGAAACTCATTAGAGTTTCAATATAAATACATGGACATAACCATGTTAGTGAATAAGAAATGACATTACTATATGGTAGTATACCATGAAAGGTATGTGGATGTAATTATGATTATTTCACCATTATCATTAGTTATATTTTCTCTTAATCTGTCTCACTTTGATATTGATAATATTATAAGCACCACTAAATGCCTACTATTATTAGGCCAAATGATAAGATGATCTATTAGCTTGACCCACTGGGATATGAAAACCACACTTTAGTTGGAAGGCAATACTTAACAAGGCCATAAACATACATTACATAGAAATAATGCTAGTAAAAAGGGCAACATCCATTAGGTCAAAGTAAAAGTAATGTTTTTATACATTTTTAGACACTTAATATAATGATTAATCATTATTATATGGAATTAACACCATTTTGAGTTGACTTGTTATGGTACTACAAATAATAAGGTAATATTGAGTGTGGCTACTTCGTAATGAAATCTATAATGCCTTATGGAGATATTTACATGAAAGATCACCATAACTTAAGTTTAACTAATTGTTCGCCCTTATATTATTGTCCTCTTGTTCTCAATATTAAAGTCCATTCAAATACTTCATTTTTTCTCTAAACCTAATGAAGAATATCTAGTTGTATCATATTGATTTATTTGGATTTTATGTTTTTTATTTCATTTTTTAAGGTTTTAAGCTATGTGAGTTAACACATATTCCTTATGGAGTAGATAAACTATACAAGCATGAATATCTTTTGAATCATTTTATTAAGGTTATTTGAAGTTAAAAAAAGGTTATCTAGGAGCAAAGTTCCTAGATTTTGTTCATTAATAGATTAGATTATAAGGATTAATGCTGTAAATAACCTCAATAAAAGATTTAGATAGGATTCATGTTTGGATTTGTAGAGAAGGCTATAAACTTCTTGCTAACAAAAAAAATCAATAAGTATTTCTATACAAAGAGTTAAAATGATAGTATCACTATGCAAACAATATATGATACTAATGGCAAATTTATAAAATTTCAATTATAGGGGCAATATACATATATTAAATAAAGATACAAAATTTAACTGAAAAGATAAATATGCAAAGAATACTACATTTACAATTATTCTCGATGTGTTTTCATATTTTGATAGCATTGTATGATTTTTATATTTTCAATCCTATAAAAAGTTCTTTATTTATATAAATAATTAAACAATCATTCAACCATTCACCTCCCATGCAATTGTGCATCTGATTCTTTATTACATCTATGGTAGAAAAAGCCATTTAACTATTGTAATTGCAATAAGTACTATTAAAGATAACTTTAAAAGGCAATATGCTAAAGGATATATAATATGCTTTCTTGATTCCACTATCTTTTCAATAAGATCACTAATTCTGATTAATTTCTAAAATCTATCATCTTTTGATACATCCATAAAATAATTTTCAAGTTGATCACCAAGTGTAAGAACTTTTATAAAAGAAAATTCTTTAAGATAGAATTGAGCTAAACGAATCAACTTCTCTTTATCAAATGCAAAAAATAAGTCTCTTGTATTTAAGCATGACATACAAAGAAGAAACTCAATATTTATTTTTGTAAATTAATTATTAATCTTTTGAAGTTGCCTATCAATGACTTGAAAGAATAATTCAACTTGAAAGTGATGCAAATTTGAAACCTTTTCAACTTTACATCTTAATCTTTGTTGTATTGCAAATACATTATCCATATTTGGAACAACAATATTATGCTTCTTACAAAATAATGAAACCTCATCTTAATAGAATAAAAGGTTGCCAACTATCATCTCTCATGTCTTGTAATCTTTGCTTTAAGACTTTAACTAATGTCATGGCATTGACAATGTCTTGATCGCTTCTTTATAAGGCCTAAGACAATTTATTAGTGATTGTCAATATACATTTCATCAGATACAAGTTATAAACAAATTCAAAAGGTTACATAGCATTTAATAAAGCACATGTTTCACCCCTTTGCTCTAAATTCATATCATCTTCTTTAATAATTTCAAACACATCAAGAACAAAAGAGAATATGGAAATTAAACTTAGTAATGTATCATGATGTGAGCCTTATCTAGTATCTCCTACCCTTTTAAGTGTAGTTTCTTGATTCAAGCGACATCCACTAAAGATTTCTCCATTTTGCAATGGAACCTTTATTTTACAAATTTAACTTTCATGAAGCATATCTCTTTGTTTACATGATGCTCTAATAACCTTGCATATACAATTAACTAAATTGAAGACTAAAGTATTTTCGACTCACTTCTTTGTAACTATCACAAGGTGTTAATTGAAGTTAAAATAATTAATACAATAGGCACAATAATTTTCTCTTAGGATCAAACTTTTAAGGCTATTAATATTACCTTACATATTACTAGCTCCATCATATCCTTCACCATGTATTCTTGATAAGCTTAAATTATGGCTTGCAAATAATGACTTTAAAGTCAATTTTAGTGATGAAGCACTTGTATTAAATATGTGAGTAAAAACCTTAAAAATGCTTAATAACATGCCCTTTCTTATCCATATACTCAAAATAATAGATATTTTCTCTTTAATCAATATGTCATGAGACTCGTCAATTAGAATAATAAATAAATCATTTCTAATATCATTAAGAATAGCTTTGGTGGTCTCATCAGTAGTAACTCTAACAATATCTTTTTGAATATTAGGTGATATTAATTTGAGATTTTCACAAGCATTTTTTAAAACTTGATCATGGCTTGTGAGAAATGTAGAAACTTAAGAAAATTACCTTAATTTTTTGAATGCATTGATTCATCATTGGCACGAAAAGCTAATCCTTGCCTCAAAAAAAACCAAATGCAATCAATTATTGCTATCAAGTGAATCTGATACTCCTTCTTAGGTTACTTGAATTATTTGTAAATAACAACTTTTATATATCATTTTTAGTACATTAAAGCCTGACATTTTCTCCAAGCTTGATTATAAGCACTATTTGCATTTCTAACATGAACTTGCAATTTCTCTTTTTTCTTCCAAATTGTAAATCCATCACTTATAAAAGCATCACCATATCTTTAATCTTCAATATCAATTCTCATTAGATAAAAATATAGACAATAAGCTATATCTTTTGATTTACTATATTTTAACTAACTTTCAAATTATGAAAACCATGTAGAATTAAATCTTCTATAAATATTCCCAAATAATCTTTATGGATAATTATGATTTTTGGTTGACAATCCTTTTTATAAATAAGCTTTTCAAATTTCATCTCTATCATTTAGATGGTAATCCAATATTACAAGCTGTTCTCAAGAATCAGTAGGAAGCTTTTCCAAATCAAATTCTAAAATTTTTTTTCTTTTAGATGCTTTAAATGATGTATTTTGATCTTAAGCTATTACTTTAAAGTCATTTCTTAGTATTCTTTGAACAAATTATCTATTACTACAAAAATGTCACAAAGTTTTAATTAGTGTCTACCAAATAAAAATCTCAATAATTGATAGCTACAAAAATTCAAATAAGAAAAATTGCTCTAACCAATTAGTACCTTGATTTTTTAATTGCAATAAATGTAATTAATTTTATTTATTTTTATTTAAACTTAAATAATGAGATCCTATTATTTTTAAAAACTTAAAGCTAAATATGAATGCATTTGAAATACTTAAATTTCATTCAAACTAAGGGAAAGTTGAATATAAAAGTGTTTGGAATACTTAACTTTAAAATTTTCTCCTTTTATATCATTTTTAAAACTTTTCTATTAATTTTATATTTTAAATGCAAAAAACACTAAGGAATTTCAAGCAACATAAAGGATCATAAACTATGTCATTCATTGCGTTAGGTGCACCATAATATTGCCTTGCAATTGCACACTATCACACAATGAGATAAAAGCTCATCTTGGATTGGCTTTCTTTGATTTCACATGATACACACACACACACACACACATTGTATAATAGAAAGAAAGTGGAAACTAAACTACACTACAAGACAAAAGGATTAAAGCACTTCTTATTTACTATATTAACTATCAATCAATCTTTACTTCTAAAAAATAAAAAAAGAAGCTCTTAAAAGTAGTACTTACTACTTACCTTGAAGCCAAACTCCTAGTCAAACTATTACAAAGATTTGGTGTTTTTAAGTAAATTGAGCTTCTCCTTTGCGTAATAGAAAGAAAGAGTAAAAAAATAAATAAAATTTTTAGTTTGTATTTTTTAACTAATTAGGTGATTTTTGGAGTCTTCGAAAAGATGAAATAAATATAAAAGAGAGAAAGTAAAGACAGTGTAAACTGCTTTTTTATTACTTTATCTCTTTCCAAACAGGTATTTTTGTCTTAATTTTTAATTGTATTTAACTTTTATTAATATAAAATATTTTTCTTTTATATGTAAATATTTTTTAATCAATACAAAAATCATTTTGTGTAAATTTTAGGGGCAAACTTGTATAAACTTATAAGGGCAACATTTACAACTAACGCATATATAGATATAAAAAAAATTAAAGTTATGGAGGTAATTGCCTTTAAAAGCCATTGAATACATTTGCCATTACACGATACTATCAAAATTTAATAATATATAATAAATTTTTTTCAATAAAAGCATATAGTATTAATGTTATATCTATAATATTAATTTTAATGTGCTTGTACCCTTCTTTTGTGACGGTATATTTCATAAGAATTTTGATCAATGACTATCTTATTAAATGACGATGTAACTTCCTTCTGTATATTTAAAGATATTATTTTTAATTTTTACAACATGTATATATTGTATGTATTCTACTATTTGGCCCTAATTAAATATATAAAATTATTATCATTAGGTGTTTATTATACTTGGGATATTATTTTTATTTATAAAGATATTAAGATAAGGTTTGTATATTATTGCTTATAATAATATTGCTTATATAATAATACGGTTGTTGAATTTTATAATTAGGTTTGAATACTATTCCAGGATAATAGGGTTTGAGGGAATTCATCTAGATCAAAAAAATTAATAAATCACATTGGTTATTCTAGAAAACCATCATCCTGTATTTACATTATAATTCAATTATTCAATAAAAACTAAGTAATATGTGAAATTTATAATATGTAAAAAATTCAATATTCAACAACAATTTGCAAACTAATGTCTAACATAAATAATTATATTAATTATTAAATTGAAAAAATGAACGTCTTATTTCAATGATTTAACAATATCCAATAACTAAACATATTAATTTTCATACAAAAAATTCAACATTGTTACAAGTATTCACCATCACTCTAAGAACCAACACTGAATATATCAAATATATAATAACACTCATATATATATTGGTGAATAATTGATGTGAAATAAGTTCCACAATCAATGTTATATGATAATTCTGTAGTAATGAATACATTAAAACAAAAAGATAACTCTACTCTAAATTAAAACAAATATAAAACTCAAATCATAATAAATTAAAACAAATAAAAAACCTCATAATATTAGGAAAAAATAGTGAAATATAATTCATAGTGGCAAGTAAGAACCTACTTTTAATGTATTTGGTAAACATGTTTCGCTGACAATTTCTACATACACATCAACCTACCTTCAAATTCATAGATTTGCAATTGTATTTGGAGCCCTTTATTGCATTTTCATTATTTTGAAAAATGACAATTCCTAAACCTTTCCTTCACATTGCTTCTTTTTTCAATTTGCTCCATACTCCATGGAATTGAGAACATAGTATAATTAGTTTTCTTTATAAAAATCCATAATTTTACAAATCATATATCAAGACTAAAATAATTAATATAAGAATATTAAAAATCACCTTTTGAATCAATTCATGATTTTCAATTTTTTCACACAAATCTTTATATAGAGAATAAGATCTCCCTCTCTTACACCTTTTACAGTTCGCGATGCTTTGATAGGAAGAACAATTGTAAATATCTTATGAGGAAAGAGGACCTAACCTCAATAATATATATAATCCTAATTAAGTACACCCATCATGGACTTAATAATAAACCTTACATAAAATATACCTAAATAGGCCTAAATTGCATTCTTAACATAATATGTATAATAATAAGATAAATATACAATTCATTGAATCATTTTATTACTTTCAGGTCTCATATAATTAAGTTACATGCTTACTTTAATTTTATTTAATATAAAATAAATCTAATTAATGACAACCCAAAAATAATAAAATTTTTACATTTTTCCACTTGAGCAACATTAATTGGGTTTTATCAATTTTAAAAATTGATTAAAAAATTAATCCTGAATCAAACAATAACATAAATGGCCATAAAATAAATCATAACTAAATACAATTTGCCTAAAAATATGATCAAGTCTAATAAAGCATTCCAGCTTTGGACTATAGATAATGATCTATCAATTTACTGTATAATACATCCATAATTATAAGAGTCAATTACTTCATTGACATGATCACAAGTGTTGACCTTAGCCCCATTAAGAAGGTTTTGATAATAATAACATATTTTAATTTTCTTCAATTTAGTAAATAATTAATTAGAATCCCAATGGAAAAAATGAAGATTGAAAGAGAGTAAAGATTAAAGATCATCATTAACTAAGTTAGGATTCTAGTTAGGATTATAGAATAAATTATATAAGAGGAATTCATTTCGAAAAGGTTCATGTTTTTCATGAAAAAATGTTAACCATCAAGTTAAATTTTGCGTCAAAAGCTTTTAAAATGAGGTTGGAATATTTTTAAGAAAGAAAATTATGTTTCAAAATGCTTTTCTTTGAAAACTTGAAAAATATGAAGCGAATCAATTAACCAATCAATTTCAAGCATCTAGAAAGCACATTGGATATTCTAAATCAATTGACTAATCAATTTTAAGGGTTTGAAGAGCAATCAAGGAAAAATGAGTGATCAATCAATTTAGTGTTCCAAAATTCAAATATTAAGTTTCATAAATTAATAGACAAACTTACTCATTGCCCTGTAACTTTTATTCAAAACTAAATTTTTAAAAAGGCAGAATTAATTGATTAATCAATTCTACACATCCAAGGCCAAACCAAGCTTCTAGTAAATCGATTCACCATATGTTGGATTCAAATATATGATTGGGTGATTTGATTAACTAATTGATTCATTACAACATTTTCAAAAATTTAAAGGTAGTTTGAATCGATTGATCAATCAATTCATGAAATGCCACCACTTTATAATAGTTATATTTTCTATGTAATCAATTTTTTATTTCTCTAACCATTATATAAAGGCTTCATTTTGATTTGAAAACATAAGAAAGTGTTATCACTATTACATAGATACAAGAAACTCTTTTTTCTCCTATCTAAAACTTAAAAATCCTTTAAACTTAACTGAGTAAATTTCTTTCATTAGCTCTTCATCATGCAATCCAAATTTTTAAGTTTATGAGCTAGTTTTTTTATTCCAAATCACTCATTTGTTGTATATTAGAGTAAGACATTCCTAAGAACATCAAGAGTATTGGATCTCTTGATAAATAAAGGCTTTGAGAAATGATTCTTAAAGGGATTATACAAAAAAGTAGAGATTTGTATTGAGGCTTCCTCAAGTGTCCTCAAACTTGAAAAGATAGTCTATTAAAGTTTAAAATCCAAGTTAGAGAGGCTTGATAGTGGATATACACCTTAGAGTATTAGATCTTCAATGTTGGAACTACTATAAATAGCAATATTTGAATTTACTCTTCTCTATCTCTCTACTTACTTATATTATACTCTATTTTTCTAATAAATTTGTTGTTGTGTTGTGCTTGTATCAAGTTGATTAATTCTATTCTTATTTCCATCCTTGAATTACTTCTTAAGTAATCTATCAAAAGTAAGCACATTGTTATTATCTTGCAAAAGTTTTTATACCTAATTCACCCTTTTTTGGATAAAATATTGAACAACATTTAGTATCCGAGCTTAGTTCTTAAAACAAGATCTTATGATGTTAAGAGAATCTAATGGATGTAAATAATGTCAACATTTTATCCAAATGTCCTCCATTAAATAAACCCCTAGGTTTCAATGGACAATACTATACCTATTGGAAATAAAAAAAATAAAAGATTTTATGGAAGCTACTAATATTAATATGTGGGACTTGATTGAAAATGGTCATAATCCACAAATAAAAAAGGAAAATAATGTAAATGTTTTGAAACCAAGATTTAAATGGAGTGAAGATGAGAAAAGAAAATATCAACTTCACTTCAAAACTAAGTGGATTTTATCAAATGCTCTATGGCCTAATGAATATGAAAGAGTCTCAAATTACTTAACTGCAAAAGAAATATAAGATGTACTTAAAATAACTCATATAGGAACTACACAAATCAAAGAAAGCAAAATGCATACATTAATTTATCAATATGATTTGTTTAGAATGAATAATGAGAAATATATTAAAGATATGATGCAAACACTTACTGCCTTTGTTAATTAATTGAGTCTTCTTGATAGGCATCTTAGAGATGGAAAGCTTATTCGTAAAGTGCTTAGGTCATTAACAATTGAGTGGTAACAAAAAATAATTATTGTCAAAGAAGCAATAAAGATCAAGATGCCAACTCTACAAAATTTATTTGAAAATTTGGAAAAGTATAAATTAGAGCTTAAGAGATATGCTAATGATAGTAAAAGAAAGAAAAAGTCTCTTGCTCTAAAAGCTAGAAAAAATGTAGATAAGGATGAAATTAATGAAGATTGCTAAGAGGAATTGCTTAACACATCATTGGAAGATGACTTAGCCCTCATCACCAAGATATATCAAAGGGCATTTAAAAGAATTGGTGGTAGGAGAATAGTACCTTAAGCAAACAAGCTCATAAGTAAAGGAGAAGCTAACAAGTAAGCTACCTTAACCTACTATGAATGTAAAAAGCTAGGTTATATTAAATTTAATTGTCTCATATACTTGAAGAAGCAGTTGGAATATGAAAAGAAGAAGAATAGAAATGCCCCAAGGAAAGCCCATTTAGCTATTTAGGGAGAAGGCTTTGTTTGATGGCTTTGGGAGAATAAGATGAAGATGAAGTATCCATCTCTAACTTAGATAATAAATTTGATTATGTTATTTTTTTTTATCTAAATATAGAATTACTTAAGGCCAAGAGAAATATTGAACTCTCAAAGAAGTTAATCTCTTCTTGGAAAATAATATTGAGTAACTTGAAAAAGAAAATGAAGAATTAATTCAAAAAGTAGAAAGCTTTAAGAAAATCATTGAAAAATACACTTTTAGTGAAAATATCAAGCAAAAACTTGATAATTTAACTAAAACATTTGAGAAGTTCACAAAAGGTAAGCATTTATTAGACACTCTTCTTAGTCAAAAAACTAATTTTAACAAAGAAGACCTTGATTATACACCAAATAAAAAGAATCACTTTTACAAAAATTTCTTTGTAAAAAAAATAACATATTTCTATTATAGAGAAAAAAGGCATGGAATTTATTCTTATGCATATAGAAGAAATACCTATATTGAAATAAAGAAAGTTTGAGTTCTTAAAAGGAAATATATATCAGTTAACGGAGATAGACCTAAAGTTATTTATGTACCAAAAGTCAAAAATTGATATTTCTTTTGTAAGTTTGTTTGAGAACTCAGTGAGATATGGTACTTGGATAGTGGCTGTTCAAGACATATAATAGGAGACAAATCTAAGATCATCTCATTAGCACTCAAAGAAGGAGGAAATGTCACCTTTGGAGATAATTCAATAGGAAAAGTCATAGGATAATGTAGAATGGGTAAGAATTCAAAATCTTGTATTAATGATGTCTTATATGTTAAAAAACTCAAGCATAATTTACATAGCATTAGTTAATTCTATGAAAAAAGGAACAAAGTTACATATGATTTCATTTGTTGCATTATTGAAAATCAAGATGACAAGTAAATTAAGTTAATTGGTAAAAGATATGAAAATATTTATATGATAGACATTAATAATTAGCCTAATCTAGATTCTAAATGCTTAGTTAGTATAAATGATGATTCTTATATTTAGCATAAAAAACTTACTTATGTAAGCATGGATCTTATAGGAAAATTTTTCAAAAATGATTTAGTTAATGGTTCACCAAAATTAAAATTTATTAAAAATAGAATTTGTGATACTTGTCAGAAGAGAAAATAAGTAAAATCCTCTTTTAAATCCAAAAATTTTGTTTCCATATCTAGATTACTTCAATTACTATATATGAATTTAGTTGATTCATCAAGAATTAGAAGTCATGCAAAAAATCTTTGTGTACTTGTAATTATTAATGATTATTCAAGATTTACATGGATATTATTTCTTCCTTCTAAAGATGGAGATTTTAAAGCTTTCAAAAGACTTGCAAAAACTATACAAAATAAAAAAGGAATGTCCATAATAAGTATTAAAAGTGATCATGATGGAAAATTTAAAAATTATGACTTTACTTGTTTTTATGATAATAATAAAATTAAGCATAACTTCTCATTTCCTATATCACTTAACAATATGTAGTTATTGAAAGGAAAAATAGGTGTCTAGAAAAGATGGTAAGAATTATACTAAATGATAACTTGTTTTCTAAATCTTTTTAGGTTAAAGTAGTAAGCACTACTTGCCATGTAATGAATAGAGCCCTTATTAAACTAATTTTAAAGAAAACTCTTTATGAGCTTTATAAAAGAAGAAAGCTAAATATTTCACATTTTTGTGTTTTTAATTGCAAATATTTTGTACACAATAACAGTCAAGATAATCTTGGAAAGTTTGATGCCAAATTTGATAAAGCCATCTTCATTGGATATTTTTCTAATAGTAAAGCTTACAAGGTTTATAATAAAAGAACTTTGCTAGTAGAAGAATCTATTCATGTTGGATATGATAAATCTTCTCTTAGTATGAAAAAGGTATTAAATGAAATAAAGAGCAAGGTAACTTATGGGTTATTCAAAAGAACGTAAATAATCAAGAGGAGGAGATGAAATCTTAAGAAAAAGATGAAGAAGACAAAGAATTAACTATATCCACAAGCAATGCAAATCAAAAACCAAGTCATAAACCTTAAAAGGAATGAAAAATGATGAAGAGTCATCCTATTGATTAAGTTATTAGTGATATGACTCAAAGGGTAACTAAAAGCTCTTTTAAAAATATTTATAATCATTTAGCATTTTTATCTCAAAATGAACCTAAGAATATTAATGAAGTAATAATTAATGAATATTAGGTCTTAGCAATGCAAGAGGAATTAAATTAGTTTGAAAGAAATGAAGTTTGAGAACTTGTGCCAAGACTAAATGATTATCTAATTATTGGCACATAATGAGTGTTTAGAAATAAGTTAGATGAAAATGGTATCATAATTAGAAATAAAGTTAGATTCTTTTTAAAAGAATATAACTAAGAGAAAGGCATTGATTATGATGAAACATATACACTAGCAACTAAACTAAAAGCCATTAAAATGTTGTTAGCATATGCTTGCATGAAAGGATTCACACTTTATCAAATAGATGTTAAAAATATTTTTTTAAATACTATAATCATGAAGGAAGTATATGTCGACCTCCAGGTTTTAAAAGTCATTTCTTTCCAAATCATGTATTCAAATTAAAAAAAGTTTTGTATGGTCTGAAATAAGCTGTTAGAGCTTAGTGTAAATGACTAATCAAATTCTTAATGGGAAAAGGTTTTTCAAAAGGAAAAGTTAATACTACTTTATTTATAGAACACAAATTTGATGATATCCTTCTTGTGCAAATATATATTGATGATATCATATTATATTTGGAGATACTAATGATTTTATGTGTAAGGAATTTGCTAAGATGATATAGAATGAGTTTGAGATGTTCATGATAGGAGAGATGAATTTCTTTCTTAGCCTGCAAATTAAGCAATCAAGTGATAGAATTTCATAAGTCAAACCAAGTATGCACAGGAGCTAATGAAGAAATAAAAGATGAATGGCCAAACCATCTCCTACCCCTATAAGTATACAAACCAAGCTAGACTTAGATGGAGAAGGTAAAAAAATAGATATTATCTTGTATAGAGAAATGATAAGATCTTTGCTTTATCTAACTATTAGTAGACTAAACATTATGTTTAGTGTATGTATGTGTGCAAGATATTAAGTTAATTCAAAAGAATCACACTTGACTATTGTGAAAAGGATTTTTAGATATCTTGTGAGCACACCTCACTTGGTTTATGGCATCTTAAAGAAAAATTGAATTTCCTAATAAGTTATTCATATGTTAGCTTTACTGGTAGCAAATTAGATGAAAAAAGTACTAGTAAAGCATATTAATTTCTTGGACATTCACTACTCTGTTAGTGTGGCAAGAAATAAAATATTAATTTTTTAGATGCTAACTTTATTGGTAACGAATCAAATAAAATGAGTACTAATAGAGTATATTAATTTTTTAGATTTTCATTACTCTCTTGGTATAGCAAGAAATAAAATAATGTGGCACCATCTATTATTGAGGCAGAATATATAGTAGTAGCTAGTTATTGTGCTCAACTTTTATGGGTGAAATAACAACTATCTAATTTTAGATTGAATTTTGAAAGTATTCCTATAAAATGTGATAACAGAAGTGCCATCAATCTAACCAAGAATCCTATCATGCACTTAAGATCTAAACATATTGAAATAATATATCATTTTATTTCTAATCATGTCCAAAGAGGAGACATTTCACTCGAATTTGCCCAAACTAATTTTCAACTTGCAAACATCTTCACTAAGCCAATTAATGAAGATCGTTTCAATTTTATAAGAAAAGAATTAGGCATGTTAAATTTTCTTAAAAGTAATAAATGTACTAATTTCATGTTTTTCTTATCAATATACTAACTTTAGCACCGAAGATAGCTTGAAAGTTTATTTTATAGGTACCACCCTTTATCTTTAGCAATCAAGCTTTAATCATCCATAAAATTAAAAGATTACATAATAAGTCATTTGAGAGTTTGAAATGATGAGATAGAAGTTTTCAAGAGTTAAGAAATTGAGTGGTCAATCAATTCCAAGATGATAAATTAAGTGACCGATTGATTTGTAGGATCGTATTTATAGGACATGAATCGAGTGGTTAATTGATTACAAGAATGTAGCGTTGGTCTCTGGAAGTTTGAAATCAATTCACTAATTAATTAATTATATTTAGAGGGAAATCTAGAATTTGAAAATATCTAGTTATAAATTAAGTGGTCAATTGATTTACAGATGAATATATTTATCCATGAATCAATTAGTCAATTGATTCTACAAAGCCTCTATATATGCCCTATCATGTGATAACTGTGCCATTCATTTCCTCTATTTCTCTCTCTAACTGCTTGTATGTCTCTACCCTTTTGATTAGCATTCTAACCTTTGATCTTCTTTATTAAAAATGTTTAAACACATTATTTAAGACCTTCCTCCATCACTTTTAACATTATCCAACCTATCAAATCTCTAGAATTATCAAAATCTTAATCCAACTAATATCACACTAAAACCTTCAACTACAAACCCTTTAACCACAAACCCATTCCAAAACTCCTATTATCCTATGAAAACATAATGATCATCAATCATATAGGCAAGAAAAGCATGGCATCGAAGTGTCATTGCATTGAATCAAACAAAAAGAAGGGAAAAACCACTAGTTCATCATCCAACCCTTTCCATTTGCTAATATAGTTCCTAGGAAGGTGTACTTCTTTGAGGTAACTACATTTGAAAGATTCCTAGAATAAATGACTAAGGAGATAGAGCCTAAAAACTATTGGGATACTAAATTTCTACTAAATGAAAACTTAGAGATATACCACCTTTTAGATTATTTAAGTTTGTTAAAATTTGTTAGTTATTCTACTAATATTTGTCCTAGCCTAGTATACCAGTTTTATGCAAATCTAAAGAAGAATGGCTAAGAAAGCTTACTTGAATTAATAACCATTGTGAAATGTGAAAGATTTTCTATTAGTATCCATGAGTTAGTTGCCATTTTTTATATGGATGCTAATCAACCATTCACTAGTGCTGGAAACATTGCAAACTATTCCAAAACTATTGCTATAAGATTTTTTCAACCTCGATCTTGGCTAAAAATTATAAAGAACAAGTTGTGATCACAAGATTGTCCATGAAAGAATTTTGCACTATACTATTGCCAAGATCATCCTTTTAAAGAGGCACAACTTCACTTAAATTGATAATCATGAACTATTTATGATGTGGGCCTTAAGGCAAAACATACTAATTAGTTTTCCCTATCACATCCTGCTTCACATGCATTCCTATGTCAACAAATATTTCTTTTTATATAAAATGATTCTCACTAAGCTATTCAAGATTTCTAGAATTCAAGTTGATAAGGAAGCCAAAGTGGAGAAGTTTAAGGAATCCAAGAGATTGAAAGCCAAACATATAAAACAAATGTCATTTCAAAAGATAAAAGGAGTTTGGCGTTCCATTGAAAGAGAGGATGCAGTTGAAGAATTTGATATGCATGCTTTACGAGACCATATTACTGCATTATATTAGGAAACTTAGAAAGAGCTAAAATCCTACATTAAAAATTAATTCAAAAAACCTAGAAGAAAGCTAAACATGGCTAAAGAAGAAAAGGATAGCTTTGTTGAGGAGGAAAAAGCATACTTTCCTTAAGCGAAAAGGAGAAACGAAGGGAAATAAGAGGTTGTTCCTTCAAATGAGGAAGTTAAAGAAAAGGGAGACTCTAAAGCAACTACTTCAGGCAATGAAAAAGCTAATGATAGTTTTAATGATATAGTAGATAACTAGATTTCCTTTAGCCTCATTATCTCTTAGGACTTGTCTTTATATTTTAGACTATTAGATATTTTGATTGATTTTTGGATAACTTACTTACTAGTTTACTAGTTTTATAGATATTATAATTATTATGCTAATATTTTTTGCTAGATTACTAGTGATGCTTTGCTGGTTACTTTACTATTTCACTTTTTTATTGATGCCAAAAAGGGGAGGAAAAATTGTGAGATCTTGAAATTAAAATTAATACATGTTTTGAAAAGGAGTGTTCTTTTTAGGGGGAGTCATGTGGAAAATATGATTTAATTTCAAAATGATTTATCTTTATTAAAAATGAGGAGATTGTTAACCTTAGCCCCATTAAGAAGATTTTAATAGTAACAATACATTTTGATCTTCTTGGATTTGACAAATGATTAACTAGAATCTCAATGCAAAAAGTGAAGAGTGAAGGAGATTAAAGATTGAAGATCATTATTCACTAAGTTAGGATTCTAGTTAGGATTATAAAATAAATTGTATAAGAAGAATTCATTTCAAAAGAGGTTCAGGTTTTTCATGAAAAAATGTTAAATTATTAAGTTAAATCTTGTGTTAAAAGCTTTTAAAGAAGGTTGGAATGTTTTTAAGAAAGAAAACTATTAAAAAACTTAAAAAACTGGAAGTGAATCAATTGATCAATCAATTCCAAGCATACAGAGAACAAACTGGAATACCTGAATCAATTAACCAATCGATTCCAAATATCCAAAAAGCACACTAAATATCCTAAATCAATTAATTAATTGATTTTGAGGGTCCAGAGAGCAATCAAAGCAAAATGAATCAATTGATCAATCAATTCAGTATTTCAAAATTCAAATATCAAGTTTCTTGAATCAATTAATAAACCCACTCATTGCCTTGTAACTTTTGTTCAAAACTAAATTTTCAAAAAGGTAGAATCGATTGACTAATCGATTTTACACATCTAAAATCGAACCAAGCTTCTGGTGAATAGATTCACCATATGTTGATTTCAAATATATAATCAAGTGAATTGATTGACTAATCAATTCATTGCAACATTTTTAAAAATTCGAAGGCAACTTGAATCAATTAGTCAATTAATTCATAAGGCACTAACTGCCCCATAATAATTATATTTTTTGTGTAATGGATTTTTTATCTTTCTAACCTCTATATAAAGGCTTCATTTTAATTTGAAAATATAAGAAAGTGCTATCACTATTACATAGACACAAAAAACTTCTTTTTTTCTTATCTACAACCTGAAAATCCCTTGAGCCCAACTAATTAAATTCCTCTCATTAACTCTTCACTATGTAATCCAACTTTATGAGTTTATAAGCTAGTTTCTTAATTCCAAATCCTTTATTTTTTATATATTAGGATGAAGCATTCCTAAGAACATTAAAAGTGTTGAATTTCTTGATAGATAAAAGCTTTGAGAGAGGATTCTCAAAGGGATTCTACAAGAAAGCAGGGATTTGTACTGAGGCTTTTTCAAGTGTCTTCAAACTTGAAGAGATAGTCAAAATCCAAGTCAAAGAAGCTTGGTAGTGGATATACACCTTGAAGTAGTATATCTTCAAGGTTGGAACTACTATAAATAGTAATGTTTAAATCTCCTCTTCTTTATCTTTCTACTTACTTATATTGTACTCTATTTTTCTAATAAATTTGTTATTGTGTTGTGCTTGTATCAAATTAATTAATTCTATTCTTATGTCCATTCTTGAATTACTTTTTAAGCAATCTTTTAAAACTAAGTACATTATTATTATCTTACAAAAAGTTTTTATACCCAATTCACCTCTCCTTTAGGTAAAATACTAGACAATAACAAAAATATGATGGTATAGTTACACATATAGTATGACTAAGTGATCCTTCCATACTATAGTGTAAAGGTCCTCTTTATAATCCTTTATAAGGATATCACTATAAACTACCATCTCTCTAAGGAAACAATTATAGTTACTTTCATAAATAAGACTTTAACTTTTAATTTCATCTCCCCAAGGAGACAATTGTAACTACATTTATGCAGAAGTAAACAATATTTTCACCAAGAAAATAACTATATCTCTAGATAAACTTTATCATAATAACATCTAGATTCCATAACATGTATGCAAAATAAAAGGCACATAAGTTCGTAAAAAAATAAATTACAAATGTAACATAAATAAGTTTATAATGTAAAATCTCCCACTAACTAATTGGAAAAAAAAAGCTTAAAACACTCATATTTGAAGCATATTGTTTAAAAGCAATGGGTAGAACAGCCTTTTGAGCAATCATTTGCAGCCAATGGATTTAAAACCATTTGGAATTTTAACTAACTCACACACTTTATTAGAATACATAGATTGAATCTTATCATGCATTGCTTCTATCCACTTACTAAATTATTTATAAGAAATTGCTTCATTATAACTTACTAGATCAATGGTTTACCTAATATCATAATTAACCTTATCTGGGTAAACAACATAATCATTTGAGATTGCAAGCCTTTTTATTCTTTCAAAACTTTAACAAGAGTATTAATAGGCATAATGGGTTTTTCTAGTTTAGGTAGATTATTTACAACACCCTTATGATCTTGTAAATCAGGTATTTTGTTAATAGGTTGATACATAATCCTTTCTTGCATAACAAGCATAGGAAAAATAACTAGTATCTCTTCCAAAACATTATCATCATTTTAAAGATCACTAGAATCACAAACATTATTTTTAATAAATTTTGCTACTAATACCTCAATTATCTTTATCTCACAAGTAGGATAGTAGAATCTATAACCTTTGAATCCACTGGGATATATAATAAAATAACACTTGATGGTTTTAAGATCTAACTTTAATGCTATAAGGTCATAGATTTTTACTTCAATAGAACAACCCCACACTTTAGACTAAGTTTTTGGCCCTTAAAAAGTTTAAAATGTGTTTTAGGTATTAATTTAGTAAGGACTTTATTTATAATATACATGACAACTTTTAAAGCTTCATCCAAAGAAAATTTAGTAAGTGAGTTTTGCTTATCATAGATCTTACCATGTCTATCAAAGTGCGATTTTGTTGTTTAGTCATTTTATTTTATTTAGGAGTCCTGGGCATAGTAAATTGAGAACTTATCCTACAGTCCTGCAAATATTTAGAAAAAGGTCCTATGAGCTAGCCTATATTAATAGCTCTACCATAATACTCACTACTACAGTTAGACCTCACAATTTTAATCTATTTACCATATTGTTTTTCTACCTTAATTTTAAAAATTTTAAACTTTTCAAAAGATTATGATTTATCATCTATAAGGCAGACCTAGCCATTATAGGAGAAGCCATCTATAAAGATTATGAAATATTTATTCCCACATAAAGTGTTCTTAAAAGGACCATTTATATCTATGTGAATTATTTCTATAAGTTACTATGACTAGAATCTTTATTAGTTTTTCTAGTTATTTTTCCTTTAATACAGTCAGTGCAATTATGATTAGAATTATCAAGACATGGAATAGCATTCTTTTTTATTAATTTATTGATTCTTTCCTTTGATACATGACCTAAATGTTTATGCCATAAAAAAAAAGAATTTTCCTTAAACAAAGACCTTTAATACTAACATTTATAACATGAAAAGAATCAAACTATTTAAAATCAAGATTTAATTTATACAAACTATCAAATCTTGAAAGATTACTAACAACAATAGAATTATAAAATAATATCCATTATTAAAACTTAAATAAACATTTAAATCTTGAAGTTCTGATAAGAAATCAAACTTCGCCTTATGGATGGTACATATAGAGTATCTTTTAAAGATAAAATAAATCTTGAATCTAATTTCAGTTCAATTATGCCTATATATTCCACTTACACTCATTCTTTATTTCCTACACATAGATTGACTTTATCCATACTTAACTTTCGCTTACTCTTAAATCCCTGCAAGGTATTAGTAACATGGATAGATACTGAAGAGTCAATCCACTAAGAATTAATAGGAACATCTACCAAACTAGATTCAAAGAAAACAAGAGCAAAAGAATTACCTAATTTATTTTTATTTTCTTCTTAGTTCTGTTTTCCAGATACTTCTTATAAGTAAAACAATCCTTCCTTCTATGACCTATCTTTTTATAAAACCAACATTCATCTTTAGTTATCATAAGGTTAGGACCATGGTAATTATAATCGAGGTTTCTTTCAGGACTACTTTCACCTTGGGCTTAAAATTTTTTTTATTAAAAGGCTTTTTAAGACATGATTAATTGATTAAGTTCACACTTCCTGAAACTTTATATTTCATCCTATCTTTTTTTTAAAGTATAAATGGATATTAAAGTGTTAACATCCCACTTTTCTTTTTAGGTATTGTAAGAGATTTTGAAGGTATTAAACTAGGAAGGTAAGGAATTTAGAGCATGGTTAACAAAATAAATATCATTAATAGGGCATTTAAGCTTACTAAGTTTGATAGAAATAGTAATCATCCTCATAATATACTTTCTAATACCATCAGTACTATTATATCTCATATTAATAAAAATTTTCATCAATTGACTAACTTTAGACTTATTAGACACTATATACCTTTCCGCAATAGAAGTAAAGAAGGCTTTGTCATTATTAGAAGTTAGAATAGCCCGAGCTAAACCTTTAGAGATTAATCTCTTCATCACTATCAAAGTCACGCAATTAGCCTTATCATATTTCTTATAATAAGCTTTTTACTCCATAGTATTTTGGGTAGTTAAATCAACGGATTTTTCAATTTTAATTATTATATCCATATTTATCATGGTCAAAGCTAATTTCACATCCTCTTTCCATCTCTTATAATTTTGTCCAGTTAGGGATTCAATCGGAAAAGATTGGTTATTCAAGGAAAAAGCACATAGAGTTAAAACCAATGATGATGACAAAAATTTAGTGAACATTATAGGTAATAAATAATAGTTCACATTTCTTTTAAACATCAGGTATCTTAAAATATTATTACAAATTTTTCTATGAGTAGAAAAAGTAATAAATTTTCAGATATCATTAGAATATCAAGTTAATATAATAATAAATAAAATTCAAAGTTCAACACCTATGGGCAGAAGGATCATCAATTTGCTTATTATTATAAAAAATCTAAGTTATCCAAATTAATTCGAACATAAAAAAAAATCTATTGATTTGATAAATGATCATTGTGGTAATAAACATTTAATTTCACTAACTTAATTCTAAATAAAAAAAATTGAAATTACCTATAAAAAATTTTACTTCCATATAAATTTTTTCAAGACGTGTCTCGTTCTTGAAATACATTAAAATGATTTTAATAATTAAATTCATATCAAATTAAATGGAAAGAAAGCACATATACATAAAACTCAAAACATAAATAACATGCACAAAATTATATATATACACGCACAATATATATATATATATATATATATATATATATATATATATATATATATATATATATAACATAAGTCAGAACATACATATGCGTACAGAAAGTCAAAGTGCATGTAAAAAAAAATTAAAAATGCCAAATATAATTCTAGAACATTCGGAACGACAAAATATAAAAAAAGAACATCAAAACATATATATATATATATAAGAATGCCAAACAGAATGCTTTTGAATGTTAATATATAAACGAAACGCTAAACCATATATGCCAAACCAAATAGATACATATGAAACAGAATCTCACTTTATAATATATAGGAAGCGTCTAGATATACATATTATATATATAATATAATGTACGATAAAATTTTTTTTTATATATTTCAAAAGCCAAAACAGTATTGTATGATTCAAATTCTCTTCAATAACATCATACAGAAATAATTGCCAAGGAAAATTAAATTAAGATCTTAATTAATTAAATTAAGATTCTAATTTAATATAACATATTTTAATACCATATGTAAGAATTCATAATTTTACAGATTATATATTAAGATTAAAACTATTAATATAAGAATATTAAAAATTAACAATAATATGTACTACTAAAATGTATTAGTGATATTCAATTTTTTCGTATAAATATCTATATAGAAAATAGGATCTCTATTTCTTGTACTTTTTGCAGGTCGTGATATTCTGACAGAGAAAATAATCGTAAACATCTAATGTAGAGAGAAAATTTAACCTTAATAATATATATAACTTTAATTGAGTACACTCATTATGAATTCAATAATAAATTTTATGCTAATTATGTCTAAATAAAGTCAAAACATATTTTTAACATAATATATATATAATATATAAATCATTGAATTACTTTATTAATTACTTTCAAATTTTATATAATTGAATTATATATTTAATCTGATTTTATTTTAAATAAAATAAATTTAATTAATGATGGTTCAAAAATAAGAATTTTCTTACATTCTCCGGCGGCCTTTTTTCTTATATTCTTTCTGATGGCAGACAACGACTCCATGAATCGAAATCCATAACTATTAAGACAAACGATCGAACAAGAAAAGGCTCCCCCCGCTACGCAGATAGATAGACTTCTTTCCCACCACTACTAAGGGGGAGAGGAAGAAAGAAAATAAAATGATTGTTTTTTAATCAGTGCCCCCCAACCCAACTTACTCTGGCTCCTGGTCCTCCCTTCTTATTCCTCGATAAGCCTTCAAGCAGTCTTCATGCCATTCTTAGGCTTCACATCGAACGAAGTGGATGAAAAGGGAACTATGAAAGACAAAAAGAGGGATGGGGAGGCTTCAATAATGGTTATCTGTCTCGGCTAGCTGTGTGCTTTCCCTGCGACACTTTCTTCCTCCACCAGACCGACTGCTTTTCCATTCCCCAATTCCACGCATCAGCTTGCACTTCTACTTGTTCGGAAAACCTGAAGTGTGTAAATCTATTTCGGTCCCCACCTCACTATCACCTTAAAATCTGCTTCCTTAATTGCCAAAGCTTCTTCCTTTCTCACTAATTCTCATCATTTTCGCTGGGATATTTTCAAAAATGCTCAATTCCCATTAAAACCCAAAACCCTTCTTGGGAATCATTAGGAAAACACAATTCTAAACTATATATATATATATATATATATGGATTTTCTGCAAAATCATAAGCCACTTGAAAAGCATAATTCTAAAACATTCGTGGAACAGTGCGACAACAAAAGCTTGGGCCATTTAAAGGGTTCGAAGTTTTGGAAGAAGCCTGAAGAAAAAGTAAAAAGGAGGAAAAAAAAAAAAAACGCCACTGTAGAAATGTTTTACAATTTGAGATCTAATTATAAAATGCCATGTTGTAAATTAGGACACCTTTTCAACTTTCCCGCTAGTCTTTGGATAGAAAATAAATATTGTGACTAAAATTAAATATATTATGTATTTAAAGGAATTGAAATAAATTATTATAAATAAAAGATTAAAATTATATTTAAGGCAACCATGCATCCGTAGGCACACGTTTTGGATGCACACGGGAGACTCACCTAACTTACAAAGGTTACTCATTTTTATTTTCTTCAACCAACTCCCACCTTCTTTAGTCTTTACTCTTTCTTGTCATCTTGATCTTCTGACAATATCTTTTAAAAGATAAAAAGGGCTTGTTTGGAAGAAGATTTTATAATATACATTGACAAGTTAAATTTATCTCTCAGATTTTATCACCTAACTCAATTATAATAAGAAAGATTATGAATTAAAAATCAAAATATCATTCCATCTAAATAGTTAATTTTGCAAATACACTAAAAATATTAGATATATATTAAGGTTAAAAAGTAATGTTTTAAAAATCGGATGAAGTCCACTCGACCACAGAAAATCATGAATTAGTCATGTGTTTGGTTTAATTCACCTTTAAAATCAATCAACAAAATACTAGTTAGGAAATTGGTGAATGGGTGAAGAATAAATTATATGAACTAGTTGATGGTTTTTTTAATTTTATTACTATTTAGAAAAATATTATTTTTTTAATATTAGACAAATATTTGAAACAGTATCTTATTGAGTTTAATATTATTTGTTTTATAAATTGAATTATGAACTTGTAAAATATGAAATTATTGATATTTATGTATATATAAATTCAACCTTTTGTGATAATTTATTTAATTCTAATTATTATATATTATATTTTATATTTTTTAATAATAATATAAATGATAATTCATTTAATGTATACATATAAAATTTTAAATTTGAACTTTAAACATGAGAAGTAAATTTCTTAAGATAAAGATAACATTATGTGCTGCAACATTAAGGTGGTAGCTTATATTTTTTACTTATATTAAAATTTTAATTCATGTCTGATCTAATTATCAAAATATGAACTCCTCTAATTACCAATTAAATGACTAGTTGATTTTTAAAACAATTTTGAACTCCCTAAATAATATTATTTTGCATTGTTGTAGTGTGTTGGTTTATATTCTTAGTTTATATTAAAGTTTTAATCAACTTTGATCTTATTATTAAATTTGAAAAAAATTATGATATGCCACTAATTAAGTACGTATTGATATATTATTAAATTTAATTATATATTATTTCTTTAAAAAATTAAATCTTATACATTTTACGATAATATATTAATAATTAAAACCTAGTGATGCTTTGATATATTACTTAATCAATAGTGTATTATAATTTTTTTTTTAAATTTTGAGCTTCTGAAATTACCAATTAAATAACCAGTCGATTTTTAAAATCATTTCTTTTGAAACATTGGTTGAAAGAGTAGATAAGATGACCCGGCTGTAAACTTTTAACAATGAGATTCCAGGAAGGATGACCATACCATTGTTGATGTTTGAAGTCGACATTTCCTGATCTAACTAACTTTACTCGATTTGAATGGAGTGTCACTTGAGGAAAATCCGAAAACATTGTTAATCCAGAGAAAATAGGAGAGAAAATCACAAAAAAAATTTAAAATAATTAAAAAATTATAATCACTTATTTTATTTTTAAATTATTAATTTTTTCTCATTCAAATAAATTATAAAAATATAATTTTCATATAAAAATCTTATTTTTTATATGAATATGTATTTTTATACTTTGCAATTACAAAATAATTTGTAAAATTATAATAGTAAAGAAAAATAACTTTGAATATTCGGAAAAAAAATTATCTTTCACTAAATTTATTATATTTAATATTAAATATATTAATTATTTTTTACTATATTTAATAATTTATAATTATATATCTAGAAAAGATATTTTAATTAAAATAAATGAAAGAAAGTAGTATTATATTAAAAAAATATAGATGAATTTTTAATTTTTTTTGTGCATCAAATTTTGTTTCTTTTTAACATAACAACAACGTAAAAAAAGAATGCAAATTCAGTTTCATCCATAAATATCGGTAAAGAACAACATCTCAATTTCCCATTAGCAAGAGGCCGGAAACATAACTGAATTAACTGTACTATAAACCAAGGGCAATATAGAGAAACAAATCGATTTTTTTTTTTTTTTTACCCTCAGCTTCTTGGTTGACCCACCTTTATCAACCAGCGTGTTTCCTGACAATCTCACTTTTATTTTACGCTAACTGCCAGCCTCAAAGACCAAAAGAGAAAAAAAAAATTAAAAAGGACTGCGGATTCGTTTTTTTATAAAGTACTTGTTCAGTCACTAAACAAGCAATGGAATTTCACGCTGTTATCTTCCTACTGAACTCTGTCAGCCGACATTTTATTGGCCATGGAGCTCTTGATCCGCAAGCTAAGGCGTCAACTTCTTGCTTGGCTTCACCGATCCCGTTCTGGTACGCCAATTTCTCCTCACTTTCTTCGTTTCGTATTTCTCTAGAAGCTTTAATTTCCCTTTCGACTTCACAAGCTTGAATGAACAATTGCGTTAATTTAGTTAAGTCTCCGTTGATTTCGAAGTTGTAATGATTCAATTGCTTTTCAACTTTATCGTAGTGACTTTTGAATCTGAAATTTGTGATCACTTAGTTTGGAGAGATCTGATTTTCAGTCACTCTTCAAGTGAATGAAGAGCAGACCAGAATTATTACTATCAATTCTAGAAGTTAATCTAGGTTGATGAATGTGCTTATTTTAATTGAAGTGGTGCTACTCACACAATAAAATTCTCTCAACGTGTGAAGCCATTGTGATTTAGTCTAATTGCGGGAGTAGTTTATTTCATTTGAATATAATAAAGTTCATAAACATTCAAAGTGACTTTTGAATAATATAACACTCAAATAGAACAAAATTATATTAGACATTTGAACCTTTTATACTTTATGTTTTCTTTTTTATGTTAAATTATGCTTTTTTGTGGCATTGGTCTTTTAGGTCCAGTATTCTTCGTGAGGCAACTTTCATACAAGGAAGTTAAGAGGGCAACGGAAGGTTTTAGCAGAATCATATATGACAATCCTCAAGTTGCTGCATACACAGCAAGATTCCAAGATCGTGGTGTTTCTTTGGTGAAAGAAGTAAAAGTTTGTGATCAGGGGAAAGACATTTTCTACAGTGAAGTGCAACTCTTGGGGCGCTTGCATCATCGCCATGTTCTGGCACTCAAAGGGTTTTCTATAGGACACAAGAGGTTTGCCGACTTTGACACTATCTTACGCTTTATGAATATACACAAGTTCTCTTTAGGTAATGTACTTCTTCAATGTGGTCTGAGAGTGTCTTTTTTTTCTTCGTTTTTTTTTTTTCCTTTTTGTGGGGGGGGGGGGGGGGGGGGGCGGCGCGAGCTAATTATTTCTTCACACCTCAACTTTTTCTGTTTGACCAACTATGGTTTGTTTTTAGGAGGTTCTCTTTCAAATATGCCAAAGCATGTGCTGCCAAAATTGGATATTCCGAGCAGGGAAAACCAAATTTTCAAACTGTTTTACTAGAGTTGTAACTTCATGTTTGGTTGTTGTTCATCTAAGATCATTATTGCAGTCAGAGCCACCTTAAGATATGTCTGACTATGTCGTGACATTTATTCTATTGGGTTCTCTGCAGATTGCTCATCTTTGACACAATAGAATATGGAAGCTTAAAGGAACACCTCAATGGTAAATTTTGAAAATCCAGAAGCTTTAGAAGAGCACCTCAATGATATTATGCAATATTTTGATTTTGTTAATTAATGGGTGCTTGCAGATCCCCTAAAGACTCCGTTGGGCTGGAGAACAAGGTTACAAATAGCATTGGGAGTTGTGGCTGCCTTGGTAAGCTCTAAAAGATGACCAGAAGTGCTAAATGTTTTAGCTTGCATCTGCATAGCTTAAAACCTCAAACATTTTCCACGCTTTCACCCTTAACTTATTCAAAATTTCTAAACAAATTAAATTGAATCACTTGAAAATTTGACATCTGACTGAGGTTTCTTATATCAGTTTGCATCCAGAAGATGATGTAATTTAAAAAAATCCTAGACCCTTTACGAAAATTGAATCCCAATGCTGTTTTTCCACATTCAAGCATTGTGCATTGATTGTATTACTAGAGAATTAATCTGCCTGTCTATGACAATATTTGAATCTGGCCAAAGGATAAGGATCCACATGAAATTTGAATATTTCCATCAAAGTAGAAGCAAGCGAGAAAGTTAAATGGAAAATATGGGAAAGCGAAGGTGGCAACTTTCTTCTATGATTGTGTGGGCATCAGTAGAAGTTAGCTTCTGAGCATTCACTTTGTGATAATCTCAAGTAGCAGAAAGGCTTAACGGAGGGTTAACCAGAAACATTTGACGAATGACATAGTGTTGCTTCCACCCATTATTCTTTTTTTATGCATTTATAGTCTGAAAATTAGGGATAAATTCTAAGAATTTGTGACCTAAAATTGCACTTTTCATCCAAAATGAACATTTCTGATATCATTCTCGGTTGTGAGAACTAACTCCTCCTTACCTCTATTTCTGTTAGTAATTGTAAAGGCAATATGCCATCGAGAATCACAAGCTCTGAATAGGCAACTGACATAATAAGATAATATCAGGCCGGCGCTTGTATATCAAATCTTGAACCAGGGCAATTTTTTGTTCTAAAAAATAATCATATCATTTTTTTTTAGAAAAAACAATTATGTCATTATCTGATTACCAAATTAGTTGTTTGAATAAAAAGAAAATTTTAAATATATTACATCTCCTGGAAGCTAGAAATTAAATATTTCTTGAGCTTTAACTATATAACATTGGGCAGTTCTTTTACATGTGATGATATTTGTCACTGCAGGAATATTTGTTTCTCTTCAGCGAACCACCAATTTGTCATGTCTCCATTAGCTCAAGCAGCATTATGTTAGATGAGAACTTCACAGCTAGAGTAAGGAAACAATTTTCTCTCTTATCACAAGATTTAACCTTTTGGCTGATACTGATAATAATATATCTGAAAGATTTGTGTCAGATTGACGTGCCAAAGGCAAATAAAGCACTCAAATTCAGAAATGTAATTAAATGTCATTTGCTTCTGTAATCACAGCTATCTGACTTTGGCCTTCTGAGTTCTGGTGGAAATTCTGATATGATCCCATATTCAAAAGGTAACTTACTATGTTCAAAAGGTAACTTGCTCCTGTAATCACAGCAAGGAATCAGCTTGATGCACAATTTCTGTTCAATCAATTGCCTCACAGCCATAAGGGCAGTTGGTTGAACAAAAGTCAGTAGTGGATCTAGCACACCTCTAACATGGATGTGTATCTTGGCCATATCAGATTCCAGGGGGCAGAAAAGCGGTAACATAATATACCAATTGGGAGTGCTCATACTGGAACTTATCACTGGTCAGTCCTCAGAGACGGAAGGTTCTAATCTAATCCAATGGATCCAAGAATCACGCTCTCACAGTTCTATACATAACATGATAGACCCTGACCTTGGAAACAATTATGATTCTAGGGAGCTAAAAAATCTTCTAGCTGTCGCAAAATTATGTATAAAATCAAGAGACAAGCCTGCATTTACAATCCCACAGTTATTTCGCTATCTTCAGAAGAAAGTAGATATATCCCATGACTAGCTCTGTACCTCGGTGTAAAACCTTTCAGTTTTATTTGTTTGGGGAGAGTATTTCACGGCCCCTTGTCTGTGAATGGCTTCTCGTTGGAGAATCAGTTTCATTAGCCTATGGCGGAGACGGGTAGTGATGCGTATATTTAGAACCAAATATATAATAATGATTGATGAGGGATTTTAACAAATTTGATCAGCTGTGACTAAATTTTTAGGAGGTTTTTATCAAGGGAGGCTACTTTTCACATGACATTATAATCTGATATAAAATTTTTACACAGATTTAAATTGAATTTTGACGGATTTAAGTCTTAAATGAGTTAATTTATTTCAAATAAATAATAAATGAGTTGAATTAAAGTTGTAAATAAATTAATATGTTAATTCATTTAAAAATTTATATTAAAATTAAAAAATATTATTTAAAAAATAATTAATAATTAAATCATAAATAATTATATAATACAAATATAAAAATTATGCTTTAATAAAATGAAAATTAAAATTCAAAAAAAATTGTTGATGATTAAATATATTATTTAAGTCGGGATTGGGTTAAACTTATTCAACTTATTATCAATCTTTAACATGATAGGAATCCGTGAACAAAAATTATCATTCCTAATTCGTATGGTACTCAATTAATTTTTAAATATATGATATTGAGAAGTGACGTCAAATATATTTGGTTTTGTTCTATAGAACGATGATATCTAGTGCCACGTAGAACCGGCTAGACTGCCGGTATATATTGCTTTACTAAATCTGAAGCTAACACATTGGGATGAGAAATGGGAACTTGAGGAGGAGCAGAGGAGAAAGCATAGTTTTTGTTCTTTCTGCTCTCTCATGAATATGTGCTCTCTTCTAAGCATCTCACTTCGTAGTCTCATCACTTCCTTTTTTATTAAGCTGTAAAAGTTAAATTTGTCTTCCCTCCGCCGCTTCCCATTCACAAAGGCTTATTTTTAAAAGTTTCTAAAATTTAATGTATATAATGGAAAATAAAAGTATTTTTAAATTCATTTGTTAAATATGTTATAAATAAAAATACATGGTCAATTGAAATTATACTCATAAATTAGTATTGAACAGGATTTTGACAAAATTTCATTTTTTTACAAGGGTAAAATACAAGAAATTTCCTTATACATAGACTAGTGTAAAAAATTTCTGAATTTTAAAAGTGTGTAATAAACCTTTTATTATATATATGGAGTGATTAATCCCTTACAATTAAATTTTCATTCAAAATTTTAAATAAAGTGCTTGTTATGATACCCCTAAAATTTCAAAATCTAGTGTAATGTAATAAGTTTTAAAGCTATTAATTTAAAATTATTTATTCATAATTATAGCTTTATTTAACAATTAACTAATTACATTAACAGTTAACTCATTTAATTAGTTATTAGTTGATTACTGATTACTGATTACTTTAACTGATTTGATTAGTTGATTGCATTAACTGTCTAAATAAGAATATTTGATAAAATTATCTATTATAATTAATTCTCTGTATATAAAATAATATATAAGGACATAGATATTTTTTATAAGTTATTTAAATTTTTTATTTTAATAATATTTTAATATTTTAAATTTTATATATTAATAGTAGATTAAATTTTCTTGTAAATAATAATATAATTTATTAAATATTAAATTTTTTTAATAAATCAAGAACAATAATTATTTAATTTTTATATAAAAATAAATATTATAATTTTTTATAAATTAATAGCACCAGAAATGGGAAGATTGATTAATAAGTTTTTTTTAGAACGATAAAATGAATAATATAAAATTTTAATTTTCATGTAAAAATAAATATTATATACTAATAAGTTTTTTTTGGAAGGATAAAATGGAAAAAATTAATTAGGAATAATTTAGTTTTTTTTAAAATTAGCTAATTCCAAAACGCTACTCCCCACCTTTTTGGAAATGATAATTTTGAAAGTAATTAGCTGATCCAATAATCAATTAATTATCAAATACTAAAATTAACTGATTTAATAAGTTAATAAATTGATTTTGATCAAACCAACTAAAAGTCACCTACATAGTCAATTCCCAAATATTTCCTATATATTTTTTAAACCATATGATCAAATAATTTTAATTTAATAATTTTTAAAATCGTCTTATTACCTTAAATTTTAAAATTTTTAGAATATCATAAAATTCATTTTTAAACAGCGATGGACATTCATCTTTCATCATTCAATTATTCGAAATTCTAAAACTTCTATTTATAGTTTTAGCAGTCTTCTAAAGAATGTACATATTTTCTTCTCCACTACCCATCTTGCAAAGGCAGCTCATATTGCTTCAACAACTGGTTCAGTGAGATTAACTAGCTCTCCCTCAACGCCATCAACAGCACGCCACGAATATCACTGGCATTTTGAAGCTTTAGAAAATCAACTTTGACTAAATATGGTACTGCACGACCAGAAGGATTGCAGTGAATATTTGCCTGGCTTAAAAAATCATTTTAGTGTTTTGACAAAGCTTGCAATTGCATGGAAGAGGTAATAGTCCTTGCCAACTTGCCTTGTCCACGGGCACAGATGTTGAAATGGCTAAAGCTCACAGCCGAATAGATGATTTTGGAGGATTTGGGTTACAATTTTGGCGGTCAGCATAATACGAGCCTTTTTCGGTTAGGTCCGCAGCTCATGTGAGCTAGTTGGAGGATGGGCCGGACCGGCCCCTTCAATATATTTTTTATATTTTTAAATTTTTATATAAACTTAAATATTTAATTTATATAAAATTATACTTCCATTTTTCATTTTTTGTAGGTTGTATTATGAATAATTTATATGCAATATTTTTTATTTTATGAATATTTTATAACTTGTATTTTGTAATATATAATATTTTTTAAAATTATATATAAATTTAAAATATTTCAAAACTTATTTTTAAATGAATACATAATATTTTAAAATGATTTTAATTTTTTTATTATTTAATTTTTTTAAAAAAAAAAAAAAGTCCACAAACAAATTCGTTTCTGTCAATTTGTAAATCGACTCATTCACCTGCCAATCCACAAGAACTGAACCAGGACTTCCGATATAGAAATCTGTAAAAAATACAGACGGACTTACAGCCGCACTGGCCTGTCTATTCAACATCCCTATCCGCAGCAAAAATTTCCCTTTGACATTGGGAGCCGAAGTGCCTGTTCTTGTGGTAACACTGGTACAAAAACATTTCGGACAGACTTGCCTGCGGTTGCTCCATATCACTAACGGAGGCTACAGTGGGCTTCTTTTGTTTATACTGTAAAATAGAGACGGACAATAACGGAGAAGTTGATGAAATATCAAATGGAAGAGAATGCAAAGAGGAGTTGGTGAGGATTTAGACAATCAGACCGTCACACACCTCGTTATCGAGTCCCAATCTCATCCACCGAGCATTTCAGATCAGACAAGATATTATTCAAGAGCTATGGGGAAATTTATGGACTCTCACCGTTTTCAACGACCCCCCAAAAATGGCAATGAGAAGGTTGGAAGAGCGCCCCTGATGATCTATACAACGAGAATGCCAAGAAAAAGAAATAGTTTCATTAGATGTAACGCGGATAATTCTTGAGGAATCCAGCTAAATAATGGAGAGACTTCAGACACCAATGCACTACTAAATATAATTATTAAATTTTATTTATTTTTTATAATACTACGCAAATGTATAAAAACTAACGATTAAATCTATTAATGTACTAGTTACACCAAAGTCATTATTAAAACTTGGAATAAGTGAAATTTTGAAAATAAATGGACACCACTGATAATAATTTAAATGAAAACCTATAAAATGATAAATAAATAATTAATAATAATTTTTTTTAACACGAGACTTAAAATCGAATAAAGAGAGACGAGGAAGCACAAAACTAACAGAAAAAATATGTAAATCTCTTAAGAAAACTATAAATGCCTTTAAATTTATCTGCTTCTAATAAAGTTAAAGTTCCCATTTATTTACGAAACACACTAAAATGAATAATTCATTTCAAAGTAATTGGACTTGTTTTATGATAAAAATCAAACCAGACGTTGAATGGAAGGGAAAAAAAAAAGGTACTTGATACTAAGCATTAAAATAACAGAAAACACCCAAAAATATAGAAGCGGAGCATTTGGAATGTCGGAATGGAATTGATCCCCTCCACCAACAAATGCATCAAATATACGTTTTACAACTTCTGTATTTCCACAATCCTCTCAAACACTACTAATGTTTAGTGTGCTAAAGATCGTCGCCATCATCATCTTGGATTCAACTTCAGAAACAAAATTCACTACTGCTGAGCGCACTGCACTCTCTGAGCACCACCATGCATATCATCATCCTCATCGTAAGCCTCCTGCTGAGCTTGTTGCTTCCTCCTCATCTCCTCTTCAATGTTGACATCATGGAGTGTGGTTTCCTCGCACTCATCCAGCTCCATGTCTGTCAACTGGGACGAAGGCCTTGGCGGCAAAACAGCTCCCACAGCCTTGACCTGGTCAGGACTCAGAGAATCAGGGAATTCTACATTGAAGTGAATGTAAAGCTTTCCCTTCATAAATGGCCTTTGGTACAATGGCATTCCCTCGTCATTAATTGCCTTGTATGAATCTGTAAATAAAGCACAACAAAAAATATCATTTAAATCATCCAAAATAATCGACAAAAAGACAGGCCACATCTGAGTCATTTACGTACCAGGCTTGACAACTTCGCCAGGATTTGATTTTATAAGGAGCTGTCTGCCATCCAAGTGAGTCAGCACAAACTGGAAACCACATAAAGCTTCAATGAGGGACAAAGAGTGTTCTACAAAAAGGTCTTCGCCCTTCCTTTTGAACTTGGCATGCTCCTTCTGCTGAAGGACAAAAACTATATCCCCAGTGATTGTATCCGGCTGGGAAAAAAAAAAAGGACATAAAAATCAGTCTCAATCATAATTCTCCAGTCAGCTTGATGTTAGTGGCACAAGATTTTCAACATACCGCTTCATCTGCTTCACCAGGGAATGTGATCTTCTGGTTATTCTGCATTCCTTTCTCAACAACAGCTTCAAGTACTTTCTTCTCTTGGACAACCTTTTCTCCCTTGCAATGTGGGCAGCGGTCTTTGTCACTGATAGTTTCTCCAGTTCCCTTACATTCATTGCAAGGATGCTGCATCTGCTGAATCATAGACGGACCAAGCTGCCTGATGGAAACCTTCATACCAGTTCCTTGACAACCAGCACACTTCATGGAAGCCCCAGATTTAGACCCCTTGCTGTAATACATTACAACAACCATTCACATAACAATCCGATTGTAAGAAAAGGTAACAGCCATGCAATCAATAAAATTAAGAACATCGTACCCACCCGTTGCACTTTGAGCATATCACATTTCGTGTGAGGGAGAGCTTCTTAGATGTCCCCAGGTAAAGGTCCTCCAAAGAGACCTTAAGGGGTTGAACCACATCTTCACCCCTTCTCTGTCTCCGTCCTCTACTGGTACCACCTGTTCATAACGAATTGAAGATGCCATAATTTAGTCTTGACTTCACTTTTAAGAGAACCTAAGCGAGTATAAATAAATCTCAAACTGGAGAGAGAGAGAGAGAGCTTCTGTAAAATCATACCTCCGAAGGGACTCCCACCGAAGAAAGACGAGAAGATGTCAAATGGGTCATGGCCGCCCCCGCCACCACCCATTCCTTCCTTGAGAGCATCTTCACCATATTGATCATATATTTCACGTTTCTCAGGATCACTCAAAACATCATAAGCTTGGGCCAGCTCTTTAAACTAAAAACATAAATAGGCAAGTCATGCTTTCTTTTCTTTTCAGTATGTTCGCAATCAAGCTACTGGCACGGACTCAAATAACCAGGCCGATATCATAAAATAACTAAACAACTAACCAAGAAGAAAACTCACGTAAGTAATTAACTCCACAGGAAACACATACTTCAAAATTCAGATATAAAATACATGTTTTTCCGGTTAAAATCTATGGATGCATCAGCCATTCAATTCCTAAAATAGCTGAACCCTTTTTTTTTTCTCCTTTACTTTCCCAAGCCAAAAAATGATATTCAAATCCTTCTGCTGCAATATACTCATTCAGAACATCAGATTTCTTAACTTCGGATTTGGCTATAATCTTCTATGATAAAAACATCTCTACGTACAGAATCCAGCTTACTAATTGTTCGAACCGGCAAGAATTTGTAAATAAAAAAAAATTCAGCAAATTATCATAAAATTTACCTTCTCTGGATCACCTCCTTTATCAGGATGGTTTTTTATAGCTGCTTTCTTGTAAGCCTTCTTCAAATCTTCCGGAGAAGCGTTCTTCGAGACCCCAAGAATCTCGTAGTACCTGGTATTGTTACTTTTCTTCGGTGCCCTCCCAAACATCTTTACTTCCTCCTTCGATCACAGAATTTAAAGAGAATAACAAAAAATAAAAATTAAGCAGGCGACGAATTAACTACTCTTCGATAGATTGAACCCTAATTAGTGATTCCGAGCTTGCGAGAGCTCTGCCACGGCCAAGAGGAGTCTAGATCTGAAATAGCAAAGGAGAAAACTCGCGCACGAAATAAGCACGATGACTTGGTGATTCTTGAACCTTGTATATATATGTATAATAGCGTTTGATGGACGGCTGCCATTGAACATTAAAATTAAAATTAAAATTATTATTATTACTCATTATTAACAATTAACATTAACGTTAACAATAACGATTAAGGAATTGCAAAAAATGACTGAAAAAATAAAAGAAGGATTTGGAATATTTTTTTTCTCAAACCAAGTTTTTGGGAGAAACGTGGACCGTTGGATGTGTTCAGAGATTTCCTTCCAGATGCTTCGGTGCAACTCGCAAGCTCCTCGCAAAGAGGGCGATGCTTAGATCAGAGGGCGTTTGATGGATGTTGTAAGCATGCAAGGCATAATATAATAGTATAAAATTAAAATAAAAATAAAATAGATTATGCAGTTTAATTCAATTATATCAGTTTAATATGTAAATTTTATGATATGTAAATTGTATAGTACAATATAATTTTATATAATCTCTCTTATATTAATATATTAAAATATTAATTAATTAAATTAAATATTAAACTATAAAGTTATATATTCTTTAGCGAAGGATAAGACGGCATCATTAATTAAAACTAAAAATTATCTATCAAATTTATCTTGTATATTTATAAAATAATTGATTATTAATAGATTTAAATTTAAATGTGTAATATATTAATAATAATTTTTTCTAATAATTTTTTTTGAGACAATTGATATTAAGAAATTTTAGTTTGAGAAAATTGAATTTTGAGAATAAGGAACTGTAACTTTGGAAGCAAATTTTTGTAAAAAAATTAAGTTTTTCAAAAAATAAATATTTTAAATATTTAAAAAATATATTTAATTAATATTAAAAATTAATTTTATATATTTATTAATTTAATTTTAAATTTTTTAAAAAATATTATTAAAATAATTAATATGTTCACCGTAATTATAATACAAAAAATTATTCCCATTAATGAATTTTAACTATTCCCATTAATAAAATTTAATTATTCCTAACTATTCTTTTAAATTATATTTTTAATCTCGCTTTTTATTATAATTTTGTTAAACTTGTAATTTTTATTTTTTTAATTTATAATAAAAAATTAAAATGGATTAGTATAAAAAACTAAGATGGAGTGTGTGTGTATATATATATATATATATATATGATTGTGATAATTAGTCAAATAGTTAATGTAAATTATTTTGACACCCTTTAAAATTTGAGCTAATTATATTCGGAACCCTCCATTTTAAAAAATAAACCTGACGCCCCTTATTTTTTCAGAAAAATTGTAAAAACTTTCCTTGCCGTCAATCTCCCATCCAAAAAATAAGGACAATGTCACGTTTTCATGGGTCTCACCCCTGTTGGCGGGCCCATATTTTTTTCTCTTTATCTCTGTTGTACCATAACTTGTGGATTAAAATGCCCACATCAGCTGCGCCAAGTATAAATGAATTTGCACACATTTCACTTGCATATCTGGTGCCCGGACACGATAAAGACCCAAAAAAATAAAAAAAATTAAAATCATATAATTTTTTATAAGTATATATCTCACTTTTTTTATATTTTAAGTTTTTATTTAATATAAATATTTATAATTAAAAATATTTAATAAATATTTTCATTTATATTTTAATACTAAAATATAATTTAAATAAAAATTAATGTAAAATAAAATATAATTTTAAATTAATAATAATTAAATTTTAAACCAAACTTAACATTTTTCATTTCCACTCATCTCCTTATTATTGCCTCCATTCCTATATTTTCAATATAGTACCATCCGAACTATGCCCAGGACAAGACCCAGCACAATTGGCACATGCCAAAACAATTCATAAATTAAATTTTTCTATTTGATTTAATTGATTATATATATTTTTACCACACTGCACATGGCGACATGCCCTCGAGACAGAGACCTTGAGCAAACGATGTTAACCATGTGCTTGGTGCAGTAAAAAATAGGAAGAATGGAAAAAAAATTAAAATTAAAATTTTTTATTTATTTGATAAAAGAAAAAAGAGAAAAATATATAATTTATAATTTTTATTTCTCCACATATCAATATTCGAAATTTTCCTTTCCTTCTATTTTTTATTCTAACTAAATTTTAAATTTTTAGTTCTTTTCTCTCTATTTTCTGTTCTACCAAGCATACTATAAGGCACGAAATGAATGTGAGGAAAATTGACAGATTCGAAGGGACAAACGCTACCCTTTTTGTTTGGATAATCTGTGCTTGCATCAACAAATTAGCATTTTTATTTAATTAATAGAAGGAGGACTAAAATGAATTATCAAATTCGAAAGCCTAAAAGCCCACCATGATGTCTAGTGGTGCTGCAACCACACTCACTGAGATGGAAACTAAATCCATCCAAGAACCTGAACTCGAAGCGAATCGTGTAGAGCAAAGTGAATCAATGGAAGGAAATGGTGTCATAAAGGTCTTGACCACAACTCTAGAGGGCAATCAAGTACACACCACCGACTGATGATAGCGGCTGGTTCCGAAATCTCAACCCGAAGGACGGCGAACAACAAATCAATTGGTTTTCGATTTAGATTTACGGTGCGAAAAAGCCGGAATTAGATTGGTGTCTTTCTCCGCTCCAACGATGTTGAAGGTTTTCGCTAATCGAATAGTTTCTGGTTTGCTTGGTTACATCTACTGTAATATTTAGAATATGCTTTAGTTTTTGAGGCTGGTTGCTTGTAGTCTAGTAGATTTCTACTATCAATTGAATGAAGTGCTCAATCAGGTTTTGGGATTATATATCTCTGCCCTATTTCCTCGTAATTATATTTGACCCTCTTGGTGACTACTGGCTTAGAGGATATCTAATTCTTGAGTGAAGCTTGGATTTCCTGATCTATTTGATTTAATTAATCGTATCCTTGATTTATTTTATGGCTGAGGGATGGAATAATTTGAGCTTAAAAATGGGTTTTTGACAAAGGAAAAATTAAAAAGAAAATGTGCACTTCTTTGGTTGAAGGCCACAGGGATTTTCCATTAGAGGATGATCGCCAATTTGACTCTTTTAATAAGTTGACTAAGATTAATAGGATGTAGAAGTCGAAACAACTTTAGAAGTCCTGCCATGGTGACTTTATACAAGATAGTGATTGAAATATTCAAGATGTTTGGAGTACATTTGCTAAACAATTGGCAGAGTTTAAAAAATATTGCTTTGATTTTCTTGGCTGGGTTTTATCTAAGGATTTTGCACAATTTTCTTCGCACGAGTTATTTTCAAATATTTTGATTACCTTTGTTACAGAAAGGTATCATCTTTATGTGGTTATAGAACCCAAGGAGAATAAAAAGAAGGCTGCAATGACCAGAGTTAGAGAGTTGGAAGCCATAAAACAAGGTTTAGCTTCTGAAGTTGTAATTCTACATAATGTTATTAATGAGTTAAATAGCAAAATCAAATAATTAGAAGCTCAAAATTCAAAATGGAAAAACAGATTAAGGCCTAACTCAACCAAAACAAGCAAATTATCAAGAAAATCAATACAACATAACTAGTAAGCAAATTAGAAAATTGCTTCATACACAACTATTTGAAGCCTTTATTCCTTTTAATAAAAAAAACCCTCTATTGGTTTTCTTTAAAAAAGAAAAAAGTTGTCAAAGTTTGTTTCAATTATAATCAGTTGGGACATCTAAGAATGAGTTATACCAAGCGTTAATCTGATTGAGTCTTTTTATAAAATTTCTATTATTCTTTTTATTTTTCAAGGTCCTCCAAAACTTCTTTTCATGATAAGTTGAGACTCCATCATACTAATAATCAAATAATTACACCTACCATGATATACTCTTCCTTTGATGGGTTGCAATTTTCCATTAACAAGATGGAATGTGAGCATTAAAGGATATCGGAAGCATATTTGATAAATGAGGCACTTCAATTATCAGCATCAAAATTTAAAAAGGAGAGAGTGAAAATGGTAAATTAATTAAGAAGTTTTTAAAGACTATTGCATCTCAAAAGAATGTTTGTAAAGTTTCTTTCAAAAGAGTTTCTTTCAAAAGAATGAATTCAACTCTTTTACATTTATCCTCGAGGAAGTATGATATGAGGGTAGTTTATTCACTCTTTTTTAGTAGCACCTACAAAATGAATTACAATTTTTCATTCTTCATTGGGAGCACAAGCACTCTGCACCTTCAACAGGACATAGCCAACCCTCTTGATATAGTACTAACAGTTATGCTTTGACGTAGATTTACTTTTTATTTAGCTTTTGCAAGTATGCTACATGTTAGATATGATTTTTCTATTGATCTGTCCTTTACGCCTGGTTTCCTATCCCATGTATGACTGTTTCTTTGTGTAACAAAAAGAAAAAAGGAAAAAAGTACACACCATATGAAGCAAGATATTAGAAGTCTACGTATATAATTTTGGTAATTCTTTAAAAAATTTACAAATGTTTCCATGAACCATCATTAGTAAGGAGTAATCTAGTGCATAATTTCTTATGCGTGTCGCACTATTATGTTTTTGAGCTTATTTTATTTGTTGCTTTGTTAGTTGTTTTGCCTTAGGTTGGTTATTTGTTTACTATTCTTTGCTTGCCTTAACTTGTCTGTCACGTTAGTTTATTTGGTATTACCGTGTGCCACAATTAGATATAATATAACTTTTATTACTTCATAATTCAAATAATATTAAATTAATTTTTACCATATTTAAAATATTTTTATAATACAATATATATTATATTATATTTATGCTATTTAATAATTTAGTATTTAAGTTGCAATTAATAGGAGTGAGTAGAATAAATAAAGAACATAAGCAATGAAGTAGATTAAAAAGAAAATAAGTAATATATGAATTTTTTTAAATCCTTGATAAAATCTTAATTAATGTATATCTAATTTAAAATATCACTTAAAAATAAGTAACAACATATAAATAAAATTAATATTTATACTTATATTACTTAATATTATTATTTTTTAAGTAAACTATATTTTATTTAATTAAATTACTTAACGTATCGCTATTATATTTAAGTATTATATGACTTTGCACTTCACTTATTCTTTTTTTTCTATTTAATTGAAGATTAATACATAAAAGACACAAAAGAAATTTAATTACTATGTTATATTTATACTATTTAATAATATAGTATTTAAGATGTAAATAACAAAAGATAATAGAAAATTAAATAAAATATGGAATGGAGTAGATAAAAAGAAAACAAATAATGTATGAATTCTAAGCCCTTCACAAAATTTTAATTAATGTATATTTGGTTTCAAATAAAGCACTTAAAAATTAATATTAAGATATAAATAAAATTTAGATATATTGCATTATATTTATATTATTACTTAGTATTATTAACATTATTATTTTTATTTTAAATAAATAAAATTTCATTTAATTTAATTAAAGCATGACTTAATTATATTTTTTATTCTTAACTTTTATTACTTTATAATTCATACATTAGAATTAAGCATGTCATGTTAGATTTAGGAGCATTAATTAATGACATGTCTCTTTCTATTTTTAATTCTTTGAATTTAGGACCTTTGAAATAAATAAAGGTAGTTGTTCAATTAGCAAATAGATCTAACATTCACCCTTTATGTATTGTTAAAGATATTCTAGTATAGGTTTATGCTCTCATTTTTTTAGCAAATTTTTACATTTTGAAGATGGAAAATGAGATATCTAAAGCCCTTTTACTAGTCATTCTTGGTTGGTTTCTTCTCAAGACAGTAAAAACTATGATTAATATTTATAGTGAAACACTAATCATGGAGTTTGATGGTGTTATAACCAAGTTTAATATTTCTGAAGCCATGCAAAATAATTTTATATCCTTTCTTATCACTTTAGAACCTTTAGTTCAGGATGTTCCTCATTTTAAATTTTCTAATGTTGTTTTTGACTTTGCTGTTTCTATTGTTCTTACTATTTTTTATTTTGACATTTTTGTTTCTAATGTTGTTGGTTTTACACTTATTGATTCTGATTTACAGATTAATTTTATTCATAATGACATATTTGCTAAGTTTTTTGAATTTTCTAAATTTATAAATTGCGTAAATGGTCAAAAGTGTACTTGTAAAAATAGTTATTTTAAGTATGTCATTTGTACTGAAATTTCTACATTTTTAGATGATGAAAAGAGTAATATTGTTTTAAAAATTATAGAAATATATGATGAGAATGGAAACATTCCACCTTTAGAAAAAAAAAGTACTTTCATATTAATCTTTCTATTTATTTTATTAATTATGTTGAGTTTATTTTACAGAATAATTTTAAATACTTAGGTGATGTTTAGTTCACGGAATGTTTTTAATATTCCCGGGAATTTTTTAAGGGAATATCATATTCCCATGTTTGGTTCAAGTTTAAAAAAAAAATATCCGAGAATGTCACATTCTCGGGAATCTTTTTAACCCAATATTCTCCTAAAATATTTTCATAGGAGGAGGTGGGTATCTCAGATTCCCATAAAATGGGAATGTAATATTAAAACATTCTCAGAAAAATTTATAGTGAACTAAACATAGGAATATTACATTTCTGTTAATTAAATTCTCAGAAATGTACATTTTCCTGAGAAGGAATGTACATTTTCTTGGGAATGTAAAATCCCGCGAACTAAACGCCACCTTAAGGAAAAGTAATTTAAGAATAGTACTCGGAGAATTTATGATTAATGATCCCAATTTCCAAGTAACCTCTTTAATGATGGATAAAGTAAAGGTTGGAAATTTGAAAGTAATGGAAGTAGCTAATCATCAAATGGATCCTGATTGAAGAAATTAAAGTCATAATCTAGCCAAAAACATTAAAGAAAGACACTTCTTAGAAGGCAATTAAAATCATTTTAGAGATTTGCTTTCTTTTACTCTTCTCTTTTATTTCCCTTATCGTTTATCTTTCTTGATTTTAATGATGTTGATATGCTTTATGTTAAGGACAATGTAAAATTTAAATATGTGAAAGGAGACTTTAGGATTTATTTTACCTTTGTGTCTTCATTCAATGATTTTTAATGTTTTCCAAAAAATAAAAAAATTATTTTTCACTTATTTTTTAGTCCTTTTGAGTCATTTTAATTATTTTTCATTTATAGAGATTTTATATTTTCATGAGTAAGATTCAACTGAGGTTATATAACATGATTGAATGAATGATTTTACATTTTCATAAGTAGGATTCAATTGAGGTTATATAACATGATTGAATGAATGATTTTACATTTTCATGAGTAGGATTCAATTGAAATTAGATATGATATATAACATGATTGAATAAATGATTTTGCTTCTTAAAATTGATTGATGTAGTGATAGATTTTGAATTGGTAGATTAAACTTGATAGCATAACTTATCTTATGTGATTTTGAGTCCTATATTAAAAATTTATATTATTCTCTTTCCTTCTTGAATGATATTCTTCTATAATTTTTTTTTAGAACTTGTTTTGATTCTTTTTCAGATTACCTTTGCACAAGCATGTACTAAAATGATAAAGGCATTCTATCTTTGTTTAAGATGGAGTCATATAGCCAACCTTAAATTTTTATCATTGTTAGCCCTTTTGAGCTTTCTTTTCTTTGTTAATTAACCCATAAACATATTTTTTCAATAAAAAAATAAATATCTTTACCTAGTTTTAAGGATTAGTAGAGTATTTAAATTTTTATGAGATGAGCTGTTGAGTAATTGTAAAGGTGTGTGAGTTTATGTATTATGAAAAAGAAAATCTCAAAAAAAAGGAAAAGAAAGAAAAATTAAAAAAATTAAAAAAATAATGCAAATTAAAAAAAAGAAAGAAAGAAAGAAAAGGAATAGAAAAAATAAAAAAGTTGATAAGTGTTTAAATTTGAATTTGACTTGTTGTATTGAGTTATAATTGTTTATGATTTACCTATATATATTTGATTCAAGTACTCTATTAATTTCTTTGTTTTATATCCTTTCATATCCCTAATTTTTCTTTTCTTTTTCCCTAACCCCATTACAACCTAAAATAAAGTCATTTTAATTAGTGTTGTGCATATGATTTAAGTAGTGAAGATTAGATGATTAACAAGCTTAGGTAGGATAATTTCATGAAAAGAACTTAAGTGAAACACTTACTCCAAATACTTAAGAGTTGGAGAGTGAATCTTATGAGAATTTACCATGTTGATCTATTCTTTTTAAATGAAGTTGCAATATTAGTTTCAAGTTTGTCAAGATTTTTCTTCATGATGTGTTATTTTTCTTATTGACTTTAATTATCCTCTTTTGTGACAATTTTAACTCCTACAAAGTGGTTATTGACGATTTATTTTTATCATCATAAAAGTAACCACTATATTATATTTTTGTGATAGTTTTTTTTATCATTATCATAACTGTCACAAAATTAATTTTTACTTTTAACTTTTCAAGGTTACAACCATTACTAAATAAGTATAAATTTTTTTATTTAATTCAATTTAGCATAGGTTGTAATCATCACTAATTGATTGTTAAAATTTTAGCCTATAATTTAGCAAAGGTTAAAACCACCACTAATTATTATAGAAGGTTCAACCTTTACATTAAAAAAAGTTAAAACCATCATTAAATAACTATAAATTTTGTTAATTTTAATTTAGTAAGGATTACAACCATCACAATTTTATAGCAAAAATTTTTACTTTTAATTTGATTAAGATTTTAACAGCCATTAATTTTTAATTTGTTTTTTAAATATATAAATATTGAGCCCCTTTTTAAATTAAGCAAATAAAAATATCTTGCTAAAATATGTTAAAACTGAAGATTCCAAAATGTACTTTCATTAACATAATTTCATAATTATTTTTTATTTTATACAAGTTTTCTCATATGCAAAGTAAAATAAAAGGTGTTAGATATTGTTTAAACTAATAACTTCAACAAAATCATCTTTAATGCTAGCAAAATAGGATAACAAGTAATACATTCATGTTTTGTCATATGTAATGCAAAGCTAATACAATCCATTGAAGACAAGAAGGGATTGCTTTGTTTGGATTGGAGAGAAGTTTGAGGAGAAAGAAATTGGAAGAGAAAGAAATGGGAAAAGAGAAGAATTTTTTTTATATTATTTGGAAAGGAAGAAGTTAGGAGAGAAAGAAACTAGAGGAAAAGTGATTTCTTTTGTTTGGAAAAGGAGAAAGAAGTTGTATTTATGTAAAATAACAATTATGCCCTTATGTGTAAAAGATGAAAATACATGTGTATTTTAAAAAGATAAATTCTAAAAAATTACAAGTTCAATTTCTAAAATAAAACCTAAATTAAAAATAAATCACAAATAAAATATTTTTTAAAATATCTAAAAAAAATTCATACAATATTTTCATAATTAGGTATTTTTCTTTTAAAAAAATTTTAAATTTCAAAATATGCATAAAAAAAGAAAATGGGCTGCAATTCATAATGTATGCCATATTGTAGTAATATATATAATACAAACAAAAATTTTGTTATTCTTACAATAAAATTTTTGTTTATATTAAAATTTTATTAATATTACAATAAATTTTTGTTATTAATACAATTTAATTAATAAAAATATAATTATATAAAGTTCACTTAATTGTATTTAATAATAATAATCCTATATTTATATTGAATTAATGTTATAAAAGTTAACAATGAAAGAATATATACAAACACATAAATACAAAGAATTGAAATTTGGTTGCTTAGTGAAAGTATACTGAATTTTAAATGTGTTCTAAGTGTAGTAAAAGTTTCTAAGTTTAATGTTTTTTTTTACACAAAACTGTGATATTATGTAATTTTTTAATCAAGAGGTATATAATCAATATAAAAGATGAAGATAGATGTGTATTTTAAAATGATGAATTCTAAAAATATAATTAATAAATTTCTAAAATAAAACTCAAAGTAAAAATTTATCACAAATAAAATATTTTTTAAATATCTCCAAAAAAATATTCATACAACATTTTCATAATTAGGTATTTTATAAAGTGAGGAAAAGATTATATTTATGAGTAAAGGAGTCAGGCCTTGGAGATTTAATCAGTCCCTTTTTCTTTTGTAGAAGATCATTTTTTAGTAAGATTTTTTTTTTAATATAGATCAATTGTGTGGTTTAAAAAGAAATGCATAGGCAGATTATAGAGAAAAGGATAATCTTTATAATTTAGGAAATGTTATGTTCTAACACTATTATTATGTTTTATAATAAATAATAAGCATATTATTATTTAAATATTTCAACATTACAAATGTAGATAAAATATTTTCTTATCATGATAATATTCTAGTTCGTACATAAGAGGTGGAAGGATTTATTAACTTATATGATGACATTCATCTATAATTCCTTCTTGTAGACATAAATTAACTCTTGTCCCTTTTAGAATTTTTAAAAATTAAAATTACATTAATGAGATAGGAGTAGAAAAATAAACCCAAATTAATATATAGGGCCACAGAATTATGGAATCTAGTGCAGTTAACTTGTAATACATATTTATCTATTTAATAAGATAGTTGAAATTAAAAAAGTGAACATCAAATTTATTACATAACTTAATATATGCACCAAATAAAAGATTTCAAATTCCTTTTATAATTATACTGATTTCAACTACCAAATAAAATTTTGATAAGTTCAAAACTATGTACCATATTAACTTTTATCTTGATTAGTTTGAATTAATTGTAAATTTTGGCTTTTACTCATTATCAGAAAAAATGAAGGTACCTGTCCTGTAGGATAAAAGCTTAATTATAAATTGTTTTCAATCCATGAAATACAACAACGACTTAACACACATTATATATATAAGGGATAAATAATGATACAACTAGCCATTGAGGGATCTGAGTGCTGGGAGAAGAATACACTGTATTCATTATACATAAAGGAGAACATTGTAGATGGAAGAATTTTTTCAATTTAAAAAAAAAATTATCAACTAGTAAAAAAATTTTAACTAAGCCGGATGTCCTATTAAACCGGGTCAAACTCGGTCGACCCAGAATAAAGGACACCTAACCCAGACAGTAGATCACATTGCAATGGGTCACCAGCATTCTAAGAGGAGCTCAGTGGCGATCACATACCATCATCAACCTATGTTGTCTTCTTCAGATTGTCAACGATCTGCATCTCCCAGTTGCTACAAAGACAAACTGAAACACAGATACAATAGAGACAACCGAGATTGAAGCTTTTCCATATACCTAATCTGATCTATATGGATTAGGTGAGGGCGGCAGTTTTCCACTTCTAGAAGCACACATAAGAAGGTTTGGAATAGTGGAGCACCTTGGAAGCAGCAGACGAAGCAGTAGATTGTAGACAGAGCAACACAAGCACAGAGGAAAAAGATGTGGTAGTTATTACGGGGAGGATGTCTAAGAAGAAGCCGAAGATAGATTCTAGAAAAGTGAAAAATGGTTGCTTATTTTTGCTCATTTATTCCTACATCTGGAAAGAAATTTAACTGTAGGTCCCATATTTACTTTTTCACTCTAACTTCTTTCTCCTTTCATTTCACTCTTATATCCAAACATGTGAAATGAAACATTTCTCCCATAACTTCTCATCTCCTATTTCTTTCTCCCCTAACTTCTTTAATTCTAGACAGAGGCTAAAGAGAACTATTGTCTTTTATGTCTTCCATAAGAGCCACTTACACTGATTTATACACTTATATGTTTAGCCTCATCTTCTATTGATGCCACATTGCTTTCACTATATCCACCTTTATTTAGATCTCATAGTTCATCACAGAAACCTAATTTTTAAAATCTCTTTATAAAACAAATTCCAAGCAATCAAAATAGGTGTAGGCACACTAACATAGCTAAAAAAGACTAGTTGATGTGCTAGTATCACTAATCTTAGCAAAAAAACATAAAGAAAAAGGGAAAAATTAAAGATCTTATTATAGCAAAATTGGAAAAGGATCAAAATCATATATATTACCTTCATGATCTTAACAAGCAAATCAACCCTACTCTTACTAGGAAATAAAGGTTAAAAATTTACACAACCAAATATCATAAAAGAAGGTAATAAAAAAAATACTAGTATGTAAGTTCTCATGTTAAATGCTACCAACTTGTCCAAGCAAAAGCTTAGCTAAAACACAACTAACAAACTAGATGTCAATATCTATAGTATAGTCATTTACTCCAAATATAAGTTCAGTGCTTTATAATATCTAAAGCATATGTAGGATATATTTGATTCACCTTTTACCTATTAAAAGTCAAGCTAAATAAGGGAAAACTAAACTCTATATTAGCTGAGATAACTGATGTCCAAAAAAATGACTGTAAGATATTATCATTATGACAAAGTAAATTGATTTGATGCATAAAGTATTCAATGCTTTTGGTAAAAACACTTAAAAAGTATTCAATGATCTCAGTAAAAAGTTAACTAGTTTTATATCAAAATATTTTTCTTTCAATTGGTAAATACTTTTGAAAGAATTAAAGCTATACAAAGACTACTAACTTTAGAATTGGAGAGATCCTTAACCAAATCTAAGATTACTCAAAGTTTAAGTGGATGAAGGAATCTCGCATTTTCTCTTTTGGAAACTACAACTTATAACATTTACATATCTTAGTAATTTCCCTTGAAATATACTCTACTTTCTTTTATATGAACTAACCATCCTCTATCATTCTAAATTACTTTTATTCTCTACCAATATATTTGGTAAGAAATTCTTCTTTAGATATCATGACCAGTATACATAATAATTTTGTTAATATATCAAATTTCAATGAAATTATGCAAATAAATAGAATTAGGCATTTAATGCTATGTATCATTTCACAAGCACCAATGCCAACCATGAAGTGTTAAATTTATATTAAAGGTTGGAAGAATAGAATTTTACTCAAATTAGGTAAATAAATAGAGTTAGGAATCTACTTTCTTGCTTTATTTCACACCCTTTCAATATCTACACTAGTACCAACCATGAAGTGTTTCAATTCATATTCAAATTCCAAAATTAAAAAAGTGTTCCAACTTCATTGACGTGTAAGAAAATTTGATGGAGAAGTAATAATAAAATTTAAAAATAATAAAAATTAATGAAAAATCATTACCTCCATATTCGACAACTTCATATTAGCAGTGAAGGGTTTAAGAGCATGACTTTGGAATAATAGTAAAAAGTTTAAAAGTTATAGGAAGTGAAAATTTCATTGAGGAAAAAAGAGTCCAATTTTAGGGAGAATTTCAATAATTAGATTAGATAAGACACTCTAATAGTATAACCAACATAAAGAAAGTATACGTTAGAAGAAAGGACAATCTCCATGATAAAAATAAAGTAAAGATAAAAGTGAAAAAAGGAATAGAGGTTTGGCAAGTAATAAAACACTCATTTCATTTGTGTCTCAACTAAAAATCTTATGCTTATTTGTTCAAACTTTATTGCAACATTTGTCAAGTACATGATAAGCATTCCATAAATCATAAAAAGAACATTTAAGATGCGAAAAAGGAAAGATAGAGAGAGATCCAAGCTTTTATGTGCTTTCCAAATTTTGAACCATAGATTGAATTAAAAAATTGAATTTTAAGTGGGTTTCACAATCTAAGAACTAAAACTTCAAATTGCAAATTTGAGAAGAGATAATAAAGCACTTCTCAAATTTTAAATTTAAAGATTTTTCTCAATAGGCTGATAAAAAGAGGAAAATGCTTACAAAATTATGATTAGTTGTATGAATGTAAAGTATAAGATTATGAATGCAAAGAGCAATGGAAAAAGAGCTTCTTAATCTAAACTCAACCTTTTTAGTAAGCTAGACTCAAATGCACCATTTTTATAGAAGCACCTTTTAATTAATAAATTTTAAAGTGAATGTAGAGTATTAATGGAGCCTATATGGTGGAAATAGGAGAAATCATTCATTCTTCAACTAATATAAATTAGAGAAAAATCAATTAGCAATAAACATATCTTTTTTAGGGCATTCTATAGTGGTAAGCTTATAGTTTGTATTAATGAATGAACCTTAGTAGGGCTCTAATTATTGGAAGCTTGAAGAAAGGAATGAAGCTTGATAAGCCTTTGGATCATTGTGGTGTTTGATGCTTTAGAAAATGGATGTGAATGCTAAAAAAGAAGAAAGAAGACATACTTTTTAATTTTTAATTTTAAATTACAAGTCTAACTTAAGCACAACTATTTTAACCTTTGGGTGAAAATAGGCCCAAAAGCTTTTAGTTTAACTGTAATTTAACTTAAAAGTATTGCAAACAATTCCTTTTTACTTTAGGAATTGTTCTAATTATTAAACCATTACAATAATATTAAATACTACGATGCTTTTTTCTTATAGCAATAAAGAAAATATCATAATATTTATATATTCTTTCTTGTAGATAGTGTTAAAATAAATCCCAATTTATTAAAATTTAAAATTTTCATTTTAAATATTTTCTTTCTTATGTATTTCTCACATATCTCTTTTATAAAATTAAATTAAAAGATTCTTTTACATTTGTAATTATATATTTTGATTTAGTATTTTTTAAAAAGAATTTACTTGATAATATTATACTATGGAAGAGCAAAGCTACGGATATATTTGGTGAGCTTTGCAATATTTTCCCTAAGTCTCCTTCATTATTTATAAGAAAAAGAATATTCAATTCCCGTAAAAGTTAAATGTTTTCAAGTAAATTTTAATCTAACTCTTTTAATGATTTTGCTCTCACTTCGCCCTTAAAATTATGAGTATGATATTTTTAAATAGTATACATTTTTTTAATATTTTTTAAGATTTTATATAAATTATTTATTAAATTTTATATTTTTAAATTACTTTATTGTAATTTTTACTAATTTATAATACCTAGGGGTGTAAAACGGACTGATCGGTCCATTTAGGTCCGGTCTGTTTTACCCATTAAAAAAATAGACTAAATATTAAAAAGTCCGTATCCGATTTGTATCCTTAAAGATGCAGACTGGTCTGCAGGCTTTAACTATAAGTTCGCGGACCGGTCCGTATTCGTTCGGTCCATGCGGATATTAGTCCGTCCGGACCGGTCTATATTACCCGTAAAAAAAATAAACTAAATTTTAGGTGGTCCAAGTCCGTTAAAACCTGTAAAGTCCGCGGACCGGTCCGCGGACTTCGATCTGTTTTACACCCCTAGTAATACATACATCTTCACATACATGTCAATATATACATACACATATGTGCATTTGTATATATCTATTAAAGAAGCATTTTATGCTATTTTATTATTATAATATAAGTTTTTAATTTATATATTATCATATTTTTAAAAGATATTTTTAAAGGATTTTTTTATCTAATTATGTATTTTAAATTTATTTAGCACAATTTAATTAGTTTTTAACATGTAAGAGTATTTTAATTAAATTAATTATTTTTTTAAGTTTACTTGTTCTTGTACAAAATGATAATAAGCAAAAGATAGAATAATTTTGTACAAATCTTCATTATATATAGTAACTAACTAAATGTTGTATAGTATACTACTTTATCTTATACAATAATATGTTATACCACTTTAAGGTTGGAATTTAGCCTTAAAAGAATGGATTAGATCTAAAAGAATGGTTATTCCTTTAGACCCATCGAATTATTGTATTGTAGACAATTAAGTTTATTTAATTTTTATCTTACAAATTATAGCCAATCCGAAATAGAATATATATTGAAATTTAAAATATTATGTGGAAAATAAGTGAGTCCCACAAAAACCTCTTGAGTGACAAATTAAATTAAGCTTAAGGAGAAGTTTTAGAATTAGTTATTTATTTTTATTTTTTTGTGAAGTTATGCATTGAGTAAAATAAAAGTTTTAAACTTAGGAAATTGGTATAAATATGTTAAATCCCACATCATTTAAGTCACATGGATGATCTCTCTAAGATTAGTATATATAGAGGACTTATTTATGCCATTAAGATCAACAAGTCATTAAAGGAAGAAATGTGAAGCTTTTACAAAGTTTTGCCAATAAAGATCAAGCCATTAGAAATTTCTAATTTCCATCAAGGACAATTGTTCAAAGTTGAAGATTTTAACCTTAACATTCAAGTTCATGAGTCTTTTAAAGCTTTTCAAGCCCTTCTAAAGTAAAATTCAATCTTCATGCTAAAATTAAGCTACATTAAAGCTCTTGTTCAAAGTTAAATTCAACCTTTGATTAAGCTTCTTAGAGCTTTCCATCAAAGTCAAGTATTCAACTTTTAAGCCAAGATTAAACTACATCAAAGCCTTCATCTAAAGTTAGATTCAACTTTTGATGAAATCAAGGTTTTTTAAGCCTTTTTATTAAAATAAAGCATTCAACCTTTGAGTCAAGATAAGTTACATCAAAGGCTTCATTTGAAGTCAAATTTAACCATTAGATTTAAGATCAAGCTTTCCTAAAGGCCTTAATCAAAATAAAACATCCACCGTCTAATTTAAGATCAAGTTCTCTAGAGCTCTCCATTAAAAGCTAAGTTAAAGAGAAGAATTAAAGGATCATCTCACATTCTTTTTTTTAAGATTTTAGAGATTGAAATTTGCTTCATCAAAATTAATTAATAAAATAATTTATTTAGCATAAATTTCTTTATTAAGAAATTTTCTATGTATAAATTTCTAGCACGCCCAATGAGATATTTAAACCTCTCATCTCTTATATTTAGGATTAAATTCATCCAAACAAATTTAAATAGCACTAAAAAAGTAACCTTTCAACAACCCATTGTTTACTGCATTTAGAGCCAATCCTTTAGTCAACTCAATAAGTGTTAACTCTCAAAGCCCTATGTCTCAAGGTAAAACAAGAGCCCTTACAGATTTATATGCTTAAACAACTGGATTACAAAATTTGACTCTTGTTTTTACAAGCTCATCATCATGAAAATCACCATTGCTTATAAATACAATAGAAGTAAAATCAAAAGTAGTTTACATTCTCAATGATGTTTTAGCTCAACCTTTTTTATTTGAAAATTTTGAATCACCAATAAAAATTGTAATTAGCAGAAAGGCTAGTAGAGCTAATATTGTCTTTTTAACTCTAAAGAGTCCAATATCTAAACTAAAGAAACTTTTTTCAAAAGATTAGTCTCTTAACTTTTCTAGATCTTCAAGTTTTATTGCAATACTTGTCATGATGATGAATGCAACTTTTTTAGAAGAGCAAATTTTAAGTTTAATAAAGACATTTGAAGCACTAATGAAATCAATCCAAATATAGAAGTAATAAAAGACAAATAGATCTTTGACATCTTGCAGATGGTTGATGGCTTTCCTAAATTGCATGATGATTCAAGCAATACATTTAAAGATGAGTTAAACTAAAATCAGTAGGATGAAATTACACAGGAACTAAATGGCCCTAAAAACAAGTAATCTTGTATAAAAGATATTATTCCTACTAGCCAACTAAAATAATTCATCAAAGAAGTGACCAAAGATCAAGTGGAAGAAAGCAAACTTCCTTTTCCCATATCAAACTATACAGTTAAAGGATGGATCTACTAAAAATGCCTCTGAAGTATTAACCACCTAAGTTTTAACATTTTAATGGCAAGGGAAATCCTAAGTAATACATTACTCACTTTTATCAAAACTTGTAACAATGCTAGGACTAAGGAAGACCTTATGATAAAGTATTTCATACATTCTCTTAAAGAAAATGCCTTTAACTTGTACACTGACCCAGAGCCTAGATCGATTAATAGTTACAAGCAACTTGAACGTGAGTTCTTAAATCACTTTTATAGTACCTATCGTACCATTAGTATGCTTGAACTTACTAACACTCATTAACGAAAAGACAAGCATATAGTTGATTATATTCAATGATGGAAGAATTTGAGTCTTAATTATAAAGATCAACTATATGAATTATTAGTAATAGAAATGTGTATTCAAGGGATAGATTAAAGCCTAAGTTACATCTTTTAAAATATCAAGCCACCAAAATTTGAAGAACTGGCCACAAAAGCACATGATATGGAATGTAATATTATTGCTAACTCAAGTCAAAGGATTCCTATTCATGAAAAGACAAAGGAAAGTAAAGGTTTCAAAAGAATTAACAAGTCTTCATCCTTTAAACTTAAAACCAAGCAATCCATGGTTATAACTTCCTCATCAATCAAGCTTAACATCAATAAAAATAAGTAAGATAATAAAGATATTAGTGCTCATAATAAAGGAAGATTAGTTTCTTTGAAGAAAAGATAAAATAAAGAGTATTTTGTTCCCCGATCCTAGTGTGACATCAATGTTGGAATCATTGCTTATAGTTAATTTGGTTAATTTGCTAGAAATAAAACGTTTTCAGGAGGTAAACAAGATGGATGATCCAAACTTTTGCACTTATTATCATTTTATTAATCATTCAATTGAGAAATGCTTTATGTTGAACGATAAAATCATAAAGTTTGCCAAACAAGGTAAGATCACATTTGATAATGATAATGTTACAAGTAACTTGACAATAATCATGCCATCTTAGCTAAAAGATTATCTTCCTCCTTAAATAATTCAATTTAATGTATTTAAGTTAACTATACTAGGAAAGCCAATCAAGCTTCTAATGATTATTGCAATCTTTGATGTCATTAGGGGCAAATTCAATGATGATTCCATCTTAGATGATGAAAAATGATGGAGCTTAATCACAAACAAGAAAAATTGATGCATGTCTTCCAAAGCAAGCCCACTAAGGTTTAAAATGATGAATAAACTAGAACTGGCATTTATCCAAAAAAAGAACGACAATAAATAAAAAAGGTGGATAACTGGGTAAATAAGAGCTTTCGAAAGAATATCACATTGCTTGATGTTATGCCATAACGATTTCATGATCTAGAGTATGCCACATGCTGCTAAGTGAGTGATAAGGAAGAAGTTAATGATGAAAAACATAAAGTTGAATAAAAAGTGAGCAATCCATGCATGATTATACTAATTCAAAGTGCCACAATTATCCTCTTTTTGTCATTGGTTTCACTCACAAGTAGAGGATCAGCCATATTCTATTAGATAATGGTTCTACTATTAATATCCTACCTTTTAACAATAAGAGACCTTAGAATCTTAATGGATGAACTATCATATAACCACTTGCTGATTCAAGGTTAGATAAAAAGCAATTAGTAACATAAAACTTATCCTTTAAATGAATAAAACTGAGTCAAGTCCTTTATGTCATCTTATCAATGCTAAAATAACTCACAACTTGTTGCTCAAAAGACCATAGCTATATGAATATAGAGTTATTCCTTTAACATATCACTAATACTTTAAGTATTATCATAATAGAAAGGTAGGTAAATAGTTGCTAATAATAAATTTTTCACTAAAGTTAAGTCTCACTTTACTGATGCTATGTTCTACTTAAGGAATAATGTAATAAATGAAAAGCATCCTTTTACACTAGAAATTTCTCTTCCTAAGAAAGTTCATAAGAAAGATCTAAAGGTTGAAGTGCCAACATTAAAAGGAAAAAAGCTACAAATCTTCATGGAGATTATGAAAATAAGATAAAATGTACTACAGTACTTCGTTATGTCTCACTCTAGAAGAAAAAAAAGGTTAATATACTTTTATAAGGAATGAAAATGCTCAATTAGAAGAATTGAAAGATTTAACTATCTTAGTCTTGAAACCCTCCAAGTAACTAATACTCTATTCAAAGGATTTTTAAAACTAAAATAAGATTCCATTATTGAACATGTTACATTACTATCAAAGCAAACTAAAGAAAGGTTTGATCCGAATGTTTACAAGTTAATGGTTAAAGCAAGCTATGATAAACGAAAAGTAAATATATTAAGAAAACCTCCTCTAGAGATAATAGAAGACAAAAGTCTCATAAATAGTCAAAAGAACTTAATGAAACAAGGTTATATTGTTAAAATTTTGAAAGTTAAATTAGGTTTCAAGCAACCAAGCCCATTACATATTTCAATAAAGAAAATTGAAAGCTAACATATCACTATCGAAGGTGATAAAAATCATATTGATGAAACTCTACCTTGACATACTATTTTTTATTACCTTAGTGAAAGATCTCCTTAAATATTAGTCTTTGATAGACTCAAAAAGCAAAGAACTGAAAAAGTTACCTTGAAAAAAATATCTTTTCTAGATTAGGTCTTAAGTCATCTTTTTTAAAAGGGAAAAGAAACATTAAAGTTTCATATTCTCACAAATGAAATGCCATACAAAATAGGTTGTCATTGCCAATAAAGTATTGAAAGAAAGAAAACAAATAACAATGACATTGAGTGAAACATCTAATGAATTTGAAAGTGATTCGATTAATCATATAACAATAGTTAACATAAATGTTGAAGAACCTCTAATTGAAGAAGAAATTGCCTCACCATTATAGAAGGAAGGTGTCTAGGCTACCATTAATGAATTAAAGGAAGTCAACCTTGATACTGAAGATGATCCCATCCAATTTTTTTGAATGTAAATTTTACATCAGAAGAAGAAGAAACATATGTAAGTTTGTTGTGAGAGTTTCAAAATCTCTTCACTTATTCATACAAAGAAATGCTTAAGTTGTATCTAAAAATTATAGTTCATCATCTATTAATAAGGCATCATGTTTGGCTAGGAAAATGGTCATAATGCCATTTCCACCCTAAGCTCATCCCTGAAATTGAAAATGAACTCAACAATCTAATAAATGCCAATTTCATTTAAGAAGTTAAAGTATCTAACTTAGATTTTCAACATCATTCCTGTAAAGAAGAAAAATGGATAATTACATATTTGCATTGACTTTTGAGATTTAAATAAAGCATGCCTTAAAGATGATTTCCTTTTTTTAATTATTGAGCTCACAATTGATACTACTACGAGCCATAAGACTTTCTCATTCATGGATGGATTCTTTAATTATAATCAGATTCTTATAGCACTAATAGATTAAGAGTTCATGACTTTTTGCATTCTAAAAGGAATATACTACCATAAAGTTTTGCCATTTAGATTAAAGAATGCAAGAGACACATATCAAAAAGCAATACAAAAGATTTTTGATGATATGCTCCATAAAAATGTCAAATACTACATTGATGACTTGGTAGTAAAGTTGAAAAAGAAATCTCAGCATTTAAAAGATCTTATAATGGTGTTTAAATGCCTTTATTGATACTAGTTAAAGATGAATCCACTTAAATATGCATTTACTATCTTATTTAGAAAATTTCTAGTCTTTGTTATGCTATATCATAGGATTGAGATGGATGAATCAAATATCATTATTATTATGAAAATGCTAGATCCGAAGGATATCCAAAAGCTAAGAAGCCTTCAAGGGAAGCTTGCTTACATTGTAGTTTTATCATAAATCTAGTAGAAAGATATCAACCCTTCAACCAACTCATGAAAAAGAATATTCCATTTGAATAGAACAAGGCTTGCTAAAATGCACTAGAAAGAATTAAAACTTATTTAGTCAAACCATTAATTTTGTAACCATTCGTGCCTAGTTAACCACTCATCCTTTATATTACTACACAAAAACGCTCACTTGGAGTCTTACTTGCTTAAAAAAATGATCAAGGAAAAGAGAATATCTTGTATTATCTTAGTAGGACTTTGAATGGTGCCAAGTTGAATTATATGTCAATAGAAAAGATGTGTTTAGCCTTAATGTATGCAATCTAAAAGTTTAGATATTATTTATAAGCTCACACTATTAAACTAGTTTCTTGATTCAATCTTTCGAAATACATCATGTATTAACTTGTGTTGTCCGAAAGATAAGCCAAGTGGATATTACTTCTTCAAGAATTTGAGATTGTATATATTTCCTTAGAAAGTAATAAAAAGGCAAGCACTGCCAATCCTATCTTTAATAATTAGGAATTATCTAATGAACTCCTAGATAAAAATGTGGTGCTTGTTAAGTTTTGATCTTTATGGAAAATGTTTTTCAATAGTACAATAAGAACTGAAAAGGCTAGTACTAGTATTGTTTTCATAAATTAAAAAAGGGACATTCTACCATATGCCTTCAGCTTGACCAAATGCTATTCGAATAATATGGTTGAATAACAATTTTTTATTATAGTACTTGAGGTGACTCTAAAGATGAAAATTCCAAGGATAAAAATGTTTAATGATTTGAAGTAGATAATTAATTAACTTTTATCTACTTATAAAGTAAAAAAGCCTAATCTCTTGCCTTGTTGCAAATATGTCATGCAACTTTTTGGACAATTTAATCATAGTGAAATAACCTATGTACCTTGAATAAAAAATAAGCACGCTAATGCTTTAGCTTATTTAGCTTTAACATTAGTGCATATAAATATTGATGTAAAAGTGCTTATATGCTAAATACATGTTATAACTTCTACTTTTGAAAATGAGACCGAAGATTTTAAACAAAGTATCGATCATGTCTCTATCTTTGAAATTGAGAAAAAGGATTAGTGCAAGTTTTTAATTAATTACCTTAAACATGACAAGTTACTAGATGATCATAAGCATAGAAGTAAAAGTCACCATTGAGTTTCTCGATTCATATACTATAAAAATGCTCTTTATCATCAGTTATTCAAATATATATTCTTATGATGTCTTGGATAAAAGTAAAGTAAAAATACCTTGGAAGAAGCTTACTTTAAAGTTTATGGCACTCATCAGTTTAAACTAGAATTGCATTTTTAAATAAAAAGAATAGGTTGTTACTAGCCTATCATGGTAAAAGGTTTATTGACTTTGTTAAGAAGTATAAAACTTGTCAATTCCATATAAATTTCGTTCACTGGCCACCAAAACCATTACACCTAACAGTTGATTTATGACCTTTCAATGTATGAGGTCTCAATGTAGTTAGTTTGATCACATCGAAGTCTTCTTATAGCCACTTATATATTCTAGTTGCAACTGATTACTTCTTAGTATAAGTTGAGGCAAAAGTATTCAAAGAAGTTAAGAAAGAAATAATTGTAAACTTTAACCCAAAAACATTATACTCTGGTATAGAGTGTTAAGATACATCATCATTGATAATGGAAAGGAGTCTTACAATAAAGTAATGGATAATCTTTACAAGAAGTTTAGCTTCAAGCAATATATAATGAATATAATGTATATAATGCATTTATGTATTATATTGAATATAAGCTATGCGGTTTTTGTTATTTATTCATTTGTTGTTATTTATTAGAGATAATTATCAATTTTCCATTATATTACAAATTTACCAAGGCGGGTTATGTGCATGTAGCCAGTATTCATTGATAGTGATTGAGATGAAAGTAAAAGCCATGTTGTGGAAACATATATTAGTCAACTCTGTTAAAATCAATTTGCATTTCAATATACATTTTTCATTAACTTTCACTTGTATTTGTAATTTTTATTTCTTGTTTTAATCTGGTTGAGATTTATTTGCCACTGTCTTTGGAGTTTGGATTGATATTGCAGTAAGTTTAGCTTAATTCCTAATATTAGTTTTGCTTTTCACTCTTATATTTTTGTTTTACAAGTCAGCTCCAAAATTTTCTCTATTTCCCATTTAGAAGTATCAAGGATGAATGTTACTCCATTAAATGGAACTATAAAGGAAAACATTAGGCAATTATAGAAATTGAAGTGGTTACACTCCATTAGTGATAATTTTAAAGAAAGTTATCATCTCAAAACCAAAACTCATTGCTTTTACTATTGAAGGTTGATGAGTTTCAACTCCTTTCCTTTAATATTTTATGTAAAATAATAAATGAATATAATTTAGGAGTAGTATTATCTTTTTAAATAACCTTAGTAAATTAATTAATTAAACATATTGAATTTTTCTCCTTTTTTAAATTAGTTAATTAAAAGCTAATAATTTATATCAAAATTTTAAATTATTATATTGAAATTATTTAATTATTTTTATTTTTTAACAACATTTATAATCAAATAATTTCATTCTATATTTTAAAATCTTAGAGTGCCACATAATAAAGAAATGTTGGAAAACATATATATTTTGAAAATTTGCTCTACCAAATTTCAAATTATCAACACTATATTATTTTTTTTCTTGCCATATTACATCTATGTAGTTCTGGTATTTATCTTATTTAAAATAATAAATTACATTATGAGTTTTTTTGGGTTAAAATGACACTTTCACATTTAAAATAAATTAATATAAATAGATTTATTATTTTTACTATATTAAAATCTTCCAAACTTATAGTTTTATATATTTGGCATGTACTTTTAATTATATAATGATATATAATATTATTTTTAAAATTCTCTCGTTTAGATCATTAAGTTTAAATATATATAGTATTCTTTAAACTGACTCAATAACTTTAAACTCACAAAAAATTATATAGACAATGAAAAGAGACATATATAATTTATTTATAAGTGTAACTTTACAAAATCTATATTTATATTCACAATATTTATATATATAATATATTTATTATGTATCTCTTTCTCATAACCTTATGGATTTAAATTTAATATATTATCAGTATAAATTATTTTTAAATTATCATACACTCATATGTTATTATGTGAATAAAATTTGTTAAAATATTTTTTGTATGTAAAATTTATTGATTTTTTTATGACATGTTATAGTCTTATTTATCAACAATGTAAAAATTTGTATACTAATAGATTAAATTTAAACTTTTATTATATTTATTGATAAAAATATGATAGATTATATACTTATTTAAATTTTTCTGAGAATATTAGTATTCTTACTATTATAAAAAAATATTTCTGAGAATAAGTTTGACTAAATTATATGACTCCTAACTAGTTTTAATTTGCTTTAGGTGTTCTTCATTTTAATGTTCATGTTACAACACTTATGAATGTTATCATCTATATCATTAAAATACTCTTCTAGTGGCCTATGTGAATTTAATCATATTTTATAAATAAATGGTATATGAAAAGCTAGGTGTGAATCATACCACATGATGAAACATTATAAGAAAGGTGAGCTTTATAATCACTTTGTGGTTAAGAATCTATCAATGTAAGGGTTTGATATTATCCTCGTCAAGTTTGTATATTAATACTAATATATGTTCTTAACTTAAGCAAACTTTAATTGGTATTTTATTTTATAATTAATTGATAGTATGATGTTATTGTTACTAAAAATTTTCTATATAAAATTAGTTATTAGTTTGACGCTTCCATTAATTCATTGCAGGATGCTATAAATTGGTGAATATATAAATGAACAATTCCTAATCCAATGCCTACAATTAAATTCATAAAGCAAGCAGAGGAAAATTTAAGTGCTTTTGGCCGGTTTCTCTTTTCAAAAGAGCAACTTTAATTAGAATCCACAAAAATCATATTGTAGAAAAAAGCACATTGGAGGTAAATTTAAAAAAGTGAGTAATTTGTATTTTTAAAAATTAGTAGAATGAGCATCTGTCTATTTTTATATTTATGTATTAGCTTATTAATTTAATGCTCATTCATTGATATTATTTCCTTCTATAAAATTATTATCTAGTTTTTTATAATAGAGGCTGCAAAGAAAAAAGAAGTTATGTCTCAAACTTAATTTATGCCAGAAGTACCTTAACTAACATTAAAAGCTCAACCTTTAAGAAATCCCTAACACGATGTTGTATCAAATTCAAAAATGACTAAACTAAAAGCTAACACCAAATCCAAGGAAAAAGAAAATGAGATCCCTATAACTAAATCTATCCAAATAAAGCTAAGGAGGAAGCCTCTAGCTAATGGAACTAGGAAAATAAGTAATGGCATAGGATTATTTCACATAAGTACCTAAGTCTGAATTAAAAAAGCTCATAACTGCTTGCAATTACTATGGAAAGAGGTATTTTTGCAACCTTAGTTCACATAGGACATATAATATGAATAAGCATCTTAGGGTATGTCTAAAGTTTCCTTGTGCTTTGTTATTTGATCCTTTTCAACCTATGTTATCATTTAAACTTAAGAAAAAAGGTGAAGAAGTTAATATAGTTACTACCTCTCAAGTATATAATATGAAAACTTATAGGAAAGCTTTAGCTATTTTTTCCATTATTGATAAATAACCATTTAAGGTTATTAAAGGATGGGGGTTTAAACACCTATGTAGTAAACTACAACCTTAGTTTCATGTTCCATCTAGATATATTATGGCCGAGGATTGCTGGAAAATGTATATTAACAAGAAAAAAGAAGTTGAAAATATTTTTAAAATCCAATTGTTCTATAGTATATCTTATAACAAATTATGAAACATTTGTCTAAAATTTGGTTACATGACACTTAGAGCACAATTATAAATAATTATTGAAACTTGCAAAAGAAGATTTTAAACTTCTACCTTATTCCTAATCATAGTGGAGAAATAATTAAGAAATAAGTAAAGAATTGCTTGAATAAATGGAAGATTAAGAATGTATTTACTATGATTGTAAACAATGCATTTTCCGATGATATTGTTCTTTCCTACTTAAAGAAAAGGTTTAAAAATTCAAATAGGTTAATACTGGATGGTAGTCATATACATGTTCATTACTATGCTCATATTCTAAATCTAGTTGTTAATGGGGGTTTAAAGGAACTCCATTCTTCAATTACTACAATTAGGAATGTAGTTAGATTTATCAAATCTTCTTTTTTTAGATCAGTTAAGTTTAAGTGTTACATTGAATAAGTTAAGATTGAAAGTGATAGCCTTGTTTGTCTTGATATTCCAACTAGATGGAACTCAACCTATTTGGTACTACATTCTGCCCTAAAATTTCAAGAGGCATTTAAGAAGTTAGAAGATGATGAATCAAGCTTTAAGGACTACTGTAATGAAAAAATAATAGGGCTTCCATTTTTGAAATTTTGGAAAAATACCAAAGTATTCATGACTTCTTAAATTTTTTTTTATGATATAACTCTTGAGTTATCCATTTTTTTTGTAACTTCAAATAATGCATTTTCTTAACTTGTATTGAACTAAAATGAATTATTGAAATGGAGTTCAAGTGATAATAATGTCTTGAATGGGATAGTTATCCAAAAAAAATAAGAAATATAATATTGAAGGAATGTGTAGAATATAAATTCTTTGTCATTTATTACAAATATTTTATACGTTAGGTATAAGCTTAATTACATCAAGCAATCCTTTGATAATACTTATGATCCTATAATTACTTATGACATGACCTTTATAGTGAAGTTAGATTTGCAATAGCTATATGAATGGCATTCTAAGGTTTATTGGAAAAGGAATGAATATAGTGTAGTTAGTCAAGCTTCATAAGACATTGGACATAGCCTTCAAAAGGAGAAACATGCACATAAAGCTCATACTATAGCTTTTAAATCATATTTCAAAGCTAAGGATTCCATTGAAAGTAAAAATAAGATTAAAAGATACTTGAGAGAAATATGTGTTGATGAGATGACATATTTAATGTCTTGGAACAGTGGAAGGAAAATGTATCAAGGTTTTGTATTCTATCATTTATTACTAGAGATGTACTTAATATCCCTATTTCCATAGTAGCTTTAGAATTAACCTTTAGCATAAGAAGAAGAGTTTTAGATGCATTTAGGAGCTCATTATCTCCACATACTTATGAGGCTTTAATTTATTGCCAAATCTCAACTAACCTTACCTTATTTCTTATAGAGGATTATAACTTCATTCAAGAGTTTAAAAATTATGAGAAGATTAAAAGAGGTAAATGCATAAATATATGAGTTATTATTATCTTCATGCTTTTCAAAATCATGATATTTCTTTTTTATTTTTTACAAAGCTTAGAAAGGTTGTAAAACTACTTACTACTGTTGAGTTATAATCATAACGATGAAATCATGGTTAATAGTCAATGGCTATTAGGTAGTTTGAATTTACTTTGTAAGTATTTATATTCTAAGAAACTTTTTGCATTATGTGACTATGCTACATTATTTTTTAAAACATAATGCATAAAACTACATATTTATTTCATGCATAATTCTACTTAATAATGTTATATTTATTGTTTCTAATATAATTTCAATTTATCATAAATGTTGCCTTCTATTTATCTTTTTATTGATTTGGTTAGTATATGTTTTTGTAGGCTCTTAAGTTAGTAGCATTGATAATGATAATTGAGAAATAAGACAGTATAGGAAATTAGAATATTAGTATTTTTTTATTCTATTTTAGGATGTAAGTATTGAAAGATGATGAAAAGTATAGCAAGTAGAATGGTGTCTTGGTTTAACAATAGATACCTTGGTTCTTTTTAGTAAGTAAAGTGCTTTTTTTTTGTAATTATAAATAAAATGTTGAACAAAGTGGTTACATAGGAGCATGACACTAATAGGAAAGCTTTAGCTATTTTTGGCCTTTTGTATAAATTAGTGTCTCCTCTAATTTTTTATTATGATAGTGAGAATCTTATAAGACATCATCTTTTTTATTAGTTGGACTTGTGAACATAAATAATTGACAGCTAATTTGCTAGTTATTTTAATATGTTTTTCATTATATTTTGGATAATCCAGTGTACAATATACATACTATTTTTTTTTAAAAAAAATCCTAATTTTGATTAAGGCCTAATGCCATTAAAATTTTAACAAAAAAAATGCAAATTATAATCCTTCCTAGCCTAATTTAAAATGGATAACCCATTTCAACCTAAATAAAAATAGGCCCAAGGAAGTCTTAGGTGGAAATGGGCTCAAAAAATAAAGCAAATTCTACTTAGGAATGTTAGAAAAACACCTTAACCCATTCCGACCTAGCCTATGATCACACCTATATAGAGATGACTCATTTATGCCATTAAGACCTATAAGTTATCAAAGGAAGAAATGTGAAGCTCTCTTAAAGCTTTACTAATAAAGATCAAACCATTTGAAGTCTCCAACTTCCATCAAGAATGATTGTTTAAAGTTTAAATTTTCAACTTTAATATTTAGGTTTGCAAGTCTTTTAAAGCTTTTCAAGCCTTCCTAAAGTTAGATTCTTTCTTTAACTAAGATTAAGCTACAATAAAGCCCTCATCTGAAGTCATATTCAACTTTTGATCGAGATTAAGCTTTTTCAAGCTTTCCATTAAAGTCAACCATTCAACCGTTGAGCTGAGATCAAGCTACATCAAAACCTTTATCTGAAGTCTAATTCAACCTTTGATCATGATCAAGCTTTCTAAAGCTTTTCATCAAAATCAAGCATTTAACTTTTAAGTGGAGATTAAGCTATATCAAAGCCTTCATCTAAAGTCAAATTTAACCTTTGATTAAGATCAAGTTTCTTTAAGCCCACTATCAAAATCAAGTATTCAACCTTCAAGCCGAGATTAAGCTATATCAAATCACTTATTCGAAGTCAAATTTAACCATTAAATCTAAGATCAAGCTTTCTTGAAGCCTTCAATTGAAACAAAGCATCCACCATTTGATCTGAGATCAAGCTTCCTAAAACCTTCAATCAAAAGCAAACTTGAAGGAAAGAATTAGAAAATCATTTTGCATTCTTTTTTCAAAACTTTAAAGAATGTACTTTGCTTTATCGAAATCAATCAATAAAATGATTTATTCAACATAAATTTCTTTATTGAAAATTTTTATGCATACATATATTACGGGTATGATTTATTTCCTTTTTGCTTTATGTATTTTATTTCTTATATCTATTCATATTTTATTTGATCCTTTATATTTACTAATTGGTTACTTTTAAGGGGATTTTGAAAAAGTAAGTTATTTTAAAGTTTATATTTATAGCTTTTGAAACATTAATTCACCCTTTTTATTAGTGTAATTTTATCTTATAAAAAATATATATTGTATTGTTAAGAATATTTGGCTCAAATGGCATTCAATATCCCTTGAAAACTTTGCATCTTCCGCTATGTCTAGAATTCAATCCTTGATTCTCACTTGTGTGAGTCCAATGATTTAACCACTTCTATTATCACAATATATATATGTTATATTAAAGATTTTACTTTTTATATTATCATTTTATTTATCATAATACTATAACTATTTAAAATTAATTTTTATCGTCAAATATACAAAAATTATCTTTAAAGTGGAGGTTTAGTGCTAAGAACCTTTGACTCAAGTTATATTTAATGTCTCTTAAAGGTTTTATGTCTTTGGTTTCATCCAAGGTCCGATCCTTGATTCTTGTGTGTGTACATTTGGTGATTTAACCATTTCTACATTTACAAAAAACATGTGTTGGTTTAATGGTAAGAGTTTAGGTGGTATGTTGAAAGTGTTAAGTCTAAACCTTTTTATCATCTAGAACTAATAAAGTATTATGAAGAAAAATATTTTGACCTCTCATAAAGTATTAAAAATATATGCAAAACTACCTTTTATTTTCAAAACATGCATAAACCTCCCTTAAACAACCAATTTTCACTATACTTTCTTGAATTTCCCCCAGTTTAGTATTTTTTTATTCTCTAACCATTAAATTTTCAATATGTGCATGATCAAAGGGCATTTGTAATTAAAAATTATCAATTTTACCTTTAATTACATTATATATGTAATCTATTTGTAAATATGATTTGGACTTGTCTTTTTCTATAATTTAATTTTTATACTTCAATCAATAAAAGTGAAATATAACATATTTTAATATAAATATTGATTTTCAATTAGTACAAATAAATCATTTTTTCATTAATATAAAATAAAATATAATGTGTTTTAGTGTAAAAAATAATTTTTCTTTATCACAAGAATTATTTTTACAATTAATAAAAAAATAAAATATAGCGTATTTTAATATGAAAAGAATTTTTTTATTATCACTAAAAAATTTATTCTTTCATTAATGAAAAATAAAATAGAACATATTTTAGAATGAAAATCATTTTTTATTATTACAAAAAATTATTAATCAAAAAAATAAAATTTAACATACCTAATTTGTTATGCACATTATAGTAAATTATGTTTTGAGGCATTTTTTGTTATTGAAAATATAATCATTTTAAAATTATAATTTTAAAGGAATTCTTGTTAGGAATGAGCTCAAAAAAATAATTAGCTTTTATGAGTTATTTCATTTTTAATAGAAATAAATATAAGTATTTTATTTTGGATAAAAATTAAATAAAGGTCCAATTAATTGTATAATATGTGTTCATATGATCATAATATAGATTCATAGAAGATATGAGTATAAGTTATTTAAAATTAATTAAAATTATTATTTATGGTATATTAATAAGGTTAGGTACTTTAATAATAATGTTGTCAATTTTAGAATATATGACTTCTCTTAGTCATACAAGATTTCTAGACTAACTCAATACTCTGTACATACTTTATTCAATCAAGCTAGTTAAAAAGAGATTATTGGACTAGTATATATAAATACATGTATGACCCAATCATTAAGTCCATGCATGTGACCTAATATAATTAGATAATAGGAATTAGTTTTTACAAATACTAATTTCTAGAATATTTTCCTAGATCTAAAAGTCAAAGACATGATTTGGATAAAGTCTTGTCAATATAATTTAGATTATATAATTTATTAAATAAAATTATATAAAAAATTTAACAAATATAATATTTAATTTTTTAAATATTTATTGTAAATATATTCTAAATCAAGAATATCCAATAAATAAGTTTTTAATAATCAAATATATTTTAAATATTAATTAGAAATATATTTTCAAATAGAAAATACCTAATTAAGAATATTTAAAATATGAAGATCATGAACTTTAATGATACATTATGAGCTTTAATGAGATATATTGCCTTTAATGAGTCATCATGAATCTTTATGATGTCTTATTAATTTTAATGAAAATTATTTAACTTAATGAGTATCATGAGCTTAATGTAACATTATTAGCTTTAATAAGACGATTCTTAATAAGACATTATGAGCCATAATATGATATTATGAGTGAGGACATTTCAAAATAACAATAGACGTAGTTTCTTATCCTAATCCTACTCTATAAATAAAATTCTAGAGTTATAGTTTTTAGACGATAGAAAAAATATGAAATGAGTTTGAGATTTATCAAAACTCTACAGTTCTAATTTTTAAAGGAACTTGGGAAGAGTTTTAGATATATCAAAACTCTAAATTTTCAATTTTTATACAAATATGAAATAAGTTTCAAATCTATCAAAATTTAAAGGTTCCAAATTTTATAGAATATGAAAAGAATTTTAAACTTATTGAAAATCTATTAGATTTCAAAGAGAAATTTAAAAAGTTAAATGAACAATTTATTTTTTAAATTGTTCTTAGTTCCTAAGTTTGAATTTTTCAATTCTTGAGACTTAGTCTGGAAGATTTTGCGGATAACAGTATGAAAATCTTATATTGGTGTTTTTCTTCAACAATACCAAATAATTTTCTTAACATAATATATATAATCATAAGCATTTGATCATTTTTTTTGTTATGCTATATTTTAGAAAAATTAGTTAGAAGTTATAAAAGATTTTTTTTTTAAACTCATTCCTTACTAAATTAGTGTTCAAAACTATTTTTCTAAATGGTAACTAACAATTTCAACATCAAATGGAAATATTCTTTATAAATGATCGTTAAATAAGTTAAAGTATATATTTTGAAAACAAAAGTAAAATTCATGTATAATTTTTTTATATTTCAAGAGAGATTGAAGTATTTTTCTCACACTTCTATTTCACTCATTTTCTTATACAAATTGAATGATAGTGTATTACTAATAATGGTTGATGGTTAATAGTGCCAAATGCTTGCAAGATGAACAAGGTCAAACATTAATTTAATGTATAAAATTATAGGTAAAAATATATTTTTTATTTTCTATTTTTTATTAAAATTTTAATCTTATCTCCTAAGTTTTATTTGAAGAAAATTTACCCTTTAACTTTTCAAAAATGAGTGATATTACTTAGCTACATTAGGTTTTTCTAATGGAAATGCTTGCAAGACATCTAATTATACATTCTACATGATCTATGTAAGTTATATCTTCATATTTTTATGGTAAAAAGTTATTTTTAGTCTCCTAACTTTCATAAGTTTCAATCTTATCTCTTAAATTTTATTTGAAACAAATTTGCCTTTTAATTTTTAATGTCAAAGTGGACCTTACTTTCTTTCAAAATTATTGCGCATAGTTTCTAAGAATTCTAACTTTTGATGTATAGTTTGGAATTTGAATTGAACCTTAATGTGTTATGGTTCACTTTCATTTGAACTACCTTATTTGCCATTTCTAATATATTAAAGTAGTTCTTAACGAATGCGATGCATGGGTTTCATTATTTTATAAAAAATATATGCATAAAATTATTATATTTTTCATCCTATTAACACTTTTTATCTACAAGCATTTTTTTCTAATATACATTTAAGAATATCTTTAATTATATATCCTATTTGTTACTTGAATTTCAATAGTTGTTTAATTGCATAATATGATAAAATTCTAATATTTTATTTTATTTTTTTCATAAATAATAAATAAAAATTAAATTTATTTAATTATTTATTGATTAATATAAATTTATCATTCATGTTAATAAGTTGATCTATCAAATTATGAATATGATAAATTATTGTGAATCATGTTAAAAAAATTTAAAATGCATAATATATGGAGATATATATCTTAAATAACAAAAATATGTCTATTTGTACTTTTCTCAAAGTGATGAAATAATTATTAATTATTTTATTCTTAGGGAACCAATAATTTTAATATACTAAATTGACATAAATAATTTTATTAGTTAAAAAAAATCTAAAGGTTTTATATTAGTTACGACTCCATAAGTGTGTGGTATTACAAGTAATAGTATAAGATGAATAAGGTATCATTCCTACAAGGAAGGTGTTCCAAATACCAATTTATTGAAATTTTTTATATTATTTAGACAATGAAAATTTTGAATTTCAAGGCAAATGCTAAGTATATAAAATAAAATGCAAGATGACCAAACTAAAATTAATAGATGAGTTCTATAGCCAGTCGCATATGAGGATAATTTTGGAAACATCAAATTGTCATGAATAAAGATTCATATAATCAGAATTAACTTCAAATAGAAATTAAAAAAAAATCCATCTTTATCCTAAAATTCATCATTTTTAACAGCAAAAAAGAAGATAAAACTAAAAAAAAAAAGAATCTAATGGAGAATTTCTCAATCTCTTACTAGCCGCCTTTTGCTTCTTTCTTAGCTATTCTATGTAAAATCCCCATTCAAAATCCAATTTTCACCTTTTATATAATGATTCTTAACATTATTCCTATAAATATTGGCTTCCAACCAATTTTTAGGGCCCAAAAACATATAGTTTACATAATTTTGACATCTAAAGCTCTAGATATAGGCTAAAGTCGAGATAGTGTTTAAGCCTTTTGAAAAATCCATACAACTTATTTTCAGATGGATTTTAGGCCTTAAAATGACATTTTTTTGCCTTAACTTCTTCAGAAAGTTGTAGGTCTATGTCTGAAATTTTAAAGAAGGTATAGATTAACCAAAATTAAAACTTATAGCTCAAGTTATGACCTAAAAATTAAACTATATGCAAGGATTCCTAAAATAGAGTATTAAAATTAAATTTAATTTAAAGTCTAAACATCTGTAATTTACAAATAAAGCCTAAAAACTATGATAAACATGGATTAAACAAAAAACCCATAAATAAATTAACTATAGGGTGTAAAATAGACTAAAGCTGTGGACTTATTCCCGGACTCTGTAGGCTTTAATGAACTTGAACCACCTAAAATTTAATCATTTTTTATGGGTAAGATGAATTGGTCTAGATGGACCAAAATCCATATGGATTAGGCGGATATAGACTAATCCGATCCATGGACTTAAGAATACACACTGAATATGGACTCTATGACACTTAGTTCATTTTTTTACGAGTAATGAACACTAGACCTAAATGGATCAAGCCTAAACGAATCCATCCGTATCCAATTTGGTTTGCTCGTTTTACACCCTTAATTAACTAAGGGAACTTTAAAATGTTTAAAATATTATAATTACAACTTATATAATGTATAATAAAATGCTCGTATCATATATATGATAATTATTTATAATATATATGTTCATTCATGTTTTTGAAATTACCTTAACTTTTTAAATTATGATTATGGTTTGCTTCCAATTTTATAATAAGATAGAAAAGTACTTTAATAAAAATATTATTTTAAATGTATGATTAGTGGATTTTTAGTATTTGTATATACAAGAGTTTTAATATCTTTGTATTATATCTCTCAAGTACAATATCCTCTCATGTATACAATAATATTGATTAAAATATGCTTTCTTATTTATGAATACTTCCCTTTTTATTTGGTCTTATCCACAATTTCACTAATTGGACATTTAAGTTTAAGAAAAACTTTGTAGATAATAAAATAGTATAATATTTAGCCTTACAAAGTAAGCATTAAATGTTTATAGTGGAGACCAATAGGATTTTTCAAGATGACTTGCATAAGAGGTATCTTACAGTGCATATATATAGTGCATCTAATATACAATTCTCTATAATACCATCTTCTAAATGTCATATGAAAATTTAGTTCTAAAAGGAATACAAAAACTAAAAAGGCAAAGAAAAAGAGATGATTAGCCCAAGTATCAATTTCATGAGATGTAGTATGTATTATAAAAAAAATGTCAAGAAGACTTAAACAAAAATAAAAGTCTTAAATATGTAAGTCCAATGATTTTACATGAAGACTTTGGTTGATTTTTTTTCCTAATTAACCCTCAAACTAACACTTCATTAAGTTTAATGTATTCATATTCTTGTGAAAACTTACAAAGGGTGTGTTTAAGAATTTCAAAATATATTCTTACTCTATTATATATTTGTTTTGTGGAATACAAAGAAAACTTATATTTCCTTAAATATCAGATAGGGCTATATCAATAACTAAGGTATCTATTAATCTCAATGTTAATGCATTATATAATACATTTTCTAATCTTTCTTGATATAGCTATATGGCCAAGCAAGGATAAGTTAACAAAACTAAGCTAAAATTTGGATAAAGTTTAATTCCTTCTTCCTTATATATAATTTATAAATGAATAAATTATTTCACTTAACATCATCATTTTAATTTAAACAAAATGAAATCTTGATCTAAATTAAGCTTTCAAGTCATGATAATAAAATCATTACTTTAATGATTACCCTTTTATATTATAGTCAAATTCAAGGACACTTACATATTGTTGCAAAGAAATGCTCTATATTACTTTCAAGTTAGCAACAAACCATTTTATGTTAACACTCATATCAGTAATAGTGCAAGTATAAACACCTAAAAGAACAATACATATACTTGGTTTAATGCCTCTTGAATATTAAATCTTGTAAAAGAAAATCCCACTAGCAAGATAAATGTATGATACTTAATTTAACAAACTACAAATGGTTAAAAAGTAAATATAACTTTTGAAAGTTTTAATAAGTCATGATGATAACATCATTACCTTAATGACTATGGTTAAACCTTATTTTATAATTTAATAAGATTGCCTTCAAATGAGAAAATCAAGCATCATTATCATTTCTATATTTGAAAAAAAGTCTAATTCCCTTTTCCTTATAATTACAATTTAAGGGGATGGTCCTTAGATGAGCAAATCAAGCATTATACATTTGCTAAAATCTTAAGATTCTTAGGTTGCTAATTATTATTGTCATGAAAGTTTATGCTTGTACCTTATCAATAATAAATCATATCATCCGAAGCTAAACTAATAGTTGCAAGAAGATTATTATTCATTTAACTAACAAAATTACATCCCTTGCATTACAGTGACAAAACTAAAAATATTGTGTAGAATATCTACCATAATATTAAGATCACTATTAAAATGAAAAACTGAAATTTAAGTTAATGCTTTAATTCAAAGGCAATAAAAAAATGAAAATATTTCTATGAAAAATAAAAAACACCAAATAGATAAAACCTTTTGTATAAAAAAAAACCTAAAATAAAAAGTTAAAAAATAACAAATTCTTATCTCATATAGTCTCAAATATGATTAGAAATTGTAACAAAAAATAACTAAAATGTAGAAATATCTTATCTTAATGGTTTATCTCTCTCAAAAAACCTAATAGATAATTTGACAAACTTTACTTCAATCCATGTATATACATTGACTTAAAAGAGTGAAAGTTTTAATAGATAAATGAAAATCATTTACTTGTAATCTAGTACATTATATAAATATAAAGTCCATATTAGCAAAGGCATGGATCTTGTATATAGTGTTGATATTATAGCCATTGTTAAAAGAAGAAGAGCATGGAAACACAAGTGGTAATGATTTGAAAATTTGAAAAAGAAAGCAAGAAATTAAGATATGGATGAAAATATACCAAATAGGAGTTAAAAATTAGGAGATTAATGAAGAAAAGAATAAATTAAACTTGGATTTAAGATAAATTAAAGGAAGGTAGAGTAGGAGTATATAAATGAAAAGAAAGAATAATTTAAAAATACATTGTTCATCATTGATAACATCTTTGAGAGGAAATAGTAAGGGTTCAAATGAAGATAAAGCAGAGCAGAATAGAGATGAAAGGTCTCCTATTTTTCTAAAGGATGAAAAAATTGTTATTGAAATTAAAATGATGGTTTAATTTAATTTAATGATTTGATAGTATAATTGAGATGGGAGTTTCACTATTTAGAAATGTATAAAAATTAAAAAATATAGTAAATCAAAGGAAAAGATCAAAAAGATTGTAAAAACATAATAAATAAAGGAAAGAAATCAGGGAAATTATTCAAGAGAGGAAAAAAACCACACAAAAATTAGAAAATTCAATAAATTAAGAAATAAAATTAAAGAAATTATGAAAATACAATAAATAAAGAAAAGAAATTAGAGATTTTTTTTCAATTTAATATAAATTGTTATATATAAATGAAAGATTTAATCATTTATTTTGATTGTGTCAGTGTGACTCACCATGAGGAGGAGATTGATTGTGCAAGTGTGACTCATTATAGATAGTATTGCTTGAGGGAGAATAATAAATTGACAGTTATAAGAATGATATTTATTATAAAAAAGGTAGGAAATATTAAGACTAATACAATACATATATATATATATATATAGATAGATAGATAGATATAGATATAGATATATAAATAAATGTCATTTTGTTCATAATAATGGGATTTGTTTAGTATTTGCATTGATTAATTATAAGGAACTTTGATTCCTAAAATATAAATTACATAATTTTAGTCCCCTAATTTAAAATAATATGTTTTGGTTCCCTAAAATATTAAATTGTTATAATTTTAATCCTTCTACTTGATTTTCATCAATTTTTTTATCTCACAAGATCATTTGCACGTGATATTTCTTTTGCATTAACTTGAAATGATTTTTATATAAGCATGAAATGAAGTATTTGCCTAAAGTTAAAAGTTTTGAACAAGATTAATTAGTTATATATGGAAATTTAAATAATTTTGAGAATTAATTGTTTGTAAAAAATGAAAAATTTATTTTTCTAAAAAATATTACAACGAGTGCTCAGAAATCAAATATGAATTGATAAAAATTGATAAGAATTAACAAAAATTGATGGAAATCAAATAAGGGATTAAAACTACACTAATTTAATGTTTAAGGAATTAAAATAGATTATTTTAAAATAAGAGACCAAAATTATATTATTTATATTTTAGAAGAATTAAAATTAAAATTATATTTAAAACTTTAGTTAATGAAATAACTACCCATTAATTCTTATTTAGCAAGTAATTATTGTATTCAAAGTAGGTGGAAATTATTATATTGTTCTTTTCTATGTTTAATTTTTTTGTGAAAAGAAAAGTGTACAAAAGTATAGATGAGGAATCATTCAAATTTGAATTAATCCCAAGAATATCTTGTGTGAAATGCGCGGAGGAGTTGCATTTCATAACAACAATACAGAATAAAATTACATGCTTGTTTTTTATCCTCTTATCCCGTTTCGTCATGCCCGACCCCTTAGCTGTAAAGCCTTCGCAAACCCGAACTTTACTATAGATAAACCTTAAATCATGCGCCCTTTAACACTTTTTCATTAAACTAAAAAATATTTAATTTCAGAAGAGGAGCGATGCTAACGTGCACCACCCAATCAACCAAAACACGGTTCCATTCAGACAGTCAGTTGGACAGAAGTGGGGCTGACACGTCCCGTGATTGACTCTCGTGCGTGACAACGACCACTCCACGCCGATCCCGACACGACATCGTTTTCTGTGTGCCCAGGTCCTTCCGGCGCACATTAGCCACAGCCTGTCCCCGTCCACTGCCGGCTTTTTTTCGTCGGCCTGCAGAACGATAAGATTAGAGAGAGATTTCTCACTTAACAGCTCGCTCGTTCCAATCTTCTGAAAGCTGAATTTGGGTTAGATTCTGGTGCTTGACGTACTGGACTGATTGATGGATCAACCGACAAAAAGGTGAAAATATTTAGCAATCTTTTTGTTCCTCACGCCGTTTGACTCAGTATGAATTTCAGGTGAAATTTGAACTGAGCTTCAAAACTATCTGTGATCTCCGGATCTACATTGTTTTCGTGGCAAGTTGTGCTCTTTTTACTCTTCAACAAATTTGTCTCTTTTCTATACGTTTGAGATTGTCTTTGCTGGACATTGTTCTATTTTCTCCCTCTCCGTTTTGCTTCTATAGCCTTTTTTCCCCTCCCCCTATAATTGCTGAAAACAACCATTTTTATTTGGCAGTTCTATCCAATAATGGGTCAAAATTTGTATAGAATCAATTATGAGTTTTCAAAAAATCTTTAATTATTTCTCATCCAGGATTTTACTTGCATAATCTAAATGAGTAAAGATCTGTTACTTTTTATGATCATTGCCACTTCAAATTACAAGTATTTGAGTATACATTACTTGTTTATGGTTTGAGAAGACAGTTTGGCGAAGGTGTTACCGCGTTACCCATTATATGAACATCATTTTATTTTGTTTTTGTACTTTGGAACTATTTGTTATTGACAAAAATGAGGGGTGGGAGCTTAGTATTTCAGGAACGGTTATGGGGGTCGAAAATTGATATGAACAGACAGATATTGGTATATGACAAGATTTGGTCAAAGTTTTCCTGGAAATCTTTATCAAAATAATTGTTCCATAGCAATAAAGGGCTTTGGTTTGGAGATTGATATGCAGAGGTAAGATTAAAAGAACAATGAGATTTTTGCAATGAAGGCATAAGTGGATCCTTTCTTCTTTTTTTTTGTTTTTTGAATATCAATCATTGTTCCTTCCATGAATGAAACTGTTACGAAGTCTTGTTGGATTTTTTGGTTTCCAAATTATGGCTGATCTCCCGCAACACGGAATTTTGCTGTGAGTTATAGAAGTTGTTTATCACATGGGTACCTCTGTTTTGGCAGCAAATTATCTCTGGTTTTACGTGATTAATACCTTGGTCCAATAAAACTGTTCCTAAATTTATTTTAGAAAGCACACTTTCACCTCATTTTTTGGAACTATTTTAAACAAAGCCCTTGTCCTACAGGGAAGGAACTTGAGTGATTCTTGAGTACTTTGTTGAATCGTTTGATGTTTTTTCCATTGCTTAAATCCTATCTTCTTAACTTAGATTAGTAAAATAACATATAGGAAATGAACCCAGAAATCAGATTATCTATACCAGTCTTAGCTATGTAGGTTACAACCCAGCGTTGGAACATAGTTGCATTGGTTGTATATAGATTTTGCTGCTTGAAATTGTGGCTTTCTTGATCCCTTTTCTCAAGCTGCACCTCTCTGGCTTTCCTATAGCTCAAAGTTCAATATAGTTTTGGCTTAGTAAGGTTATCTACAATAATCATTGTTTTTGCACTGACTTGGCCAAAAAATTTTGTTCTGCTAGGTTTGCGCTTGGCTGAGATGAAGTGAGTGACACAATGGGTATCAAAGGGAAGTGGATTAGAGCATTGGTTGGTCTAAAGAAACCAGACAAGCCAGAGTCCTCGGAGAAGGATGGAAATGTAGATATATTTCTTCCTCTCTCCCTTCCATCATGTTGAATTTTTTTTCCCCTGTTAGTTCTGGGTTTTTTTTATGTTTATTTGTAAATTTTCTTGTGGCAAAAGTGGTCGTCATATACGGTGATATTGGTTGAAATCGCTTGTTATCACAAATTTATTTATTATATCCTTGTTGTAGCTATGGAAATATGATTTTTATTGGTCAGCTTTAAAAATTGGACTGTCTTCTTCAGTCTTCACTGTCTTCCCCACAACACATGCCCCAAAGAAAAACAAACAATTCTACTTTTAGTGTTCTCTTTTCCATATAGATGCGCTATATCTTCTCTATTTGACCCTTGGGCTTTGGCTCAAATGCATAGTGATGGGCAAAAGGCGTAACTTAAGTGTGTATGTGTATGTGTATGTATGTATATTTACCAGAACTGAAAAGTTTGTATTTGATGTGTATTTTTTTTTCCCTCCTGATAAATATGAAAGAGTCATCTAGCCTGAAGTCCCAGGATACATTGGTGGAGGAACTTTCTCCATTTTTTCAACTGTAGAAGTTGAATGGTTGCTGTAAAAAATCTACCTTATGTAATTTTGGATTTTCCAATGATCAGAGGAATGGTGATTTTCATAACCGGAGGCAACATCCCCTTGAAATTGACACTGATAAACTCCAAAGTGAGGTTGATCATGATGCTACTCCACCTGTTGGGGATCCCAATGGTCAGTCAAACCTTGATGTCCATCATTCACCTTCTACTTCACAGCAAGCACAGAAAGTTGCACTGAGTCATCAGATTGAGAGAGAAGAATGGGCTGCAACACGCATTCAAACAGCCTTTCGAGGATTTTTGGTAATTACTCCTTGTCATTTTTGGCTCATTTTATCACATTTAAAATTGTTGCACATGTAGTATCAATTGGCAAGAATTTACATGTTTTTGTCAATCTGCAATTGTAATCCTCTTTCCTGAGCTATAAATTTCAAATCATGGGTAGTTTAGAAACCCACATTTATTTATTCTTTTTCATATTTTTCCTCTTGCAAGAACTGCACAGTGCACACCTACGTATCTGCATAGCTTCATTGCAATGTTATGAAGTAAAATATCAATATGTCATTAAAAATTTTAACTCCCCATTGGCATTGGGGCCCTTAGTAATATGTTTAAATTCCTATTTATAAACAAACTAACAAGTATCAATGTCTCTTGCAATACCAAAAATCCCTAGAAAGTGTACCATTTCATTTTAATTATCCAACAACTGGTGTCAGCCTTGTCACCTAGTCAAAGAAGAAAATTTGAGAAATTGCCTCATCCTATTTCTCCTCATTCAATCTCTTATCCAACTTGGGCGTCCAATTTTTGTCTTTGCTTCATGTTTTGTTGCAAGTTTTGCTCTGTTCGGGTCTTGGAAAGGGCACCCATTCTGATCCTTGTTATGGTGCCTTTTTCTACTGAATTTTCATATCATATTTGTTCTTGTTAAACTGTATGCCATCCTCAACTTAGTGACTTCTTTGTTTATATATTTTTGTGAAACTAATACTACATAATGGTAAAGTCGGACAGTTATAGACTTCCCTCCTTAATCTAACTCATACAGCAATTTGGTATTCTGTTCTGATAATTATTATAATCACTCTAAGTGCTTCTACCTCCCATTTACTCAAACTAGGAATATTCCTTCTATGTATCAGGCCAGAAGAGCACTACGGGCTTTGAAAGGATTGGTGAGGCTTCAGGCCCTTGTAAGAGGGCATGCAGTCAGAAAACAAGCTGCAATAACTCTTCGCTGTATGCAAGCTTTGGTGAGAGTTCAGGCACGTGTTCGAGCAAGGCGTGTGCGCTTGGCATTGGAAAGTCAAACAACACAACAGAAACTTCAGCAACAGCTTGCAAATGAAGCTCATGTTCGAGAAATAGAGGTAAGCAATATAAGATATTTCCAACTAGGTTCTGTATGTATGTTCAACCATGTTCCCTCGCTGATCCTGTTATTCTGATTAGGAAATCTTTTAGAGGCTATACTGAGCAACGTAAGTTTTTTTTTTCTTTTTTTTAATAGAAACTGAATAACAAAAGTGAAGTTCAAAGGATATGGTATCTTGACTCTTTCTGTAAAGAGTTCGGTAAATTTTCTTGGCTAAACCTAGAAAAAAAAAAATAAAGAAAAAAAAAATGAAGAAAGGTAGGAAGGGCAAGGAAAGAAAATCTATCTTGTCCAAACTCAACAAAATGGAAGGATAGAGCTGTGCCTTTGCCACATCCTTTGTTGTAAACAACACACTATTCCATAGGTTCGCCACATCCTTTGTTGTAAACAACGCACTATTCCATAGGTTCTAGGAACGACGACCTTTTGGTCTAGTTGGATATCAATCTCATTTGTGATCAGAATGTTTTGATGAAGTGCAAAATGCCATAATTTAATATTTGGTACAGTGTATTTCATATAATTTGTTGCAGTTCTCTATTCAAATATGTGCTCAAAGTATCCTTGGAACAATAACAGTAGCAACTGAGAGTGTAATGTGTCTCATGCATTCCTGATACAGGAAGGTTGGTGTGACAGTGCGGGATCTGTTGAAGACATTCAAGCCAAATTATTAAAGAGACAGGAGGCTGCAGCAAAACGTGAGAGGGCGATGGCATATGCTCTGGCTCATCAGGTAAAGTGACTATAACCATTTGTTAAGTTATGGGATTGGGAATTATAGTTTTAATTAGTAGACAATCTTTCTGTAAGTACCATGGTAAAGAATATCTGATATCTGTAAAATGAGTTTCCCTTTCCACATTTATGCAAGTAAACAGTGAAAAATGGTGGTACATTGCAAGATTATAAAATCTAAGATGACTGGTAGGTGTGTTAGTGTGGTAGCATTTGACCTGGCAGTACCACATATTGGTGATGATGCCAATGTTCAAATATAAGAATGCTATTGGTTTAAATGATTTATTTTCCCCATTAGACTGCTCAGAAGGTTAATATTTTTCTGGGACTTTCTCAATTTCTCAGTCATGAACAGAAAAGGCTTATGCATTTCCTATTGTTGTGAATTATACAGAAGTCTTCTTTTACTTCTGTACCAAACTTTTCACTGTGAGGTGTGTATTTGATTTATACTAATCAGTTGTAACCTTTAAAATCTGAAGATGATAGTGTAAAGGGTCTCTGGCGTTCTTGCATCTTTAGTTATTAAACTTATTCTCATGAGATGTGTTATGTAATGAATGTTGCAATGAAAAAATTCAAGCTTATGTTAGAGCAGATTTATTTAGACTGAGGATCGAGCTCATTTTTGAGCCTCTGTAAGAAGGTGGTTTGATATTCACTTGTGAAGTTATGAGCTGCTTGTGAGTTCAGGCCATTACCTGACAGCTGTTCAATATGATATTATCCATCTGATATATTGCCCGAGGGCCCTCATTGAAGCAATTGGCATTTGACCATGCAAAAATCTTTTCAGTTCACAAGCTTACTTTTGATATTTCTTTTTCTTTCCAGTGGCAAGCAGGATCAAGGCAGCAACAGCCTGCTTCCGCTGGGTTTGAACCTGACAAGAGCAGCTGGGGTTGGAATTGGTTGGAAAGATGGATGGCTGTCCGTCCTTGGGAGAATCGCTTCCTTGACATTAATCTCAGGGATGGAGTGAAGGTACATGAAGATGGAGCAGTGGAGGATAACAATGGAACCATATCTGAGTTAAGATCCGCTAGCAAGAAGCCTGTTCCATCAAATATTCATCCTAACCTTGCAAGCCAGAAAAATGGTCCCTGTTGCTCAGATGGTTGTGATTCTTCACCTAGCAAGTCAGCAGGTCTGCTAGAGTCATCAAACACACGATCTGTTAACTCAAAATCTAAAACAAATGTTGGAAACCATGTTGAAGAAGCGAACTCAAAACCTGGAATTGGGTCAAGATCTCATAGTAATCCAAAAGAGAGGACCACACAAGTGGATAAACAGGCAAAGAAACGACTATCTTTGCCTAACAATGGTGAGTTTGCCCTCTGCATTTTTTTCCCCTGTACCTTGGGTCTGAATCCCCAGAACAAGTGGGTCATAGAAAACTGGTGGATCAAATGATTTTGTAAGGAGGTAAGCTCGCTGGTTGTTCATTCCTTATTGAATGATGTGAACCAGCTATGCTTTTACAAAACCTGCCCCAGTATTTACTCCTTGATATTAAATATTGGCCAACTATGTAGAGACCACTTCATTGTACTACCCTGCCTATAGTTCTGTCTGTTAATCTTTTCTTCCAGCTTATTACCATTAGAATTAAATTATCTCCTCACTCAAAGTTGCTTGGCATAATGGGAAAATTACCTCCATAGAATGTGTTTACCACTGTCTCGTGAAACCCCTTTGCCATCAACTTGCAATTCTGATTAAAAAGGAAGTGGGGAAAAAAAGGGGGGTGGGGGGAAGACCTTATGGCAGGAATGAGTTAATGAATGACAGTTTTGTATTGCTGAAGCTACTCAACGTGATGTGCAAAATGATGAATTGCCAAACTTGTTGAATGATTGTTAGGATAGAACAAGCCATTTCTAAATTGGTTCTTGTCTATCTGAGCAGGTGGAGGTCCAAAGGTTCAAACTAGAAATCTTGCAAGAACTAATAATGTCAAGGGTTCACAAAGCACAAAAAAGCCCAGTAGAGATAAACCTAAGCTCAACGGAAGAGGGGAGGTGAATCCTGCAAAATCTGTTCCACAGTCCGCAGACGTGTAGCCGCAAGAGTACCTCCCATTCTGGTCGAGATTCTACCATTTGTCTGTACATATACATTATGAGTTTCCACTGGCAGTTGTCCCTCCATGAAGAAGACACCGATGTAGCTTTTTACAGTTTCGAAGAGATTGGCTTGGATTATAGTAGGAATAAGATTTGATACATGTCTGTTGTAATTATTATGCATATTTATTGTTGTATGTTATGTGTTTATACGTTATATTCAAGTGTACAACTTCCAGAGTACCATTATTGCTTTCCATTCTATTGCTATTACTCCTGCCGCACATTCTTCTTTCTATATCTGATTCCTAGATATTGTATTCTGAAGACGGGATTGATTTTATCTTCATGGTCACCAAAGTACAGGTATTATTTTTTGGTCTCAGTTTCACTGCCTCGTTATATGAAAGTGGTAACCAATATGCAGTTATAACCATTTTGTGAATTTTCGGTGAAATGGCTATGTCCAAAAATGAAGGCATCGGGTTCGATTGAAGAATAAAACTCGAATTGAGTGGCAACTAGGTTTGATAAAAATACTTGACTGAATCGAAATTTGGGCATCTCGAAAAAGTTGCTGCGACATACAGTTAGAGAAAAGGTGGTTATTAAGTGGTTAATTCGATCAAGAAAGACATTAGAGAAAAGGTGGTTATTAAGTGGTTAATTCGATCAAGAAAGACATTGGGATAGGATAGGCGGTTACAAAAAGGGATGATTATATGTGTGTTCCTAGAAAATAAAAAAGTGGTTATCAGCGCATGCTCCTAAAAAAGTACCACTTTTCACATAGCGGGAATATGAAAACTATGGGAGATAACAATTAGAAAATAATTATTTTCATTAGTGTGCGATAAACAATTTCTTGAAATTACTCTTAATCATTATCATAAATTATTCACGTACTCTAACAATTAACCCAACACTTTACCATTATTAGTTATTGCCGAAATTTTAGAATTCTTTCTTCTTTGTTATAATCACTCCATTAAAATTTTTGCGCCTTTGTACTCTCTCTATTTCTTTTTATCTGTCGCATTTTTTAAAAAAAAATTGTTCCTTTTTATCTGTTACTTTAGAATTCCAATGAAGCATTAAATATTCTTTTTTCAAATCTATCCTTCTCTTTCATTAATAAATATTTTATTATTCTACACTATTAGTCAACTTGCATTTTTTTCTTTACATTTTTGTCTCTATTTTCAATTATCTTGAATTTTGTGTATAAAAGGTAATCTCATGAAACTTATTAAAAATAAATAAATTCAACTACTTTCTTAATATGTATGAAATTGGTTAATGACGACAGATAAATAGAAACGGAGGGAGTACCTTTTTTGTTCTTTTCCAAAACTTTAAAAAATAATTATTTTTTTATTACAATTAATTGTAATTTACTATTAATAAGAGTAATAAATCTTAATTTTTAAATTGCATCCGATTGTACCTTTGATATACTGTAAATTTTAATCTCTATATTAATTATAGAAGTTATATTTAATTGTTATTTATGGTTTATATATTCTCAATCTTTATTGTGAGTCTTCTATTGAAATTCTGCAATAGATGCCTTTTTATACTTCACGCCAATTAACAATAAAGATCGATGGTTCATATACCTTTGTATGTCTACCTTCTTTTACTACCGTCTCATCCTCTATAAAGATTTAAACTTCATCTATGAGAATTCCCTCAGCAAGAATCAGCACAATCTTCGACCACAAACATCATTCAAATATATCAAACGCCTCGTAACTAGGAAATTGAAGCGAAGAAAAGAGTGACGCAATGTGAAAACGGGAACTTGTGTAGCTTTCCTTCAAGAAGGATCTCGGATTTGATTCCTTACTTCTTGAGGATGGGTGTGATGTAAAATTTATCAAAAAGAGTACACCACGAGATATATAGTTCACCAAATCAAATACATAATGCTTTAAAATTGTCAACAACGAAATGCGCCTTATTTGATATAATATAAGATAGTAGAGGCTTGGAATATGCTTTTTTTTTTTTTTCGAGAAAAAAATATTATTTAACTCCAAATGCCGTAAAAACCATTAATCTAAACTTTGTGAACCATCAATTATCATTGATAATTTGACACTGTCGGTTGAGGGTTTCAATATCAAAAAGTTGTTATTCGAAATATTTCATAATGTTTATTCCGTCATGAAATAAAAATAATAATAGGGTCTAAAAATTATGTAACAGCAAAACCAGAATAGATGAATGGTTGAAAGATTGCACTCTATCAACACAATTTCCATTTTCTTTTTCTTGGTAGGGTGTCAATTGAGCTTAGCAGTTTATCTGCTTGTTTGTTAAACTTGTTTGACTGAATTCGATCATTTCTCAATTAAATTTTTGCTTGACTCTTCTAATTCGCGAACAGTCTATTATAATTTTTTTATTATACATTTATCTATAAAATTTAATATATAGTTAAAAAATTATTTTTTTATAATTTAAATTTGTGTTATTTAATAACATTTATAATCATATATCATATATATATTTTAAAAATATTTGTATTTTTATTTAATTAATTAAAAAAGATATAGTAATTTGGAACTAAACTCAAACTTAACTTTGAATTCGTTCTATTTAAATAATTTATTTTCCATAACATCATAATTCCACACAGATTGCTTCATCGCCACCCTATTTTTTGATATAAGTGTGTATTTGATGCAACAAATCAATTAGTTTATAATTTATTAATTTAGTTAATGAATTAAAAAGTAACCTCTAAATCTTTAAAGGTGTTTAGCAAACTAAGGCTATGTTTATCACAACAAATAAGTCAGTACACTAGACTTCAGAAATGTTTAAGTTTAACAAGTTAATTTATTAAATAATTAATTTAAATGAATAAATATAAGTAAAAAAAATCATAAAGTATAATTAGTTATTTTTTGAGCAATTATATTCTTATTTTGAATGGTAAATAAGTAAATAATAAGTACATAAATAAATATGTAGTATAAAAAATATAATTAATTAAATTTTATGTAATTATATTTTTATTTTAAATATACTTATTCTATTAATATAATTTAATCTCAAAATAAATATAAATTAATTAATTTAGCTTATATATTTATTTATATTAACATATCTTTTTATACCATTTTATATTTTTAATTAATTTAATAATTAGTTTTACTTAACACTTATAATGCAATCAGCTAACTTATCAACTATTAATTAATAACTATAAGCTAGTACACTAATTTATCAATTATTAATTAACAACAAATAAGTCAGTACACTAGACTTAAAAAATGTTTAAGTTTAACACACTAATTTATTAAAAAATTAATTTAAATAAATAAATATAAGTAAAAAAATAATATCATAGAATATAATTAGTTATTTTTTGAACAATTATATTCTTATTTTGAATGGTAAATAAGTAAATAATAAGTACATAAAAAAATATGTAGTATAAAAATATAATTAATTAAATTTTAAGTAATTATATTTTTATTTTAAATATATTTATTATATTAATATAATTTAATCTCAAAATAAATATAAATTAAAAAAATTAATTTAGCTCATATATTTATTTATATTAACATGTCTTTTTATATCTTTTTATATTTTTAGTTAATTTAATAATTAATTTTACTCAGTACTTATAATACAATCAGCTAATTTATCAACTATTAATTATTAAGCCAATTTATAGATTACCAACTAACTTATCAATTATTAATTATATGCGCCAAATCTAAGCTCTATTTTGTATAATAAATAAGTTAACTTATAACTAATTGATCGAGTTAAAAAGTTATAAGTTAATCTTTAGAAATATTTCACATACTACTATATTAAAAAAATAAATTATAATTTAACAAGTTAACTTAGATAGTTTATAATTTATAAACTTATAACTTTTTAATTTATTAATTTATTTCTTTTTTTTTGTTAATTTACAACCCACACATTTAATAAATGATTATATTCTTATTTTAAATAATGAATAAATAATAAGTAAGTAGGTAAATATATAACAACAAAATTTTAGTATAAATAATTAAATAAAACTAAGAAAGTAAATGTCATAAATATAATTAATTTATTTTTAGTTAATTTTATTCTTATTTTAAACTATAAATATATAAAACTAGTTTACGACCTATGTCATGCATGGATAGCAATTATTTTACTATAGTTATTATATAAAGAATAAGTGTTTATAATACAAAAAAGAAGTAGAATGTGTTCTAATTTTTCTTGCAATATTTGTCTTATTACTGTATATACAATTTAAAAAATAATAATTTTACAAAAATAAAACTTTGAAAGCTTATTCTAAATGAAGGAAATCCTATATAAATTAATATATATATGAGTTGGATGAAAAGAGTCTTGTTGTCTATTTTATAGTCTTTTAAGAAGAATAGTACTGGTTATTATAAGCACTTCAACACAAAACAATTGTAAATTAAGCTAGCACTTATGAATTTGTAGATCTAACAGAAATTAGAAATTAAATAGTAAACTAAAAATTGAAACGATACAATAATTATAAAAAACTAATTACAATAATGCGTTAAAATTTTTTAAATTATAATTGTAACTTCATGAGAGATTATAATTCTCTTCAAAAACATTATATAAATATAGGAATGTTACATTTATTATAAAACCTACTTGTTACTCATGACTTGCCGCATAAAAAGCACATTAAGAAATAAAGATTCAATAAAGAATTAGTAAATTGTTAAGATAGCAAGAAAATTCATTATACATAAAGTAATATATTAGTAATAGAGCTTAACTTCAACTGACATCCACTAGAATGCAAAAGTAAATACTTGAAACCAAATTTATAGTTTACACCCATAAAAATAAAGGAAAATTAGGAGAAAGTAGAGACTAAATTTCACTTATCAACAAAAAGAACAAAATATATTGTCAAAATAACATACCTTAATGAGAATTGTGAATTTCTTTACAATTAAAGGAGTTGAGCTTCAAGAAAGGAATAATTTAAAAAAATTGCAACTATAAAAAAGCAACAAATTGTTCAAATGCTACCATAACACCAATATTCACTACATGAAGGGAATAGCAAAAGCAAGTAATATTAGAAACAAAAAAAAAATATTAATGAGAACTTGCTCAAACCTACAAGCCAAAACACAATTTAGCTTAAAATGTCAAACAAGTAATCCAATTTGCCTTAATAGTTTGTCTTATGATAGTTATTTGCCTTAATAGTTTGTCTTGTGATAGTTACACACAAAGCAATACTAATGTATTGAGAGTTAAGCTTATTGAGAGCAAGTTAAGCTCACTGACAATATACCCATTATCCTACTCTAGAAAAAAAAAATCTTATCAACTAACATCATAAATAATTCAACATGCAAGATAACTTTTCAATTCTCTAAAATTAAACTAAAACTCCGTCTTTGCTTTTTATTTCTTTATTTGTACGTTCTCTTTTTAAATTAAAGTTTAGATGTTTGGTACTTGCACACTCCACTATTAATTACTTTTAGCTCTTTCATACCCTTCAATTCTCTATAATTTCTAAGCATTACATGCAAAGCTATTTTATTTCATTATATAGTTTATCATCACAAAATCACTTATATAGAGAAATTTCTCTTGCATGATGTCTTTTTTGTTCTTATTCCAAGCAAACAATTGAGATACTCTTATATAAACTTTTACAAGTAATTATTGTCACACTAATTAAAAGCATTATAAGTACTTGAAAATTGGTAATCATGTTTATAATCAGAAAGATTAATTAAAATTGCTCTAAACAATGTCAAGAATCTCACTTAGAATATTGGTATTGAGTTGTCAATAAGTAATGAAGAGCATGATATCTATTGCATTTTTAATATGTGTAATCAATACTTTAACAACAAAAAGATGTTTTCAACTTGCATTTTAGCAAAAATCAATCAAAATTCACCTATTTTGTATTGCATATATCAAAAATATTTTACAATAAAAAATATTATAGCAAAGCATCATTAAATATAAGACCAAATTTAATATAATAAGCATAATTGAATAACATATTACTATCCAATCAACAATTTTGTCAAGAAGTTTGATTAAAAATTATATAATTTTAAATTCTATATATTGTAAAGAAAAGTAAACAATAAAAGAAAGCTAATAAGATATTATAGCAAAAACAATATAAGATAAATAAGTTCAAAGCAATACCTAATTTAAATTTTAAAAGACTTTTTTATAAACAATATTGTTTGTTTAAGTGGAAACTTGATTCCCACCAGCATGGATTATAATTTTTAATCCACTCTTACTTATCATTTTTGAAATAATAACATATAGTTATTTATAATTAAAAATTGGATTAGGTAAGTATAAACTAATATATGAGAGAGATTACCCTTTACTTTTATTAATGATCATAACATATGAAACAATTATTGAGTATTGTCTTCCTTATAATTTGAATGGTCACTTTGATTCTGATAAAGATAAATTCATTCTTAGGATAAAAACTTTTTCACCAAAGTGAGTTCCAATTAAAACCTTTGCACCAATGATATGATTATCTAATTTAATCATAATTAACCTAGTCCTATTGCATAGACTTGCTAATTGATCAATATTCCTAAACAATATAACTAGAATTCCAATTTTTAAGATGATTTTGTGGTAAGGTAAACCTGAGTAATTTAAATCATTTAAAACTTCCAATGTGTATAAATTTTCTTAAACATTTGTGTTGAAACTTGCTTTACAAATTGAATCACTACTCAAATAAGTTTTGTCCTCTCTAGAAATTTTTGACAATATATACTTATTTAATTTATTCACTATGTTAAGTATTGGTACTAATATTGTTTTATCCTTCAAGAAATGAGGATTGGTGTAGTTTTCTTCTAGTAAAAGATATATGCTATTAATAATTACTTGAAGCGGATTTTCAAATTCAATTAGCAAAAGATCATTTGAAATATCTACTTCAATTTTTCCATCATTCAATTCTCCAAACTTTCCATGCCTAACTTTTAAAATTCATTCAGTAAATTCTCTTAATTCATCTATGCTTGATGTTGGAAGATTTGATTGCAATCTCATATTTTTTTGGACAAAGTTAGCATTTTACAATCCTTTCATAAATAAGATGAGTTAATAGTTGCATAGACTATGTTAGATCTATGATCACTTAGAATTATTAGTAATATTTTCCTGAAATTTCCATAAAAAACAATAGATTTCCCACCAAATAGCAACTCAAAACTTATTAGAATATCTAACTACATAATATCTCTTAAACTTTTATCAAAAGCTCTAAAATAAAGCTTATGAATCATTGGAGCTCTATCCCATGTGATAAGTTTACATCTTTACAATAATTTTACAAGTTCAATTCCTTAAGCATTAAGGTAGTCCTTATAGGAAACAAAAAGAGTTAACCCCTCACATTACTTATTTACATTATTATTAGCATACTTGAAATTTGAGTTCACCTTCAAAGCACATGACTAGTCTATTTTTTCTCTATTGCAATGGAATAAAAGTGAAAACTTTATTTATTTGGTTATGTATATTTACAATTATTGACAATATTTCAAAATAAAATTTGTAGTCATGATGCCTATTATATTAAGTAATCCAAAATGTTGCTAGAATCTACTTATCAGTAAAGTAATTTTTTATGTAATACAAAAAAATCAAGGAACATCTAAATTATTCTTCTATTATTTATTTTTATTCTTCCTAACATTTAGAATAAAATTTCTTCCATTACTCTTATTAGTAATAAAAAAGAATATGATATTCAACGCTACTTTAAACATTTCATAAAAAGAAAATCATATCGAAAGTATGTTTAACATTTGTAATTAAAGCTACATTATGGTTAAAAGTCAAGTTAAACAACTTTACACTAAAACAACCATATCATTAAAGCCAAAAAAATAAAGGAATTGTCATTGTTTATAATAATTTTACTCTTGGCTTACCTTGAATATAGATAACATACCTCTAAAATAAGATAACTCCTAATATTAATAGAACCTACTTACTATGATCTTATCTTCTTTGAGGTTTCAATGCAAGATATTTAAAGGGTCAACATGTCACTTATTCTAAGGCATTCATCTTTATTGTTAGGACTATTTCTCTTCTAAGGTGTAAAATTACTAAAAGATAGCATTTCCAGTTCACTTAAAGATGAAGCAGGTGCATCATCATACAACATTAAAAATTTAATGCTCTAATCAAATCTTTCTACTTCACTTAAGCCAATAAGTCCTATAAAAATCAAATTAATTATGTGTTCTAATAAATGCAACCATGCGGTTCATATTATCTTTTTATTAAAAGATTATTATAATGCAACATTTTATAATCTTATATTTTGTATAAGAAGTTAAAATAAAATTCTTAGCAAAATTTCCACAAAAGAATAAAGAAAGTGGTAACTTAGATTCTCTTCACCAATGAACGAAAAATTTTAAGAATCCTCAAAGCAACTTGAACTTATTTCAATGCTAGGTTCTTATTTCAAAATTAACTTTGTTGTAAGCAATCCATTTCAATAAAATCAAGAAAAGTAATCTTCTTATATGATCAATGAAAAAGATGTTAGAAAATGTAAAAAGCTTAGCTAATTGAAAATTAATTTAGTCATGCTTATTATAGTACAATATGTATATAATTCATAACTATACAAGTAATAAAAAATGCATCATTTGCATTTGAGAGTGTCATTGTGCAATATATATATTCAGGAGATCTTCTTTTCTACCTATTACTATATGAATTCCTTTGACATATTTCTTTTAATTTCAAGCATATCTCTTAATTAATTGCTTAAAATTTATGAATTCCTTTCATATACTTCATTAACTCAAGCTTATTGTTACTTATCAAAGTAATTTTATACGGATTTTCTTTCTAGCTCTGATTCTTATTGTTGATGTTCCATTAATTATGTCAATATTGAACAACAATTTTTCCCTTTAATTAATTTAACTTAATTGAAAATCCAAATTCATCACTTTCCCAGAAAAATACTTAATATTAGAATGAATAGTATAATATTTCAATGATTAATTTTTCACCTCTATTTACAATTATATTACCTTAATTAAAGTGTTTTTAAGCTCTGATGCATCTTTCTTTGTAAATTGGATAATTTTATAATTAAATAAAATAAAGGAATCTAGTCCATTGTGATCCACCAGCATAACTTGAACTCTAAACCTATATTATTAAGTTGGCACATAATTTTTTTCTGCAAATTCATCAAAACCAAAATTAAGAAAGTACCACCCATCACATTTAATGTCTATTGCATATTCCTATTATTCATTATCTTGGAATTGTAAAATTAAAGACCTTGTTACAAGTAAAGTAGAAAAGTTCATCACCAAGACTTTTAGTACTCTTTTTGCAAGAATTGCGAGCATCATAAAATTAATTAAAATTATTTTGAATCTTCCCAACAATAATGATAATAGAACACCTACAAGGCTACAATAATATTGTATATTGTTAAACAAATAATTATTAGATATATATTACATCAATATTCTGCTTTACCAAATAGTTTATGTAATTCCTACATCTATAGTATTCCTAATTTGAATCAATATTTTCTTGTTCCTGTGCAAAATAGATTCACATTGGATGAATTTCCTGCTTCAAGGGGACTTTAACTAAGTCTTTAAGAAAGAATTAAATCACTCAGCCTAAGCTTGTAGATGCAAAATAGCAAAATTACAAAGAATCAATAAGTAAATCCAAGATTTATAATTAAAATAACTAAGACTATTAAAAATAAAGATTAATTTATCTCAAAACTTAATGTATATACCTTTCTTTGAATTGATCAACTTCATAAAGAGGTGGATTAAATATCACCTTTGTAGCATTTAGAGAATTGCTCAATATAACAAAGTCTGCGCTCAAAAATTATAAAATAATATATTATTGACTCAAAAAGTAAATATTTTAGAACTTATTAGTCTAGTAGAATAAAAAAATATATGAGAGAAAAACTTTACTTGAGACCTTTGCTGCTCCAGCTAGTTAGATTGCATCAATTATGCTGCTTTCTACCATCCTATTAATTTAATTAAAAGTTTCATCAACCAAGTCACCCCCATAAAGCATAACTTAATTTCTTGCCATTATGAATAGAGCCAAATAATTATTAGATTATACAATGTAGCAATTAAATCATACACATATAAATGTTTCATCTTGTAAAAGCATTAACATTTCCTTGCTAGGGCTGTTTTCCCATACACCATGTTAAATTGGTTGGATATTCACTACTTTAGTAATAACATATGTTAAATGATGAACTTTATGACATATTATTAATATATTATAAAAATATCTCTAATGCAAAAATTCATACTAGCATTTACTAAAACAATTTAAAACTTACTAAATAAATATTTCTTAGGTATTCTTTGTAACAACATATCTTCAAAAGGTATAAACTCAAAGCTAAAGAGTAAGACTTCACCCTCAAGAATAACATGAGTGCTGTGGTTAAATGTGATTCTATATTCATTCTAAGAAGACCTATAAGGTCCATTATTTAGAGTTACATAGAAGTTTTACATTACATAACATTGATCTTTGCCAAAAAAGGATTTGTTTCTATTAACTAAACTTGAGTTTTCTTACCCTACTTATATAATTATAAAACATAAACTTATAGATGAAAGAAAATTTTTTAATCAAGTTTTTTTTTATTTTCTTCATCCAAAAGAACCATACTTCAAAATACTTTCATAGCAATGTATACCACATTCGTACAACCTTGACTTTAATTATCAAAGTCTTATCACTTTCAAGCAAAAGTTTATTGATAAAAGTATAATTCTAGTCCTTTATAACATAACTACAAAAAAAGAACATACCCATGCTCATGTCATCAAAATGTCCTTTAAACAAAATATTTGTAAAATTATAAACAATGTTATGATATTAACAAAGAATGACCCAAATTGAAATGAAATGGAGGTAAAATTCATTATTATCTATATAAATATTTTGATTTATAGAAACTTCGGTATGCTATCTAACCATTAAAATACATGTTTCATCGAGTTGCTAAGAAGACGCATGTTAAGTGTACTATCTTGAAAAGGGAATTCAACTTTGTTGATGAAGTTAGACTTCCAACATATATATTATTCAAAGAAAATAGGATATAAGCATATCGTGCTAGTAAGGATATAAGCATATCTACCTTGAAGGAAAATTGATTAATTGATCTGAGTGCTTACGGTAGTTCTCTCATGATTACAATATTAGTTATAAAAACTAATATTGGTAATTGGATGTACATTTAAATTGTTAATTAGACTAAAGATTGAAGTAGCATGAAATTGATAGTATGAAAAGGTACACAACTTATTTTAATTCTAGTTAGCTTTTGTGAGATTTATGTTAGATTTAAATGTAAAAAATGTAAGAAAACTTAAGCAACTTTGGATTATAATTGTGTGTTGCCTAACAACACAAGCATTGATTTTGTATAAAAGTGTGAATTTTGATTAGCACAATAAACGCCAAATTAAAACAATGTAGTAATATTTTAAAACAATATTAAATGAATGAAATTTCAATAAAAAACTTAAAATAAAAAATTAGATAGTTAAATTCTGTTATATTAATGCAACATAACTTAAAAGCATAATGTATAAAGAATAATAATGTTCTTTTATTTATATGGATGTTTTAGAGATGACAAATTCAACAATTATAAAAGCATGAACTTTAATTAACTTAAATTTATGTCTAATTGATTTTGTTTTCAAGTAATGATTACTCATAATTACTATAAATAGTAATATTGTCCTATTATTGCAACCTTTATATATTTAGCAAATTTGGCTTTATCTTTCTCCTCTTCAAATTTTGCAAATATTTTAATCTATTTAATATATATATACCTACATAAAGGCAAAATTAGATGCAATTATGATGAACTTACAACTGGTATAAAAAAAAAGAAAGAACTAATGCCTTAATAAATGAGCATTTGCCACCATAGTTAGCAAGATTTTTGGCATAAAATAAAATAGGATGTCTTAGCTACTTGAAAGTGGAAGAATTGCTGAAAATGAAAATATCAGTTCTAAAATAAAGTATTATGATTTTTATCTAACTTTCAAAACTTAAAACTATCTCCTTAACTTTTGTAAAAGTTACTAAGGGTTTTGTCGATTAAGTAATAATTATACATATAAAATAAGTTTAGCTAAACCTTTAAAACCCCTAAAAAAAGGTCGTCTTTGATTTATAATTTGCTAAAGTTAACATATTTTGAAAGTTACCTACGATCTAGAATTTGTGAGAAAATATATTGTCTTAAAGTTATTCAAGGGCACGTGTGTATATATATATATATATATATGTATGTATGTAAATATATATATACATATACATATACATACATATACATATATGTATATGTATGTACATATACAAATATGTAAATGTATGTACATCTACACGTGTACATGTACATGTATATATGTACATATATATATATATATATATACATGTACATGTACATATATATATAATTAATATAAATATATACATGTATTTACATATATATATCTATATGTACATGTATATATACATAAATATATATATACATACATATATGTATAAATGTACACGTATACATATACATGTACATATTTATACACATATATGTATATACATATGTATATATGTATGTATATGTGTACATGTATATGCACACACACACACACACACACACACACACACACATATATATATATATACATGCACACATATATGTATTTGTTTATATATGTACATACAGATATGTAATATACATATACATTTACACACACACACACATATATGTATTTATTTATATATGTACATATAGATATGTATGTACATGTACGTGTATATACATATACATATATGTATATATGTATATGTATATGTATATATACATCTACATATACATGTACATATGTATACATAAACAAGTACATATACATATATGTACGTATATGTATACATGTACATATACATGTACACATATATGTATATTAAATACACACACATGCACACACACACACACACACATATATATATATATATGCACATATATATATATATATGCACATATATATACATTTAATATACATATATATATGTATACATATTTATATATATATGTATATGTACATGTACATGTACGAGTACATATATTTGTACATATGTACATGTATACGTATATAGACATCTACATATACATGTACATATGTATATGTACATGTATATATAGATGTATATATACATATACATATATACACATATGTATATGCATATACATGTGTACATGTACATACATATCTGTATGTACATATATAAACAAATACATATATGTGTACATATATATACAAATATTACACACATAAGTACATATGTACATGTACATATCTGTATGTATGTATACATATATGTACATGTGCACATGTACATATCTGTATGCATGTATACATATGTATATGTAGATGTATATATACATATATGTATATACACATATACATGTGCATATACATATATGTATATATATATATATACATGTACATGCACATATATGTATATATGTATATTTAATATACATATACACATGTACAATATATATATATATAGATATATACATATACATGTACATATATATGTGCCAGAGCTAAACACAAAGTTCCCCTCATGAGTGGTCTAAGCTAAACCACCATCCCTACTTCCCCCCGGATTCTGATACCAACAGGCCCCGGAGTTGCCCCCTAAAACAAAGAGGTAAAGGAAGAAGAAGAAGAATGGAATAGGGATCGCAGACGGACTGCCAACACTTTATTTCATAAAAGAAAACTTACAAAGATTTTGGGAAAGGGTAAGAACCAGCAAGCAGAGAGAGCTTATATGAGAGACTCGTCTAAGCTAATGCTTCGTTCTGAACAGATGGGATGCTGCTTAAATAAGCAGAAAAGATTCCTACAGTAGACTTCTACAATTTTTACCCGTGGGTAAACAGGAAAAGTAAACAGTAAAAGTGCTACAGTAAAGTTAACTTTCGGTAACCGAAAGAGGAAAAGTGACAGAAAGAAAGCAGCTTTGACCGGGAATCATGGAAAGATGTCTCCACTAGCAGATGCCAAACTGTCTTCTAGTGCCGACACTTTGATCTTGACCCGGTAGAATGATCTAATGGCTTAAATTAGATCAGGAGAATCTGGTGGACTGCTGCGTTTGAGATCAATTCCAAAACAGTCATCTTCATTTGATTGAGCAAAGTCTTCATCTTCTGAATTATCTTCAGACTTTGCAGGAGAGTTGGATGAAGCTTCAGACTTGGTATCTGCCTTTTGCAACATCAGAGTTCGAATGTCTTCAATTTCTGAAAGCCATTCGTCAGGAGTTGAGGCTGTTGCCAAAACAGCCATGAAATTTGATCTTGACTGAAGAAATTGATTCGTCCCTTTCCTTGGGTTCTTGTTGAACTCAGGATGACGCTTGAACCATTTTTTTACTTAATTTTCTTCAGCCATATGAGCAAATTTAAAATTTGCCCACCATTTAACAGATCCATGCCTTTGGAGAATTGGATAATTCCCTTCAGGATTTTGGGCAAGAAGATATTCCCAGAAATAGCACCATGGAAGGCCTATTTTGACAAAGAATTGTAGTAAAACAGGAAAATTTCCATGATCTTCAGAATTAAAATTTTCACGGAAGAATTCCCATCCCTTTTTTATATTTTTTGGAAAAAATTTTTCAATTAGTCCAAAGATGTTCCACCATCTAACAAACTAACTAGGAATTTGATACTTGACATTACACTTGAAGAAAATCAGCCAAGTATGTCTATAAATTTGGTTTTGAAAAAATAGAGTATTCATCCAGGCTTCCTGGTAATCCCAGTATGAATATCTTATTAAATTTGAATTGGAAAAAGGTTTTGAAAATTTCTTTACTTTGAATAACTCCAGGCCCCATTCATTTGAAGTAATAATTTCTCAATCCTGAAACTCGAATGAGTTACAAGATTAGAATTTTCTAAGCTTTTCTTGTGCTCGATCACCACTGAGCCAGAATCTTCTAAAATATGTTGATAGAATTCTCTGGTGTGGAGAAAAGATTTTGGAACAAAATGCCAATTTTTTGGAAAGATTTTGGGTATAAGATCAATAGGATCACTTGCCCAATATTTGGGTTCGGTATAAAGCAGGTTTTGGCATTCTGGCTTTTTGACATATTTGGTAGTTTCTGGTTTAGATTTCTGTTTGGCTGGGACAACATTTTTGGAAGTTCCAGGCTTATAGATTTATTTTTTCTAGCTAGTTATGGCATCCAGAATTTTAGATTGGCTTAAGATTAAAGACTGGGCCTTTTGATCTTCTTCGGCTATATCAGCCCAAGATTTTTTCTCTATCTTAAGAGGTTTTTGAATTGAAGTTGCAAAGGCTTGCAAAACTTCAATTGGGAAATCTATTTGTTGAGATTTGGTGGAGGAGGGGGTAGCAATTTGTTTTGCTTTCTCCTCAGCGGTGGGCTTCCACTTAATTGGATCAAGAAGGTCTTTTTTGCCTCTTCTCATGGCAAACTGCTGGATTTTCCCTGTAAAAATTCTCTGGTTAGAAAATCGGGGAGAGAGTTTGCAAAACCTTTTAAATGTTCAATTTCAAAATCAAAGACACTTAAAAGACCTTGCCATCTGGAAAAAATTTGCTTTGAGGCGATATTTTGAACATCTTTTTGAAGAATAGATTTTGCTGAACTACAATCAACACGGATTAAAAATTTTTGGTTAAGTAATTCAGACTGAAATTTTTCAACACACAAGACTATTGCCAAAATTTCCTTTTTTGGGGTGGAATAGTTTTATTGTGCAGCATTCCAGTGTTTTGATGCAAATGCAACTATATGCTCTTTGCCATGCAAAACTTGTTTTAAAATTCCTCCATATCCTAAATCAGAAGCATCAGTTTCAACAATTTTAGGAGCAGAAGGATTTGAAATTTATAAGCAAGGAAGGCTTTTAACTTGGGCCTTAACTTGTCTTACTATTTTTGTATGCATGTCAGTCCAAGGAGGCGGACTCTTTTTTAAACGCTCATGCAAGGGTTTTATAAGATTTGAAAGGTTTGGGAAGAAATCAGAAACGTAATTTAAGCAACCCAAAAACCTTTGAAGTTGAGTTTTTTCAATTAATTGATCAGAAAATTTATCAGCAAACTCAATTGATCTTTCAATTGGAATAATAGTTCCCTGATAAATATTATGACCAAGAAAACGAATTTTTACTTGGAAAAGAGAATATTTAGTTTTAGAAACAGCTAAACCATTTCTCTGGGTTACATCTAAGAATATATTGAGATGTTTAAAGTGCTGGTCTATATTTTTTGAAAATACCAGAACATCATCAATATAAACTATGATGAATTTAGAAAAAGGATTGTAAATATCATTCATAATCCTTTGAAATTCTGAGGGCGCATTTTTTAAACCAAAAGGCATTACATTCCATTCGTATTGGCCAAATGGAACAGTAAATGCTGTTTTATAGCGATCCTCAGATTTTATCTGGATTTGCCAGAAACCAGATTTCATATCAAATTTTGAAAAGATTTTTGCCGAATAAAGACGGTTTAAAAGATCTTTCTTATTTGGAATAGGATACCTGATCCATTGAAGTGCTGTGTTCAAAGGTTTGTAATTGATTACAAGCCTTGGTGTAGCACGTTCTAACTCAGCATTTTTATTGACATAAAATGCTGCACAAGAACAGGGACTCTTAGATTTCCTAATGATTCCCTTTTTTAAGAGATCATTAATCTCTTTTTGGCAGTAATCCAGGAGTTCATGACTCATCTGGATAGGTCTTGCCTTGGTTGGTATTTCTCTTTCAGAGAAATCTTTTTCATATGGTAAATCAACCATATGTTGTTTTCTACTCCAAAAAGCATTGGGGAGGTCAGAACATACATTACTGACTATCCTTTTTTCCAAATATTTGATACGAGATTGGACAGTAGTTTAATGCCTTTTGGTTTAAAAAATGCGCCCTCAGAATTTCAAAGGATTATGAATGATATTTACAATCCTTTTTTCTAAATTCATCATAGTTTATATTGATGATGTTCTGGTATTTTCAAAAAATATAGACCAGCACTTCAAACATCTCAATATATTCTTAGATGTAACCCAGAGAAATGGTTTAGCTGTTTCTAAAACTAAATATTCTCTTTTCCAAGTAAAAATTTGTTTTCTTGGTCATAATATTTATCAGGGAACTATTATTCCAATTGAAAGATCAATTGAGTTTGCTGATAAATTTCCTGATCAATTAATTGAAAAAACTCAACTTCAAAGGTTTTTGGGTTTGCTTAAATTACGTTTCTGATTTCTTCCCAAACCTTTCAAATCTTATAAAACCCTTGCATGAGCGTTTAAAAAAGAGTCCGCCTCCCTAGACTGACATGCATACAAAAATAGTAAGACAAGTTAAGGCCCAAGTTAAAAGCCTTCCTTGCTTACAAATTTCAAATCCTTCTGCTTCTAAAATTGTTGAAACTGATGCTTCTGATTTAGGATATGGAGGAATTTTAAAACAAGTTTTGCATGGCAAAGAGCATATAGTTGCATTTGCATCAAAACACTGGAATGCTGCACAACAAAACTATTCCACCCCAAAAAAGGAAATTTTGGCAATAGTCTTGTGTGTTCAAAAATTTCAGTCTGAATTACTTAACCAAAAATTTTTAATCCGTGTTGATTGTAGTTCAGCAAAATCTATTCTTCAAAAAGATGTTCAAAATATCGCCTCAAAGCAAATTTTTGCCAGATGACAAGGTCTTTTAAGTGTCTTTGATTTTGAAATTGAACATTTAAAAGGTTCTGCAAACTCTCTCCCCGATTTTCTAACCAGAGAATTTTTACAGGAAAAATCCAGCAGTTTGCCATGAGAAGAGGCAAAAAAGACCCTCCTGATCCAATTAAGTGGAAACCCACCACTGAGGAGAAAGCAAAACAAATTGCTACCCCCTCCTCCACCAAATCTCAACAAATAGATTTCCCAATTGAAGTTTTGCAAGCCTTTGCAACTTCAATTCAAAAACCTCTTAAGATAGAGAAAAAATCTTGGGCTGATATAGCCGAAGAAGATCAAAAGGCCCAGTCTTTGATCTTAAGCCAATCTAAAATTCTGGATGCCATAACCAGCCAGAAAAAATAAATCTATAAGCCTGGAACTTCCAAAAATGTTGTCCCAGCCAAACAGAAATCTAAACCAGAAACTACTAAATATGTCAAAAAGCCAGAATGCCAAAACCTGCTTTATACCGAACCCAAATATTGGGCAAGTGATCCTATTGATCTTATACCCAAAATCTTTCCAAAAAATTGGCATTTTGTTCCAAAATCTTTTCTCCACACCAGAGAATTCTATCAACATATTTTAGAAGATTCTGGCTCAGTGGTGATCGAGCACAAGAAAAGCTCAGAAAATTCTAATCTTGTAACTCATTCGAGTTTCAGGATTGAGAAAATTATTACTTCAAATGAATGGGGCCTGGAGCCATTCAAAGTAAAAAAATTTTCAAAACCTTTTTCCAATTCAAATTTAATAGGATATTCATACTGGGATTACCAGGAAGCTTGGATGAATACTCTATTTTTTCAAAACCAAATTTATAGACATACTTGGCTGATTTTCTTCAAGTGTAATGTCAAGTATCAAATTCCTAGTTAGTTTGTTAGATGGTGGAACATCTTGGGACCAATTGAAAAAAAAATTCCAAAAAATATAAAAAAGGGATGAGAATTCTTCCGTGAAAATTTTAATTCTGAAGATCATGGAAATTTTCCTGTTTTACTACAATTCTTTATCAAAATAGGCCTTCCATAGTGCTATTTCTGGGAATATCTTCTTGCCCAAAATCCTGAAGGGAATTATCCAATTCTCCAAAGGCATGGATCTGTTAAATGGTGGGCAAATTTTAAATTTGCTCATATGGCTGAAGAAAATCAAGTAAAAAAATGGTTCAAGCGTCATCCTGAGTTCAACAAGAATCCAAGGAAAGGGACGAATCAATTTCTTCAGTCAAGATCAAATTTCATGGCTGTTTTGGCAACAGCCTCAACTCCTGACGAATGGCTTTCAGAAATTGAAGACATTCGAACTCTGATGTTGCAAAAGGCAGATACCAAGTCTGAAGCTTCATCCAACTCTCCTGCAAAGTTTGACGATAATTCAGAAGATGAAGACTTTGCTCAATCAAATGAAGATGACTGTTTTGGAATTGATCTCAACCGCAGCAGTCCACCAGATTCTCCTGATCTAATTTAAGCCATTAGATCACTCTATCGGGTCAAAATCAAAGTGTTGGCACTAGAAGACAGTTCGGCATCTGCTAGTGGAGATATCTTTCTGTGATTCCCGGTCAAAGCTGCTTTCTTTCTGTCACTTTTCCTCTTTCGGTGATCGAAAGTTAACTTTACTGTAGCACTTTTACTGTTTACTTTTCCTATTTACCCACGGGTAAAAACTGTAGAAGTCTATTGTAGGAATCTTTTCTGCTTATTTAAGCAGCATCCCATCTATTCAGAACCAAGCATTAGCTTTGACGAGTCTCTCATATAAGCTCTCTCTGCTTGTTGGTTCTTACCCTCTCCCAAAATCTTTGTAAGTTTTCTTTTATGAAATAAAGTGTTAGCAGTCCGTCTGCGATCACTATTCCATTCTTCTTCTTCTTCCTTTACCTTTTTGTTTTAGGGGGCAACTCCGGGGCGAGTATGTATATGTACATTTAATATACATATACATACATGTATATACATTTAATATACATATATATACATATGTATTTGTACATGTACAAGTACATATATTTAACATACATGTACATGTACATATATTTAATATACATATACACATGTACATATATATATATTTAATATATATATGTACGTGTACATATATATACATATATATACATATATATTTAATACATATGTACATGTAAATGTATATACATATATGTATGTATATGTACATATATACGTATATACACATGTACATATATGTAAATGTATAAATGTATGTATGTACATAGATATATATATATATATATATATATATATATATATATATATCTATGTATATATATATATATATATATCTATGTACATATATATATATATATATCTATGTACATATATATAATACATATATATGTATTATATACATATAATACATATACATGTACATAATACATATATATGTATACATATACATATATATATATATGTATTATATGTATATAATACATATACATGTACATATACATATATATATATATATATATATATATATATATATATATATATGTATATATATATTTAATATACATACACATATATGTATATGTTTACTAAATGTATATGTACATGTACACATATACAAGTATATACATGTATATGTATATATACATATGTACAAGTATATATATATATATATTTAATATACATATATGTGTACATGTACATATGTACATATACATATATCTATATGTACATACATATATCTATATGTACATATATATATATATATATATATGTACATGTATAAATGTTTGTACATATATGTATATGTATATTTATGTACATACAGATATTACATGTATATCTGTATGTACATATATATACAAATACATATATGGGCACATATGTACATGTACATATATGTATATACATATATATGCATAAACATATGTATACATATATACATATGTACATATACATAGTATATATGTATATGTCATGTACATGTAGATATGTGTATATATATATGTTTACGTATATATATATGTACATATGTGCATATACATCTATATATACATGTATGTACATGTACATACATGTATATGTACATATATATGTATATATATAAATATATTTAATATACATGTACATGTACATATATGTACACGTATATGTAAATATATATGTGTATGCATATATATACGTGTATGCAGATGCATATACATGTACATATACACGTATATGTATATATATACATATACATTTACATATATGTACATGTACATATACATATGTGTACATGTATATTAAATATATATATATATATATGTACATATATACTTATATGTACATTTATGTATATGCTAAATTAAAAAAATTTATTTATTTACTTAATATTAAATGTGACAAATTAAAAAAAAATTCTTAGAAAATTATTTTTTAGTATTATATATTTATTTAAACATTAATTTTTTAAATACATAACTTTTCAGTCCTTGGGTGATATATATATATATAATATAATATAATTTTTATAAAAAATATTTTTCTATTAAATAAACATGTGAAAAATGCAAACACAATATAATTTTTGAAAAATTTGAAATTTAATCAACTAAATACTTTTCGGGTATAGACTTTGCCGTTATAAGAATTAGAGAGCGAAAGGAGCTACTTCACAAGGGAGTAGGAAGATAGTCGTGGTAGCCGTTCGTGATGAAAGCGATTGAATTTTTGGACAAGTAGAGCTGTCAATTTTGTCATCGTCATCAGTTTATTGTTGTTATCTCAAGTTTCATTGGAATTTTTTCGCACATCTCTCATTCTCATTTTATTTCATATGTTTATGTATTATATGTATATACATATGTACATGTATATATGTATATATACATATACATATACATATATGTATACATATACATGTACAGTATATATATGTATACAGTATAATGAACAGTATATATACATATATGTATATATGTACATGTACATATGTACATATGTATGTATATACAATACATACATATTGTATATGTATATACAATATGTACATATATACGTAACATATGTACATGTACATATATGTATACACATGTACATGTATATGTGTATACATATATGTATATATGTATCTATATATATACATATGTGTAGATGTATACATGTACGCGTATACATATATACATCTACATATACATATATATGTATATATGAATATACATATGTATATGTATATGTATATGTACATGTACATGTACATGTTTATGTACATGTACATGTACATGTTTATGTACATATATGTATGTACATACATACACATATCATGTTGATATGTGTATGTACATACATACACATATAAGGAGATATGTATATGTACATTTGCATGTACATGAACATATTGTATATATACATATACATATAGATATGTACATACATATGTATATGTATATGTACATACATATGTATATGTATATGTACATATACACATATATGTATATATGTATATGTATATATATCTGTACATGTATATGTATATATGTATATATACATATATATATATATATATTTGTATAAACCTTTTTTAAATGCTGTGATTGGTTTATGATTTTGTAAAGAAGTTTCTAGTCTTAAAGCTATTCTAATTAAATATTAGTGAAAGGCTTTCTTAACATTAACAAGTATTTTATTAAAAAAAAGGTAAAATTATTTTATTGATTTCTTGTTTGATTTCTTATTTAAATATCTAGATAAAATATTATTGATTTTTTTTTTGAAAATTATTTTTTATCTTTCAACTCTACTATTATATTTCAAAAAAACTAGCGTAGATCTAAAATTTGACAAAAGAATATTAGCTTGAAATATATAGCATTGATAAAGTAAAATTAAATAGAAGAAAGAATAAAAATCATGTTTACTTGAGCACCATTTTCAATGATCAAAGAAAGAAGAACAATCAATCAATAAATATAGCAAGCACACATAGCATATCAAAACCAAAAGTCACAAGCAATATAGAGAATTTCAGCAAACTTGACAAGTAAATAAGTGACCCTAAATTGTAGTACATTGGTAAAGTAAATATACATCATTTCATGTAACTTAAAACATAGCTCAAGTACATAAAAGTAGGCTCCCATAAGTAAAACCACTGTAACGATATACTAAACAAATTTTTATTGCTTAAAAATATCTCTAACAAATAATAATAAATATTTATATAATATAATTTTAATTAGTATTTCAAAATTAAATAATAAATTTTCTTATCAGCGAACACCATCCAAGCATAAAAAATTTTAGAGTGAAATTTCTAATGCTTGTCAAATGCATGATTCAAGAAAAATAACATTTTTATGAAAATTTGATCCTCTGCAGAAGATAACTTATGAATCAAAAATAGAACAATAAAATAAAGAAAAGCAAAGATGGGAAGCTTAAAATTTTATAGCTTTTTGGAGATAAATTCTTCACTATTTATCGTGCAAATAGCAAAGAAGTTAAAATGATAAAGGTTAATTTAAGGAGTTATATAGTAAAAATTGAGAATTTGTGCATAAAGTATTTGGATCTAAATGATGTGTAAACTGATTATTAAGTTTGGAAAATTATGTGTGTGATGCATAAGCTCAATTAACTCATTTAATATTTGAAAATAAAAATAATAATATTAATGATATTAAGTAAAATAAAATAATATGATGTATTTATATTTTAATAATTTTTATGTTAATTTTTAAGTAATATATTTATAATTAAATATATATATATCAATTAAAATATTATAGTTCGTGTATTATTTAAAATATTTTTATCTACATCATAACATTTTTTTATTTTACTTACTCCGATTATTTACACATCAATAATATTAAATATCATAAATATAATATAATATATATAAATTTTATTTATAGCCACACATTAATTATAAAGGCTTTACGTTTCATGCATTATTTATTTGTATTTTTCCTCACTTCATTACATAGTTTCTTTAATTATTCTACACATTTATGCTATTTACAATTTAATTATTTTATTTCTAAATAGTATAAATATAATACAATATATTTTATATTATAAAAATATTTTAAAAAATATTAAAAATTAATTTAATTCAATTTGAATTATAAAATATATTTTATTATGGCGGTAGTTAAAATTCGGAAAGCAACAAAATAACTTGGCAAGTTAAAGGGACAAGCGGAGCAAAGAAATAAAAATAATAATAAAATATAAGGTCGGCAAAGAAGTAATAAAATAAGTTGAAAGATATAATAGCACAATGCGTAATAGTCAATTAGGCACTTGAAGTAAGTAAATAAATAGAATAGAAGATTATTATTTTAATATTATTTTGATTTTCATTATTTTAATTTTCATATATTATTATAAAAAATAAATTTAAATTTTATATATCATCAATACAAATTATTTTTATGCTATCATCTTTATATATATTATTATACTAATAAAACCATATCAAAATCTCGCAACCAAAATTTTTTAGTTATTATTATTTTTATAATAACAAATCTTCTTTTCATTTATCCATAATATAAAGCATTTTATATTGCAAATAAAATTATAAAAATCTAAATAATTTATTTAAATTAAAATTTTGTTAAAGATTTATAATTTACACACTACTTAATACTCACTCGTGTTATTTGTAAATTAAATACTATATCATTAGGTAGTATAAATAAAATGTAATATATTTTGTACTATGAAAATATTTTAAGAATATTAAAATTTTAATTTAATAATATGTGAATTATAAAGTAATAAAAATTAAAGGTAGAAAATATAATTAAGTACTTATTTAATTAAATTAAATATAACATATTTAAAATTAAAAAGTATTAATTAATAAAACTATGTAATCTAACTATACTTTTAAATCAAGCAAGCTCTATTTAATATAAATATAATATAATGCAATATATCTAAATTTTATTTACATTTTAATATTACGTTGCTAGTAGTATATTTGAAATTAAATATATATTAATTAAGATTTTGTGTCAATGATTTGTGGTTCATACATTATTTTTTTTTAATCTACTCCATTGTATGTTATCTTTATTTTTTACTCACTCCTACTATTTATGGTTTAAATACATATTACTTCACTTAATAATATAAATATAATATAAAATATTTTAATATAAAGATATTTTTATTATGAAAATAGGAAAAATTAAAAGAAATAAATAAATGAGTAATAAAATATTAATTAATTAATAATAAATTATTAATTTGCATCATTGTTAACATTGTTAAAATATCAAACAGTAGTAGCAAAACGCGAAGTTAATAATTATGTGTATTAATAAATTTAAAAATTAAATAAATGAGAAGGCAAAGCATAGCAAAAAGAATGCAAAGCAAAGTAGAAGGGAAACGATGAAGAGCAATAATCAAACGTAAACAAAGCAACTTAGACCTCACAGCATATTAGAGTGACACGTAGTAGAGTCACGAGGTATAAATTGATAAAACTAGCTTGTAACTCATGTAATGCATGGATTTAATTAATTTTGATTAATAATTTATAATATAAATTTAAATTTTTAAAATTTAAATTATAAAATATTTAAGTAATTAATATAAAATATATTATCATTTTTAAATTAATTAAATAGTTATAAAATTGATATAATCATATTTAAATTAAATAAGAGGATATATTATAATTTTTTTAACTCATTACTAATTAATAAAATTATCATATTATTGTAATATTACATTAATAATTATCATTGTCATAATTAGAAGTATGAATACACATTTAAATATTAAAACAAATTAAATTTAGAAAAATAATATAAAATTATATATATATATATATATATATATATATATATATATATATATATATATATATATATATATATATATATATATATATATATATATATAAGATGTAAGATTTTTCTTTTTTTGGTAATACAAAAGGGGTAAAATTAGGAAGTAACTAGAAGTTGAGTCATAGAGACTCTCAACAAATCAATAAGGAAGATATGCAACATTTGAGGAAAGACCATCTTGAATTCATGTAATTTGGGTTCTAATTTGATATTGTAATTTGCTAGCATGTCTACACAACCATATCTTTCTCGATAAGTATCTATTAATTTTATCTTCTATTTTTGTTGTAGTAATCATTGAATAATTTGGATCAAGCCATGATTATAGATGGTCGATTTAGAAAGGCATTAGACTAGAGCTTTTGAGTCACTTTCTAATCGAATTTTTTAATACCCTAAATTCCATGCTAATTCTAATCTACAAATAATGCCCTAACATTCTGCTTGAAAAGGATAGCAAATTCCTAAAGGTTTAGCAAAGTCATAGATCCAATTGCTTGAGCAATCTTGAAGTATGCTACCACATCCTACTAAACCAAATGAATGTTTAGTAAATCCATCAATGTTTATCTTAATCCACTCAATCGGTGGAGGATGCTAATTGATGGCTATGTAGTTCACTTCTCTCATTGGTTGCTTTGTTCGATTATGAGAAACTTTTCCTATTGTAGTTATATAGGATAAAATGTGCTTAATTGGATCTTTAGGTTGGATAAAATTTTCATCATGTGTAGCTTTGTTATGCCAACTCTGAATCTACTAGCAATTGATCACCCATGTTGCTTTCCAATTTTGATTTTCATTTGCCATGATGGTGCTATCAAGATCACAATGGAACTAACCTTACTAAGTTATAGTAGCAAATATTATTAACTAAGAGGGTGCACTAAAGAGTGTCATATTCTCTATGCAACAACATAATCATGTAAAACATGTAATGTCATTTCCATTTTGTTTCCATAGACTTTGTAAAGTCTAGAACTATACCTCTGTTTTGCAAAATATTCATATGTAAGTAGGTGATTATGACAAGCTTGCCATATAAATAGTTGTATTCATTGTGATATAAGCAGCTTCCAAGTGTTCATCCATAATAGGTCTAAATTCTCCTAACTTCTTTAAGCCATACATTGATATGCATTAGAGATAGTGAAGACTCCTGAACTGTCACCTCCCCAGATCAATTTATCCTTCTCTATACCAATTTTTAGAGGATAAATTGATTATATATGTTGTACTATATACTGAGGCAAAATTTAATGTAAGAATTCCTAATCTTGATCCTAATCATTAACCATCAAATCTTTAAGTTTCATTTTGCCTAAATTTTCATCTAAATCAATTAAAGCATACTGTTTTAATGGCAATGCATCTTCCAACTAATTATCCGTTCAAAAGGAAATATTTTCTCCATTACCCATGTTCCACTTCATATTTTTATTTGTCTTTTTCCACACACTAACAATATCTTTCCATAATTTTGACTTTCTATTTGTTCTTATTAATTATAGAGGCTATGTACTATCGCTACCATATTTACCTTGAAATACTCTAATCCATAGTTGTTGGTCCTTAGAATTCATTTAAACATAGAGTTTCAACAACCAAACTACATTCATATCATCCATTCTCCTAAAACCCAGTCCATTAGAACTTTTTGGTTAGTATAAACGGTTCTAACTTATAGTGTGAGCTTTCTTATCAATATATGCCTAGCCCTAAATGATATCCCTCTATAGTTTTTCAATAGCCTAATAGATACCTTTGGGAGTCCTACCTACTTGCATCTGATAGAGAAGGATAGTTGCCAGCATTAATTGTGCTAAGGTCATTCTCCCTGCCATTGATAAAGTTTGAGTTTGCCAACTTGCAAGCTTATTTTTAATTTTTTTATTAAATTATTGTACTATCTTTTACTCCTACCTATAAAGATTAATTCAATGTCTAAATACTTTCTCAAATTTTCAGTAGAAAAAAACTTACTCAATAAATATAGTTCATCCTTTAGTTCTTTAGAGATATTCTTGAAGAATAGAATTTTAGGTTTAGTAAGATTGACCTTCTGTCCTGATGCATTACAAAATTTTTGAAGGTAAGATTTGATACATTCTATCCAATTTCTACTAGTTTTTACAAATAAAAAAAGATTATTAACAAACATTAAGTAAGAAATGGCAAGTCCTGTTCTTCCACATTTAATAGCTTTCCATTTGCTAGCTTGAACTAGTTTTTCTATAATGTGTGTGAGTTTTTTCATACACATGGCAAAAAGGTATGAGGAAATAAGATCTCCTTAGCGCACCTTTTTAGATGGTTTGAATTTTTCTATCTTTGATTCATTCCATAGCACATTCATACTTAAGGACCTAATACCATTTATGATAATCCTTTCTAACTTGTCAAGGATACCAACTTCGCTTAGGATATTTTCTATAAAGTCCTAAGAGAGTTGGTCATAAGCCTTCTCCAAATTAATTTTTATTGCCATGAAACTAGTTTTTCCAGCTTTCTTCTTCATCGTGTGAATCATTTCACTAGTTATAATAATGTTATCTTGGATATGTTTTCTTGGGATGAAGCTTTCTTGATAAGGAGATATAAGTTTTAGTAATAACTATTTCAATCTGTTAACAATCACTTTTATGACATATTTGTAGTTGACATTGCATAATGAAATTAGTTTGAATTAGCTAACAAATTTAAGGTGTTGTTGTTATAGGATTAAAGTTATCAGGGTCTAGTTGACACTTTGAATGGTTTTATTTCCTTTAAAGACATCATGTATAAATTCATATAGATTATTTCCCACCGTATCCCAATTTGCTTGAAAGAATATGGCAAGGAAACCATTCTCCCTTGGTACTTTGGTGGCTTACACGTCAAATATTGCCTTTCTAACTTCTATAGAGGTAACTTTTCCATTCAAAGTTTCAGCATCTTTATCTAGTATATCGAGGAAGGTGATAATAATGTTTTATGGTTTGATACTACTATTATCCTTAGTAAAAATATTTTTGAAGAAATTTAGCACCAATTCTAGTAGTTTATCTTTATCATCCACCCAATTACCTTCATCATCCCTTAGTATTATAGTTCTATTGATTCGTCTTCCAAGCACTATTTTCATATAGTAATATTTGATATTTTTATCTCCATCTTGTATCCATTGGGTTCAGGACTTTTAATGCCATAGGATTTCTTCTTGTTTTAAGACCTTTTCCAATTCTTCTTAAATATTCTTTTCTATCAAATCCAAATAAGAAAACTATTTTCATTTTATGGCTTTCTAAACCCCTTTGAGTCTAGCTAGAAGCTTAGCCTTTTTCTTTCTTATATAGTTGAATACCTTTTTATTCCAAATGAGTAAAAAATTTCTCAAATTTGAAAGATTGCCATTAATATCAATATTATTTTTCTAGTTATTTAAAAAGCATTCGTTAAAATTATCATGTAGCATCCAAGCAACTTCAAATTTGAATAGCTTGTTAGTCTTATCATTTTTACCCTTATTTAATTAATTAAGAGAGGATGATAGTTAGAGTACACTTTAAGAAGTACTTTGATTATTGCATCACTAAATGTTATACGACTTACTTTATTGTAAAAAGCTCTATCTAATCTTTCAAAAACTATGTGATACCCATCTCACCTGGGACCCCTCCATGTAAATCTAGATCCTTACCATCTTATATCAATTAATCCATAATTGTCATTCCATTTAGCAAATTTCTTACATTTATTGATGTTGACTAGAGGTCCTTCTTTCTTTTCTTTAGTTTTAATAATTTTATTAAAATCTTCAACTATTAACTAAGCATGGTGTATAGATGTAGCTGCTCTCTTCCTTCTTCACGCAGCATAAATTGAGGGTTGAGGTAAACTATTGTTAAAAGCTATTCATTTTTACCCCTATTCATTACTTTAAAATGCATAAATTAGAATAATTGTTGCACTAATGTTAAATCTAAGGAGTTATCTTTCTAAGCCACCTAAATTCCTCTAGTTAATACTCTACCCTGTTGGATTAAAAAAATTTTAAAGTTAAGTTGACTGAAAATTGTTAAAGCTTTCTCAACTAAGGACTTAATTTTAGTTAAGGCTAGGATTTCTAGTCTATTTCATTGCATTATTTCCTTGGCATGAATTAAGAACTCTACTTTCCTAACTTTTCTATAATTCCATACTATAATTTTGTTCAACATTAATTGGTGTGGAGCACAACTAAGCAACATCAAACTACATATCAAATGACCATGAGCTAAAAATCCCCCCACATTCTCCATGTTGTTATTATTATTCTTCCTAAGTGTTGTGATTTAGTTAGGATTTAAATTCTCTCTTTCTACAAATTATTTGACAATATCCATTTTATCCAGTGGATCAGATGGTTTAGTTTTGGTTTTAGTTGCACAATCATTAGTGTTATCATGTATCAAGCGATCTTTATCCTTCTTTTCCATGTCATTGTTTTCCATGTTTATATTATTGTTCAAGGTTGCTATATTTATGTGGGCTAGGTTTGTGTCATTAAGAGAAGCAGTGTTAAAGCTTTACATAGGGTTGCGTGGGTTGTGTTTATTGTTGGTCGTAAATTTATTTATACCCATATCCTTCACATTGTTGGTTACCTCAATTAAATGCTTATCTACATTTAGTTGGTTATAAATCCTTTTTTTAAAAGATATGGTTAGTTATATTCGTCCCCTTTTTCTTGTTGTTGACGTCTTCTCTTATAAATTATGTTACCTCTAAAGCAGTTAAAATAATTGCATTTTCATTCTCATGGAAGCCATCATCTTTATCAAAAACTAGGTTTAATAGGGCTG